>JAMPIV010014984.1:290000-590000 GCA_024509875.1 Oreohelix idahoensis
TGCATTGGTGTTTCCATGCTCCGCCGGGAGCAACCAGAGAAACACATGTCTCAACGTGCCTTACGCCTTACGCACGCTCTCCAGAAATCTAAATATATATTCTCACCTCAAAGTAACCCACCAAAGATATACAGTAGAATCATCAATAAACGTGAAATACCAAAGAATAAAATATAATTATTCTTGACTTAACAACTAGAACTAGTCATCACATAAAGGGAATTTACCACGAAAACTCTCTCTTCTATTACTGGGGAAAATTACATTTAACCTACTTTCACCCACGTGTCGATTCACGCGATATAAAACTGCGTAACATTAAGTGATAACTAAGAGTATTAAATGCAGACTCCTTGGCGTCTTCTTTTACGCACGGTCATCAACACGTGGTCCTCCCGGTTGCCATCTTCCCAACTAGTTAATATTATCTAAATTCCAGTTTCTGATAACATTTCTGTCCAGTTTCATGTACAAAATACTTTCATACTATCTTCGCCTTTCTTGCCCGGTCTGATGACTGAAATAATCGCTCTTACAGCCGCAATCTGAACTTAGCATGCCTAATAAAACCTATCAAACATTATTTTCACTCATCTACCATTTCGAGACTAAATCATAATGCCCTAAAAAGACATTTCCTTTGGGAACACATCTATCTATTTATTTCACTAAACATAAAAACAGCCTCACGCTGAATATAACTTCAAAAGCTACAGGGAAATAATGGTAATTTCACTAGGAAATAATATAATCTGCTTTTAAATCAAACTCACGTGTCATGTCTTCGTTCCTCTTCTACCGACACAGGGCTAGCGTAACTTCGTTTCTTCTCTCAGGGCGGTTCTTCCAAAATCGGCCCGTCCGCCGGCCGCTATCTCTTTTATAAGCCCAGGTCGAATCACTCAATTTACTGCGCGCTAGGCGTATTGATTTGGCTGCATACATAACACTCGCGATATTGCTTTAGAAGGCCCGAAAACAGAAATATACACAACTATTTCTAGAGCAAAAACACAATTCTACACCACAACTTAATTTTTAGGCATTATTATGGCCTAGTCATCAATCTTCTTCTTTATCTCGTCAGAATTTTTACATACTAGCGTGCTGCGCGCACTTCTAAAATATGTGGGCGATAAATCTGCCATGAACAATGAAGGGATGGGGGGCCTCCGGGGTGACTTTACGGCCCCATCACAGATAGATAGATAGATAGATAGATAGGTAGGTAGGTAGGTAGGTAGGTAGGTAGGTAGGTAGCTAGCTAGATAGATAGATAGATAGATAGATAGATAGATAGATAGATAGATAGATAGATAGATAGATAGATAGATAGATAGATAGATAGATAGATAGATAGATAGATAGATAGATAGATAGATAGATAGATAGATAGATAGATAGATAGATAGTTAGATAGATAGATAGATAAACAGTGCTACAGAAACCATTACTTCTAGAGTGCATGAAAAGTACAGTTGTGGTATTAGGCTCCTCCAGAGAGTCTCAACATATTGAGTCATGGTGAAGACAACATAGATGGAAGTTACATCGCATGACAGGAGAGGAAAGTCACCGAAGGACGAGATGAAAGAATGCCAATATTTAATGGACAATACCAGCAGTGAAGCAAAGAACTTTAATGAATCAACGACCTCCCTCATCCTTTGTCTATCACTCTCTTACTCTCTGCGTCCTTTTCTCTCTCTCCTCCTCCTCTCTCTCTCTTCCCCTCCCTCTCTTTTCCCTCTCTCTTTATTTCTCCCTCTGTTCCCCTCTACCTCTCTGTCTTCCCCCTCTCTCTTTCCCCCTGTCTCCCCCTCTCTCTCATGTATCATCGTTATTGCCTCTAATGCTCCTTATGAAACCTGTAGTCACCACAACAGCTGATCACCTTAAAGGAAACCTGTAGTCACCACAACAGCTGATCACCTTAAAGGAAACCTGTAGTCACCACAACAGCTGATCACCTTGAAGGAAACCTGTAGTCACCACAACAGCTGATCATCTTAAAGGAAACATGTAGTCACCACAACAGCTGATCACCTTAAAGGAAACCTGTAGTCACCACAACAGCTGATCACCTTAAAGGAAACCTGTAGTCACCACAACAGCTGATCACCTTAAAGGAAAACTGTAGTCACCACAACAGCTGATCACCTTAAAGGAAACCTGTAGTCACCACAACAGCTGATCACTTGAAGGAAAGCTGTAGTCAACAGCTGATCATCTTAAAGGAAACCTGTAGTCACCACAACAGCTGATCACCTTAAAGGAAACCTGTAGTCACCACAACAGCTGATCACCTTAAAGGAAACCTGTAGTCACCACAACAGCTGATCACCTTAAAGGAAACCTGTAGTCACCACAACAGCTGATCACCTTAAAGGAAACCTGTAGTCACCACAACAGCTGATCACCTTAAAGGAAACCTGTAGTCACCACAACAGCTGATCACTTAAAGTAAACCTGTAGTCACCACAACAGCTGATCACCTTAAAGGAAGCCTGTAGTCACCACAACAGCTGATCACCTTAAAGGAAACCTGTAGTCACCACAACAGCTGATCACCTTAAAGGAAACCTGTAGTCACCACAACAGCTGATCACCTTAAAGGAAACCTGTAGTCACCACAACAGCTGATCACCTTAAAGGAAACCTGTAGTCACCACAACAGCTGATCACCTTAAAGGAAACCTGTAGTCACCACAACAGCTGATCACCTTAAAGGAAACCTGTAGTCACCACAACAACTGATCACCTTAAATGAACCTGTAGTCACCACAACAGCTGATCACCTTGAAGGAAACCTGTAGTCACCACAACAGCTGATCACCTTAAAGGAAACCTGTAGTCACCACAACAGCTGATCACCTTAAAGGAAACCTGTAGTCACCACAACAGCTGATCACCTTAAAGGAAACCTGTAGTCACCACAACAGCTGATCACCTTAAAGGAAACCTGTAGTCACCACAACAGCTGATCACCTTAAAGGAAACCTGTAGTCACCACAACAGCTGATCACCTTAAAGGAAACCTGTAGTCACCACAACAGCTGATCACCTTAAAGGAAACCTGTAGTCACCACAACAGCTGATCACCTTGAAGGAAACATGTAGTCACCACAACAGCTGATCACCTTGAAGGAAGCCTGTGCAACAAAACATTCATGTGTTCCTGCAGCAGTTATTTCTGTAACAATTTGTTATACATTATATGTTTCCCAGCTCTTTACTCAACCTCATATTAGTCGCCTCATACGACGTGCCTGATGGAGTGGAAGCCCTGTTCTATCTGTACCTTCTCAAAGACCTCCTGGGAACTATATAGCGCTCTACCAGTCTCTCTCTGTCTGTCTCTCTCTGCTACTGCTTATATTGTTGCACACAAACCTATATACTAACACACATCTCCACCAGCTTTTGTGAAAATATCCTAGAATGGTTTACGCGATTTCTTTTCAACTCTCCTCTCCTGTCTGTTCTCCCTTACATTGTCTCCTATTGGCACGCTCTTTTCTCCCTACGAACTAATTGCTATTATCACAGCAATGCTTAGAATTGTTTGCCTAGTTCTCTAACTGAGAGATGACATTACAAACTTAGTTGGATACAAGTGTACACCTTATGTGTGTGCCCTCTGTGACATGCCTACAAGCGCGCACCTACGTTCTCCTTTATTCTCAGCTCACAGCAAATCAACCTCGCGCTGGTCTCTTGAGGTTTGTGATCACTACCGAGGATGTAGCGTCACGAGCATGTTGCGTGTTAATAACACATTGTCTTCATCATCATCTGATTCCGGTATTGTTGCGATACATACATACATATGTGTACACACACACACACACACATATAGGCAGACGGGCAGAAAAATGAAGGTATAGGGAGTCCCATAGCAGATACTGTCGTAGGGGAATGAAGTGTCATGTTAGAGACTAAACTTAACCAAGTTCAGCTTTATAAGGTAGGGTGACCAATACTCTTCCTCGCTGTCTTTGTCTTCCCTAACTCAAAGGAAGAGTCAGTTACCCATTTAAAGATGGTTATACTGGAGAGTAATGCTACCAGGTTTTGAAATCTGAACCTGGCAACTTTGCCCTGAGAGGCAAGTGTTCTATATAGTCTGCCAGTCGCTACAGATAGACAGACAGAAAAGATAGATAGAAAGAAAGAAAGAAAGAAAGAAAGATAGATAGATAGATAGATAGATAGATAGATAGATAGATAGATAGATAGATAGATAGATAGATAGATAGATAGATAGATAGATAGATAGATAGATAGATAGATAGATAGATAGATAGATAGATAGATAGATAGATAGATAGATAGATAGATAGATAGATAGATAGATCGATAGATAGATAGATAGATAGATAGATAGATAGATAGATAGATAGATAGATAGATAGATAGATAGATAGATAGATAGATAGATAGATAGATAGATAGATAGATAGATAGATAGATAGATAGATAGATAGTTAGATAGATAGATAGATAGATAGATAGATAGATAGATAGATAGATAGATAGATAGATAGATAGATAGATAGATAGATAGATAGATAGATAGATAGATAGATAGATAGATAGATAGATAGATAGATAGATAGATAGATAGATAGATGGATAGAAAAATAGATAGTCTAGATCCCAGATAGGCTAAGAATAGAAAGCCTCAAGATACCTTTTCATATGGATAGTGATATCCTCGGTATTTTTCGCGTGAACAGGATAATAGACTCTAGATAGATGTCAGAGGTGAATCACGTTGCTCATCGATAGAAAGCCTCGCAAGCATTAGTAGATAGATATGCTAACCCAGAGCCGACAAGAACTCTATAGAATAGAAATAGAAATAGATCTCAGCATTTACGCATAAGCGAGCATGGAAGACGATTGTTTATTCAGACCTAGACAACTCATACTACATCTGATTGCTAGTCTAACTCCACTAGCCTATAATGTCAAGATAGAATAGAGGCTCTCGTGTTCAATATAATCGAAGTGCATTGTCATGAACTGCACAGTTAGGTTTATTGGTTCTCATCACCATGAAATGGAAGTGGTGCACTACCTTCCATGCCAGAAAGGCTCTAATACACTCTTCATCAGACATGTTGTCCACAGCCACTACAACTGGAAGTCATCATCTGATCAAGCCCCAATTGGCAGAAAGCTGCAACCTATCTTTCCTACCTCAAACTTCATTTTTGGGGACAAATTGTAAATCCCTGCTGAACTCACAACGAAGACCAAAGCTATGGTATATAACGCCTGCACATGCAACACGCTTTACTATGCAGCATCGACAAGGAACAAATTTATCTTATGCAAGAAAAGGAATCCAATACGAGTTTCATCTATGTGTCTCGACGCCGCATCCTCGTTAGCGAGGAAGGAATAAGTGATAGATGGACCAGGACAAAGTTGTCACGTGGCTGGCATTACGAAAGCATGTAATTACTAATTACTCAGTAGACTACAACAGACCTACGCCATGCATGGCCGTAAAGGAACATCAGAAAGAAAAATCGTGTTAAGTAAAGCCTATCAACTCAGGGGACTCATTCTCAAAAGCAGTTATGACTGATCCAGTGGTTATTTACTACTACTCCAACACATACTACGCAACTGCCCTGCTGCTGCTGTACTACTGCGACTAACTATAATGTAAGTATCAGATACTTAGCTACACGCAAACTGTGATTTTCCGCGATCACAAAAAAAAGGCGCAAGCTCTTGTACTATGTACTATTTTCAACAAGCACCACCTCAACAGTAATGGGATTAGTGACCCAAACTTGTACAAGAAAGCGGATTTGCACAACGTTCAGCAGATCCACATGTTAGCAGCCAACAACCCCAAGTTATCACTTACAACGGCCCCCAGCTTGCTGTAGATACAACCCGTCCGCGATATTTTGTTCAAGGTCGTTGATATCCTTTATTATTCCCATAAAGGGATGGCCGGAGGTTAGTGATGTAAGTCCTTAATAGCTTCGCGTTGTATGAACCTTTTATGGTTTTTTTTTTTTCGATTCTTTTTGCAAGTTATCTGTTTCGAGTTTAAGGCTATTAAAACGGAGCCGTTGTGTTGGTCGAGGATATTCAAAATGTGTTGCAACTAGGACCGTCAAAGATAAAAAGTTTATTACAGCTTAATGGCCTAATATAAAGTTCCAACTGAACTCGAAAGGTTTTCTCGGAGATGCTACACTGATCGTTTTTATTAAACGTATTCATGGTTCTGTGTCAACACAATTCAGATAAGTCTGTATTTCATTTACTCCAAACTTATAACACTTCTGTGTATTGCCCTAACACAAAAATAGAAGTTCCGATATGTTTTGTTGAACGCGTCTCACTTACGGATGAAAAAAAAAAAAGGTGAACCTTGTAAAAGTGTGTCGTAATAGATATAAGAATTGAACCAGTAGAAAAATTAAACTGTGTTAGAAAAAAAATATGTGTAAAAGGACACAACATATAAAGTATATAATTTCTGTTTATACAAGAGGGAATATAATTTTTCTTTGTAAAGTGAGGAAGAAAATAAAATTACGAAGAAAGGATAGGACACAAAGAAGATGTTATTTGATGAGATGACTAGACGGGATGTATAAACTAAAAGCTTATTTCTGAGATAATATGAGCGAGAAGACTGAAAGTGAATGGCGGTGAGATATCAATATGTAAGCGACATTACATAATGATCATATATGTGATACTGTTGATGTTGCGCTTGTCAATGATGGCGATGAAATATTAGCTGGGATAGAAACTTGCATTGTAGCCAGCTGTAAATGGTTACCTGACTCTGCGCTTGAGTTAAGGAAGGCAAAATGCAGGAAGGAAAGGAACTGGTGACCTCATTAAAAAGCTAGACATAGTTTGGTGAAGTATCTAATTTTTCACTCCCCTGCGGCAGTCTAAATTATGGGACTTCCTTTACCTGTACAGAACAGTGTAGATGTATTCAGTCAAGGGACTTCCTTTATCTGTACAGAACAGTGTAGATGTATTCAGTGAAAGGACTTCCTTTACCTGTACAGAACAGTGTAGATGTATTCAGTCAAGGGACTTCCTTTACCTGTACAGAACAGTGTAGATGTATTCAGTCAAGGGACTTCCTTTACCTGTACAGAACAGTGTAGATGTATTCAGTCAAGGGACTTCATTTACCTGTACAGAACAGTGTAGATGTATTCAGTCAAGGGACTTCCTTTACCTGTACAGAACAGTGTAGATGTATTCAGTCAAGGGACTTCCTTTACCTGTACAGAACAGTGTAGATGTATTCAGTCAAGGGACTTCCTTTACCTGTACAGAACAGTGTAGATGTATTCAGTCAAGGGACTTCCTTTACCTGTACATAACAGTGTAGATGCATTCAGTCAAGGGACTTCCTTTACCTGTACAGAACAGCGTAGATGTATTCAGTCAAAGGACTTCCTTTACCTATACAGAACAGTGTAGATGTATTCAGTCAAGGCAATCAGCCATGAGGTTAGAACAAGAATACTTTTAAAACAGTCACAGTCCGACACAAAATTACTTACCTTCACTGGCCTCGCTGCAGATGAACAAATATGACAGCATCGCTAGCGTGACGGACAACAAGAACGTAGACTTATCCATGGCGCAGGCTGCAACTGAAGTCCACAGTTATCATAATCCGGGGATGCGAGTTTTACCATGGAAACAATAACTATATCATCACTATTGCCTTTCTTGATAAACACGCAGAAGACTTCAAATGCTATTGAAAATTTAACAAATTTAGTCTTCTTTGATAAATTTTATATGAACACAAGTGGTGACCTTTGTGTCAGGATGAATTAAAGCATGATTTTGGAGGGTAAGCATGAAGATTCGCCTCAAGATTTATTTACTAAAATCTCAGCTGAGCAGAGACAATAAAATTACACGAGAGATGTTTGAAGGTTCACTGTTTAAATGGTGTAGGCAACTTTGGCAAAGAAGTAGTCCTTCACATTTTTTAGTGAAACAGTTTTATCCTAGTTTCGAGAGCTTGAGAACTCTATCCGGAAGACCAACTCCACAATCGGCAAGGAGCACACCTGTTTGCCCCGCCAAGTTTTCGTTTTCTGATCGGGTTCGCACCTTCAAGCATCCAGTATTGCCATTATAACCCTGGTGAATTATGTGAATATCACTTTTTTACTGAGTCTGTCTGTTATGACCAGTGCGTCCACATATTCACCCTACAATTATGAAAGTTAGTAATGAATGGGGGCAGATTACTAACAAAAATAAAGCGTACAAAATGTTTAAAATTACATCGGCCGAAAGACTCATAACATTAAGGCAACTAACTGAAATGGTAGTAAGACACAAGCAACAAGGAGACAGGACACGAAACAAACACCTAGCGAGAATGTACATCGCTCATTCTAATGTGGGCCAGCGGAAACACCGACGCGTGACCCCCATAAAGATAAGACTAGAATGAAAGAACGGAAAATAACAGAATATTAAAACATATCCACGGACAGAAACAGAAAAAAAATAACCAATAACATAGGCGAGAAGTTACCCAAATGCTTGATGGTTAAGATCTGGAGAGGAATACTACCAATTACCTTTAAAACCCCATTCCCAAATATCCGATTAAATAGACCTTCTAACGTTATGGTGTTGATTGACTACCTCAAGAGAACTCCAAATTCTTCGGGTGTAAAGGCGCTGATAATAGTTATTTCTACACCTATCAACAACCCCTTGACATATTTAAATGCGCCAATATTCCCGTCAAGAAAGGCAGACACGTAAGCATTTGGTAGTAGATGTTTACTAAATTTAAACGGGTAGCAAGAAACTGCCTTCGTTACACACACATTGTCAAGCGGGGACGAGAACGCATACAAGAAACGCAACAAAATAAAATAAAAGAAAAATTACAGTTTCTACAAGAGAGCCCCATGTTAATAATATTTAAGCAAAATGAGCACTAAAAACAAAACACCTAAACCAAAAGACAATCTGAGTTTCCATTACATCTACATCCGTAATTAGAATAGCATAAACCTGACACGCACTTTATAATTCACAAAAAAAATATAAACTTTATATCACTCATCGATCATGATGGAATTACTCATTTCCCCCTTCATTGCTAGACATTATCCTTGACAACCCGTGTCCACTGGTATTAAATACTGAGCAACAGCGAATAGAGTATATATGTGAGTATACTTTAGTGTTAGTTTATAGTTATTTAGTAAAACCATTAAAACTTAATCCTTGAAAAGTGTTTTTTCCTTTTGCTTTTTTATGATTGTAAGTCATTACTGAATATTAATTTTTCAGAAAAGTTATTACCCGCTCCACTGCTATTGGAAATTCATTACCAAAAAATTTAAAAAAAAACACATAAGTTTTTAAGTATACCATACTGTAAATGATAAACTTCAGAGAATGTATGGTACGTTACATTTGTTACTAGATTTGAGTTATGAAAACAAATGAATGCTGGTATGTTTCTTTCTTCTTCGTTCTCCTCGTATCGTACCTAGCCCGAAGACGATTGGTTGCGTTGTTATGTCCGTTTTTACCCACGAGCCCAGGGCGCAGCGCCAGCGTACCCCTCCTCTCCTGCCGACCCCACGACCTTCAGCTTCGCACCCGCGCGCCCATAAATTACCCAGCGCCCTCAGCCGCGAAACCTCCCCCATACCGACCGAGAGCCCAAGACCGAAGCACTTTTCTCACTCAGAGCGCGGACATCCCCCCTAAGTTTAATGGCCTTCCATCTTCGATCCCCCTACTAACTATTCCACAGCCAGCCTGCAGTGAGAATGCAACAATCCCCTGTCACTCTCCCGTCACCCCAGACGCTTCCCACGTAGGCTCCCAGACGCTATGGGCGCGAGCGAGGGTACGGTACCGGGGTCAAGAGCCTTTCGGCGATTCCTGACCCCCTGAACGCACGACAGTCTCTAAAGCTATGGTCGCTTACTGGCGGCATTACTCCGGCCTATCTTTGTTTGAAGAACGGATCAGGCTATAGCATTATAATCAGCACGAGATCACCTAATTAAACGATCCAGACTCCCCTGCCCCCATTTAAATCACATACCAAAAACACAAGCCTTAGTTGCAACAGATTTTTTAGTGTGAATGTGCTAACTTACTTTGAAAGATATTTTTCTCTTTCTTATCATACAATATATTAAAGTCTTAACAAATTAACAAAAAAAATCGGGTGCGGGTTAATACTGAACCAATACAATGAAAGTTTGAAATATGCGTGCGTCACGAACACATAACGGGGAGGGCTAACACCCCAAGGAGGCCTGTGTAGGGGCGCTCTAAACCCAACTGAGACGTGGGAATGTAAAAATTTTGATCGATCAAGCTATTTTGAAACGTCCTTATATTTCAAAAAAGGTTCTCTATGTGTGAAAGTCTATATAAAAGAAGCCATACAAAGTATGACCTCTGCGCGGTCACATTAACCCAATGATGATCTCCACACGACCTATTTTCTACTTCATCGCACCATGCAAATGTATGATTTTTAACTGAGCCCCTCCCGTGCACCCCCAATATTCTTACATAGCCTGTCCCGAGTTTTGCGGGCCCGTGTAACTGTATATTTAAAGGCTCAGTTGACATTATATATGTCATTTACGGTCGTTTCGTACATTTCTGACCAACAGTCATTAGTTGTCTTCCATTCCCCATTCTTTGTCTCAATTACGGCCACTAAAGAAACGTTTTAATTCTATAAAACTGGTCTTAACTACTGTAAGAGGCGAGACCAACCTAGTCCATATACTGTACATCCTTCTAGATGCCTTTTCTGGTGGGGGCCCCATCAACCCAGTATACTGCTTATCGTATCTCATTGAATCCTTTCTAGGTGCGTTTCTTCTTTTATCTAATTTGACAACTCAAAATGTGCGTTTGGTCCGGAAAGGATTGTCCCATCATTTTGAGAGGACTTTGTATGGTTATGTCTGACTAGGGAACATTTATTTTTAAAAATTCTTTTCTAACAACACACCACAACAACTTAAATAAAACTCACGCATAAAGTGGGTGCAATATCGTCTTTCGTTGCGATTGGGTCCCTACACCAACCGCGCACCCGGCGAACCACTTTGTTGAGATACTGTGGACTGTTACCGTGTGTTTATAATAAAATCAATCAGTGATTACTTGGCTATCACCGATCTTGATAGTGTTTGCTCTTCGCCCATATCGTAAATCATGATGCACCCTAGATGCTTAGTATAATAATTAAAAAATAAAAAAAAACACCACAAAAATCTTTTAATTGATGGTTTATTTTTTAGCACGTTTTTAATTCACATGATGAGGTGAACCATGAGCCTCGGGGACATATTCTCGGGGTATTTGATGCCGGTCTTCTTATTTCTTGTCTCATCCATGAGACCCCTAGAATACACAATGGAGCTCATATCTGTTTAAAAATATCATCACTTTAAAAAGAAAAAGCGCCCCAACCGTATCTGTGTTAAATAATCATACGCACTTTAACAAAGTCGCTCCAACGTACCGGATCATGTAAAAGAGTCTCTTCATAGAAAGAACCGTCTCCATAAAATAGATATTTCAGGATTAACATTAAAGAACACGGGGACAATGGATAATCCACACCAGTGAGAGGCCAAACAAGTTTTATAAAAATCAAAGTAGCGGTAGGCAAAACCCAGGACTTGTTGAGAGTCTACTAATCATAAACAGAGAAACACAGGCGCTCTGACGGTCTACCAAATGAAAAAATCCCACGTCTTTAATTTTCAGGTTTTTAACGAGTAAACTTTACATGTGGGAAAAAAATACTTCACTACGCCATATTTACTTTTATCTCTAGCGCAAAACCGACCGATTTTTCTGCCTGGAATTTATATTCAACGATAGACGTATGAAAATTCTACTCACCTCAGGTGATAGCTGTATAAGTAGTGATAAAAAGAATCGTAGTTCCTTACCCGTTTTTCCTAAGCTAGGTTAAGCTTCGTGTGTCCTTTTCCTTTTCGACTCGTCCTGGGCCGTATGTTCAAGTATTCCGAGGATTGAAGAGTGAATTGGTATTAAGGCAAGGCTTTTTTGTTTATGTCTATCTATGAATACATCGAGGGCAAACTGCACATTATCGCTGGGAATATCTCTACCGTTCAAATCTGTCCGACTGACGAAGACCTATCAGAATATTTTTTCCTTATACCCTAGATATTTATATATAAACCCATTCCTTTTTTCCGCGAACGAATTAAAATCGTTACCTAGACATCGCCTAATTGTCGCTTATTGGGCTCGTTCGGTACACATATTGCGGGCCGGGGGTTGTCGACCCCCCCTGTTATTTAAATCAATCCCTTCCTCAGTTGTCACAATTATATTCCAACATTTAAGGAGAAAAAAAAAACTTCCCGTCCGCCTTACGTTTAAAAGTGTGTTTGGGGGAAGTTTTGCAGGCGCAAACGGACGAAAACCTACTAACTGCACAAAAACATACTGCAGGCCCAAAGAAAGGTAACGACACAAAAATCGTTCAGTAGAGTATTCTTTTTCACTCTTACTAGTTTCTCCCGACAGTTCGAGAAGACATTGACCGTAAAAGTTACTCTGGTTTAAGTAATATTAAACTTTAAACAATTACATCATATAAACATAAACAAAAAAAGTATTCGTTCTATTCCACTGTCTTGTCACCTGTCTGTGTTATGTGCGTGGCTCACGCAGATTACTTTCTTCTCAACTGCAATCCCTGAACTTTCCACCTTCCTCCCTACGACAATTTTCGCAGTCAATGGTGCTTAGGAGGGTCGACCACAAATTAATCAAACACCTACCACAATACACTCTCCCTTCCATCACCTGAGGATGAACTAATAATTCGCCCCCATTAATTTTCCCCTTTCTTCCATACCCCCGCTGAACTTATTTATCTGCCCCCCCTTTTCCCCGGAACTAACTTGCACATGTATGAATAACTCTCCACCCCAGCCCATGTCGAGGCTGACCACAGAGCGTAAACAAACTGTCAGACATCTTTAATCGTAAATTCAATCTACCCAGCAGATATATGGTGCTATTTATTTTAGTATATTCTATAGACTCAACGAACAATTTAACATACCTAATTGCTAGCTCTATTATAAATAGGGGGGTGGTTGTTTTGAACGGTGCGGGGCGGGGTCCCTTGGGGGTTGTTGGGGGGGGGGTGTGCTAGGTTGGATTTTTTCGCGCGATAGCTGCGGTGAGTTTCGTGTTCCACATCTCTACTGTCTTCAACACCAACACTAACATCATTTTTTATTTTTTTTGGTCGGGGGGTTTTGTCCTCGCCCCCTTTTTATTACTTAGTAAGTATACTTAATCGTGCGTACGCAACCTTTATTTTATTTATTTTTTTTTTTATTTTTTTATTTTTTTCTGTTTGTTGTTTATATTTTAAGTTTTTGTTTTGTGTATTTTTTCATTTTTTTATTATATATTTTTTTATTTATATTAAGGCTAAAAAAAAACTCTAACCCTATAATATAGTTTTTTATTCTGTTTAAAGATTTTGTTTTCCCTTGGTCCTTTCTTTCTTCAAACTACACGAGATATGAACAGTTAATACTTAAGGGATTATATATTTTCCTTTATATCCAGTTACAAATGTGTGACAAATTATTTGTATTTGTGCTTTAGTTATATATGTTATTAGAAAATTATATGGCTAACGGAATAAACCTCCCTTAACAATACAAAGAAGCTTATCCCTTTTCACACATTCACATCTTGCCACAACCCCGACAACTTCTGGGGGGGGCCACACATGGGGTCGTGGACAGAATATCTTTGCGCATGGAGAATCTCCCAACATCGCAAACACCTCGCACATTGATCCACTACGTGCTGATAGTTGATGGGTGGGGGGGAGTGGGGTAGATCGGGTGTTGGTGTGGGGGGGGGATATATTTGTATTTGCATTGCACACACAAGGTCACCTTGCCTTGTCCATTTTGAGGACCTGGATGACTGTTTTGTTCTCATTCAACTTAATCCACATTTCTGCACACTGAGTTATCTATTCTCTATGGTAAAATGTCGAAAATAAGGTAGTGAGATACGTAATAGGAGGTAATGAAGGACGTCGCTCAGTTTAATGAGGGCCACTAAGTGATAATAAAAAACGACCCAATTTAATCTAAAAAAAAAAACCGTCTTGAATTTAAATAATCTTTTTTAAGGGCCACCACCCTCTACACACCGCACACATCTTTGCTCTCCACAAACCACATCCGCCCCCCCCACCCAACCCCGAAGGGGGTACTGGGTTATATATATGTGTGGTGTGACATCATATATCATACACACATAAACTATCATAGGAGGGACACACACACACTAACTCACTCTATATAATATGGCAGGGGTGTAGGGGTCACTACGCATAGGGCGATGAATAGAAGGGGGTTGGGTTTGGAGTTTTCTCAGGTACACACGACTGTTAAAGAGAGTAAAGTAAGTTGGGAAAAAAAGGTTGTTATCTATCATGTTTGGGTAGATTATATTAATGGGTGTATTTACTTTTCATTATTTATATATACTTTACACACAAGGTTTGTCACTGTAATATGAATTGGCGTGGGGTTTTAATTTTATTAAACTCGGGAAATCCTTTGAAATAAATCGTGTACGGACGCGCACATGGGATCATCTGCACTAATTGTGGCGTGAATATAGCGTTTTTGTTGTTAGCAACAATTTAATTTATACATTCTCAGTATTTATAAGGACACTTTTGAGTTTGCCCTGGTTGTTTTTAATGCGTTCTTTATTTCTCACGAGCGCATGAAACATACCTTTAATGTGCATAATATTTATTCATTGGCTCACTGGAGAGTAAATTACTGAGAGAGAGAGAGAACGAACGAACGAACGAACGACAGAGAGAGAGAGAGAGAGAGAGAGAGAGAGAGAGAGAGAGAGCAGCGTAAAGTTGAACATGACAATAGAAAAAAAAACATTTTTTATATTAGTAAAGGCAATTAACTGATTGTGTGACTAACTGATTGTTATAGAAAGTTCCAGCATTTCATGAGTTCATCATCATTATCATCATCATTATTCATTCATAATTTCCCTTCTGCTTCCTATGGAGCATTAATCCACCACTGCAGCTGGACCTCTTGCAGGAAGCCCGCATAAAACACTCACATGTTTTTGCTGCGGTGGTTTCTGTAACAATTTGTTTTACATGGTGAGGCTGCCAACCCCCCCCCCCCCCTTTCCCCCCATACACATCCACATATTAGTCGCCTTGTGCCACACAATTTAGGGAATCGTTATGTTAAATTTAAATCGGATATTAGTATCCACTGGGAAGTGTAATGTTTGCCGTTTGGTAACAGTTTCTGTACATACTGAATTTATAGCTCTAGCTACAATACACTCATCTTCACTACCGTTCAAGAAGTTCCTGCAAAAACATCTCAGCCCTACGTGGTTTCAGAAAACTCTTATATATCCCTTTAGTTGTATTGTCTGTTTTTATGTCAACTTTTCTTTATCTTGAAAATGTGATTTTGCATATTTTTGAAAAGAAGTAGGCCTATATAGTGAATTCTGCAAGATTTTATCTTTTTGATCATATGCATGACCTCACGATCCCCATCGCATAGATGCCTCTTAGATCTTTCCCTTCTGGTTTATTTAACAGATAAAGCCATTCCGTTCTGAAAGTCATCTGCGTTATCTCCTGCCATTTATCACAATCTGTTTTTTTTTTTCAGTTAAAATAACAGTACCGGTACTATAAAGTGCTCTGTAGGTTAACATGTAACGTAAGAACATTGTCTTATCTATTGTTTAATAATTTCGCATCTCGCCTATAATATTGCGACGTACCATACGCAAACTACACATAATTATTGAGCTAAGTAAAGTTTAAATAAATCTCCTGAAAACTTAAAACATTACTTATGTCAGAGTTTTTTTCTTTTTTTCTTTCAATTTTTCTTGTGTCTGCGAGATTAGAAATCCAATAACTCAACCGTGCGCGTATTTAATTTACCTTTAAGGTGTGAAGACGGTAATCAGTTCCGAGTAACGAATGTAGGAACACTTTCTTTTAAACCTTTAGAGTGTTGACAGCGTGAGGATGATGTGATTTTGTTCAGCAGGGACGCCGCAGAGTTTATATCCAATATTGAATTGACAACTGAGAGTATGTCTTTTTTATCCAGTAGAGAGATGAGAACGTGAAGTTAACGTATTTATTATCCAGCAGTGAACTGAGAACAAAAGTTGCTGTGAAACATCGGAAGTCGAAATTACTACTAATACACAGGCTCATACTTCACGCGGCTTTGAATAGGAACCCACGTCCTTATCGTTTCTTGTCCAGGCTCGGGAACTATGTTTGGTCGTATCCACTGCTCGCGACTTCCCAACGAGGGCCCGCCAAAAATCTCGCACGCGCGATTGAGAAAAGGGAAAAAAACTTTATCAGACGTAGAAAAATGACAGTGAAAGAAGAGGTGTTGGTGCAGCCCGCATTGCCGTGCCACGTCTGCTCATTAAACTTCCCAAGGGTTTTCCCTCACACTAGACCTGGCAATATGCGCGGAAACATTGTGAACTCTCGCATTTGAACGGTCATATCAGACCTCTGGGAGACATTAAACATGCTCAGTCGAGATCAGAGGCAGATAGTACTCGTCCAGATAGGGAGTAATCGTGAAAATAGAAAAACAATTAGGCTAATAGTATATTCAGTGAGAAAAAAAATGTTCCTGATCCCCTTTACCCCCCTCTTAGGAAAGAATTTTCCTGTCCCTCTTTCCTCCTTCTTAGGAAAGAGTTTTCCTGTCCCCCTTTCCTCCCTCTTAGCAGGTAGTTTTCTTGTCCCTCTCTCCCCACCTCTTAGGAAAGAGTTTTCTTGTCCCTCTTTCCTCCCTCATAGGAAAGAGCTTTCTTGTCCCTCTTTCCTCCCTCTTAGGAAAACGTTTTCCTGTCCCTTTTTTCCCCCTCTCCTAGGAAATACTTTTCCTGTTCCTCTTTCCTCCTTCTTAGGAAATAGTTTTCATGTTCCTCTTTTCTCCCTCTTAGGAAATACTTTGTCACCCTTTGCCCCCTCTGTCCGCGACACAAGCGTGTCGATTGACAGAATAAAGGACTGGGTAATGTAGGTGGAGAAGATTAAAAAAAAATCCCTTATGATAAATTCTTACTTGGCATTAAATGGAAGAGAAAAATTGTTAAAACACTACACGGAGAAGATTCTATGCTGGGGAGTGGAAAAAAACAACTTAATTATCAGTAATAAATAACACCTGATCATTAAGAAAGTATGAAACGTATGTCCACTAAATGTTGGCTGGAGTACGGCAGGGCTGTCTCTTGGCACCATTTCTCATCCTATTGGCTATTGGGTAGATTAAGAAAACAACAGCGTCAGCCAACAGAAATGGCATTCAGTGGGCTCTAACAAAACAATGTTCGGCGATCTAGATGTCGCTGATGACTTTAAACAGATGTCAGACAAAATGAGATCACAGCAATTGGGTCTGAAAAGGCACACAGAAAAGACGCAGAGAAAAAGACAAAGATAATGAGCTTAAAGGCAACTAAAGATAACCAAATTACTCTATGAGATAAATCCTTAAAAGATGTGGAATATGTACATTTATCTACACAGCAATACAAACAAATTTGGAGGAACAGAAACTGTTATAAAAATAAGAACACAAGAGGCAAGATAAAACTAACAGACACAGAAAACACACGAAAACGTAATAAATTAACAACTAAACATACTAAACAAGAAAGAAACATTAAAACGAAGAAATTAACTGCAAATAACACAATGAAAATATCACACACAACAAAACAAACGCATGGCCTGATATAAAAGTACTGTAGTGAAATTTGAATCCTATTTCGGCCATCATTCAAAACATTACACCGTACAGAAATTCCGTGAAGCCAAACAACTAATCAAAACGGCAGTTCGAGTCACGCAATGCTAATAATTTGTAAGGCCTTTTAGTAGGAAGACGAGAAAGTGTAGATGTTGACAATTTTTTTTCGATAGGCATTGTGCAGTTATGAACGGAATATATCAATGATGAGGAACATAATTCGATAATAGGGATCATTAGCTATTGGCAGATATCTATAATTTCACTGGAAGGGGTGTAGAACCAGAGAAAATGTGTATTTAAGGCATCGAAGCATGAACCATGTTGTGCTTTGCCATGTTTAAGCTGCTCTAATGAAAAGTCGGATTAATCTAGACATAAGAGAGATACTGAAATAGATAGGACTTAGCCCTAAGAATAAATATAAGCTTTGGATGAAGGAAATCCGTTCAGAGATAAAGAAACTAGAACGATTTCAGGTTTTTCATACTAGCACAGAACGCATAAGATTTTCACTTTTTCTAGTCTACAAAATACTTTGGCCTTGATGCTTTCTGGTACAGGAAACTTTGACCTATAAAAGGCGGAAGGTACCGATAGTAAAACACTTCCCACACAATTCAAACTTCAGACACGAGCGAAATCGTCTACTACCAGACTCCATTGCCATCTGAAGGGTAACGCAGTCTGTAGAGCCATTAAAAGCCGGTCTACGTGTATTTGAGGGTAAGAAAGAATGTAATTACATATGTATATATAATTATATTATTAATATGTGCCTTATAGAAGTGGATAAGTGTGTGTGTAAAATCACTGTGTAATTCTTGGATGGAATTCAAACATGTGTTAGCTCAATACAATTGTGAAATGAAAGTGTAGATTGTGATGTTATTTTTAGGAAAGAATTTTGAAGATGTTAAGCTTGCTGGAGTGGACCGCCTTATTGGAAAGATGGAAAGAATGAAAGAAATTATTTTACTGTACAAATTGAGTTATAACATAACTCTTACCACAAGGCCATCTGATTGTAAGGGAACAAATAATGGACAAACTGTAACCAGAGCGTTACTGGAATAGTGTGCTATTAATTAAATGAATTATGTTATTTTTGACTTGCTATGATTCTCACGAGTAACCACATCTTGTCTTATCTGTCTCATCTTACATCCTGACTGGTTAGGGAGTCAGTGAGAGATACTACGTAGGTTGTATATATTATATTTCAGGTTATATCCTGCCTTGAAGAGTTTACTAAATTCTACGTGCCTAAGTCAGCTGTAGGAAGCTCTTGTTGTTCTGAGCCCTTGTGAAATGTCAGAGGGTCTTCAACAGTGCCACCTTTAAGATTGGAAGAACCGCAGTTGGGGGATTCTGTCCAGTTCCATTGCTGGGCGAGGCCTAGAAGAACATTCGAAGATAAGTAGCCTTGTTTGGGGCTACTTGACTTTACAAAAAACCATACAACGCAAAAGAAATTAAAAACTTTAGATTATAAGAAACTAAAGACTATAGACCATATAACCTACGAGTTTATTCCCTACAAGTGAACAGTGAAATGATGAAACACAAGTATGTAGTGTTAAAGAACATAGCAAATGCCAATATAACTTGTGATATAATAATATTAAAATTTGTTCAAGTTTAGCACAGAAGAAAGACAGTTTTCATCAAAGATCAAGAAAACAGATGAAGATGAACTTTAATTAACGTTAAATTTAATATAAATACTTGACAGTGAAACCATATATATATTTATATTTATATTGAATCGATTTGAGTTTATTTGAAAATTAACCAACAGAACAAAGACAGATTCTGTACATAAATAAATTATAAATTGTACCAACAGTCTTTATTGAATTATTTAAGTTTGGTTCTTAATTCTTGTTGGTTAGTTAAGTACCCCTAGCAGTCAGTGTCTAAGGTTAGTCTGAAGAGGGGCATCATAAGAACCTAAGATAGTACATTACCATCTCATCTAGGAACCTATACAGCTTAACTAAACCTTTGATGACAGATGAACACCTTTTACTCTTTACAGAGGAATGGGGTATTTCAATTTAAGACCAGTTTTTTTTTATCTGGCTAAAAAAAAATATCCTGAGCAAATTATCATATGATACATCTAATTTAGTCCAAGATTATTCAGGCAAATCATCATCATTATATACTTTAATCAAAACCAATTTTTAAAAAACGACCAGAAACGACTCCTCGTGCTAAAAAAAAACCAATCACACGAGAGCAAATTCTGGGCACGCGAATAATAACGAAGAAAAGGAAAAAGTTACTAATAAAGTAAATAGCTATCTAAAGCAAACATTAAACTATCAGGCAAAAAACAAAACATTTCATAAATAAGGCGATACTTCAAAGAAAAGCAAATCCCTCAGTAATGAAATTCATGTCAAAACCATGAACATGCAGGTTTTTCTGTAAATCTGTAAATCTATCGGATTAACGACTGTCTGTTTAACGAAAACCATGCCAGAAATTTTCGTAGATAAAGTTCTTTAATTCACGGTAAAGACTTTTCTAATTAAAAATATCTCTTTGCAGTTTGCGTTTTGCATACAAACATACACGTCTGGCGATGACACGTGTTAGTGCCAAATGCATTAAGTTAAGCTGTTACCAAATAGCAGTGAACTAGAATGCCTCTAAAATGTGTTATCCCTGCTATATGCAGAGCGTCCAATTGGCAGAATGGTTAGAGCGCTGGTCTATCGCGGCAAAGGTACCATCGGAGCCACCACTGCAGCTAGTCGCCTTGCAGGAATCATACACCAAGCATTCACATGCTCACGCAGCGTTAGTTTCTATAGCAACTCGTTTTACATTACCAGGCTGCTCACTCATGCACAGCCTTGTATTAGTTGTCGTGTACGTTGTGCATGAGTGCGCAGTTGTTCTATTCTTTCATTGTCTCATAAGATACCCCCCGGGAACTACACAGGGCACATTGTGATTTATTTGTCGCTTATCTCAGGCGTCATACAGCTCTAACAGGTGCTGACTTCTGTCTCACGTTCCTCGGTCCGTGCCCAGGTCTCGCACTAATGGCACCATGTTGGTATGTCCCCTTGTAGGAAGCCTGCACTAGCATTAATGTCTTCCTGCAGAAGTAGTTTATGTAGCTGTTTGTTATACATCGTGAGGTTTGTTCGCCCCATTCATAAGCTCATATTTTCCACCACTAACAATATATCACGAGGAACGTGGAACCCTATCCTTTATCTGTGTCCTAAGAGATCCCGAAGTACTGCACGGAGTTTAATGGGTATTAGTTAGCAGTCAACGATTATTTTTTTTAACCGAGTATTACACGGGCTTTCATTGGAAATAGTTAAAAGTCAACGATTTTTTAACAATTACACGGGGTTTCATGGGAAATAGTTAAAAGTCAACGATTTTTTAACCGAGCATTACACGGGGTTTAATGGGAAATGGTTCATAGTCAACGATTTTTGCTTTACCGAGAACTAAACTGGGTTTAATGGGGAAAAGTTCAGAGTCAACGATTTTTCTACAGAGTATTACATGGGGTTTCGTGGGAAATGGTTCAAATTTAACGATTTTTTACTGAGTACTTCACGAAGTTTAATGGGAAATGGTTAACAGTCAACGGGTTTTTTTTTTTAACCGCAAAATGTGTGATTGTCTTTTCATTCAGTATTTAAAAACGTAGCTGTCCAGT
The DNA here is from genome assembly GCA_024509875.1 of Oreohelix idahoensis. Lineage (NCBI taxonomy): Eukaryota > Metazoa > Mollusca > Gastropoda > Stylommatophora > Oreohelicidae > Oreohelix > Oreohelix idahoensis. Next base: position 311,613 of record JAMPIV010014984.1, read on the forward strand.
CAACGTTTTTTTTTTCCGAGTATTACACGGACTTTGATGGGTAAGTTCCCGCCTCTTTCTAATTTGGTAACGAAATGTCACTCTTCATTCTTGCCTTCCGTTGTAAATAACGACATGTACATGACTTGCAATAGTGTGGATCCATACAGACAAAAACTGGTCAATGAAAAAAATATGTGAGAGAGTTTAGAATTAATGCTTCACGGAAGACAAGCCTAAACCTAGTGAGTCAGGTATCATGTTGGACAAAAGTAGAAATACTTGGAAAGTGAGTGGCTAACTTGGAAGAGATCTCGATCTGGATTATTAGACAAACTTCGCTGGCAGAAAAACACACACACACACACACACACACACACACACACACACACACACACACACACACACACACACACGCACACGCACACGCACACGCACACGCACACGCACACGCACACGCACACACACACACACACACACAAGGACGCTCTCTTCTTTCCTTACAGTCACACGACAGTCAAAGTCTCCAGGTTAAAGCATGTATATCCTCTGAGACAAACGTCAACTGGGAGGTTAGTGGTAAATCTCCTTCAGCAAGAGAGTAATTCCCCGTGCCTTTTCCCCTCCCTAGATCTTAGTTGACATTGTATCTACTATCGAAATCCGGCTGAAGCAGATCTGAGCTAGCGTAGAAGCTATCTGTGCCTAGCCAGACCTGTGCCTTGACTGAGATCGTGAACAATTTTTGCAGTTGAGAATACTTGTTGCGAGATAAATACATGACTGGAAGTTGTCTACAGTGATTAATTACATGAGGCCAGTCTTATATCCTCTTGTGTCTCAATAAAAACTTTTTTTTCTCTTTCTTTCCGCTCCTGTAGCAGGAAGACTGCACAAAGTAATCACTTGCCTCTACACTGGTGGTTCCTGTGGCTTTTTGTTTGACAATATGAGAGTGCAGTATTCCTAGTCTTACTTTTGTCTCTTTAGGGACCACCGGGAACTACCCGGTTACAATGAATTCATAGACATGGCCATAGTGTTATGATAATAACGATGATGTTACAGATGACTTTGAATAACGATGATGTTACAGATGACTTTGAATAACGATGACGATACAGATGACTTTGAATAACGATGACAAAAGAAGTCAACAGTTCAGCAGTCATCTCCCGCTCTCGCCATTAATATATCACCGCCTACATACAACACGGTGTCAAGACTATTATATTTACCACGCAGGTGGAAATGATGAATGAATTTACCGGAACGTCGCCCCTAGAAACGGCGCCACGCCTACAGATTTTGAATTTAATGAGCCGCGATGTGTTATCAAAATGGCCGCGTTGGGTGTGAAATAGGAAAGGATGTAACGATATGTGTATTAAAACCAAATATTATTTTTACCTTCATGATAAACAGTTGTCAAATATATGACGAATGTTAAAATAATTATTTTAAAAAGTGTAAATACTTATTTTTTGGTCAAGTGGTTTTATTGCTGTTGTTGCGCCGGAAGTGAGAGCTGCGGTGTTTGGCATGGGCGTTAGTGTTTGTATCAACGAGGGTGAGGTAATTGTAAACAGAACGACGGGGAAGACCCAACTGATGGAGATAGTGGAAATAGGGGCTGGGCTGCGCTGGTGCATACTAGGGATTAGAATACGATTAACACAGAGGAGTAATATTATTCATTGACGTTCGTATCGACTGGCTCTTGAGATCATGACTCCCCATTTCCATAGGTCTCTGGTGTCTTGATCAGCTGGATTTTTTTTTTTTTTTAATAAGACAGAAATTGCACACCATAATTCTTTGCCGTCATTTCCTATGTATGTATTAGGGATAATCTCTAATAGATCTCGTATATAATTATGTAGAAATACATTGACGAAATCAAATAAACAATACATATTCAGGCTTATAAAAAGAATAAAAACATTTTACAAGATTTATATATCTGTGTACCTTTGTATGTACGAAATATCAAAATGCATTAATAAATTAAAGACATACGTGACTGGCTATAATGAAATAAAAACAATATCAGGACCATTTAAACAATAAAAATAATACAATGGGCCCTAATTATCACTCCCTTGTTTCATTTATCACTGGCTTCCTAGCTCAGTGGTCTATGGTTCGATCCCCAGATGAGGTGGGATTTTTTTAGGCCGCAAACGGCTCCTTGGTCGACCCAGCCCCAACTGGGTACCAAAGCAACTTCTGGGAAGGTTAAGGCGGCCGGCGTGATGCTGATCACATCACCCCTAGTGTGCCGATGGTCAAGAAAATATGGGCCTAACACCAATGTCCCTATATGCCTCAATGGGCGTGTAACAGGATCCTTTTTTTACCTCTTTGTTTTATTTATAGGTGCACGTGTGCCGTGTAGCACATTGGGAAGTTAAACTTGTTGTTCCAGAACCAGATGTGTCGCAGTGGCTGTTGTGTGTCCGTGTTGTCCTCTTCAATTAACATTTCAAATAAACTTTAGTTGAAAACAGTCAGTGAAAGAAAGGTTGCAAGCGAACAAGTGTGCTACATATAGAAGATAAATATCAGGACATAGACCAAATTTCAGTTTATCAGAGCGTAACATAAAGGCAAGATTCAGAACATGTTGGCGATCTATTTATAGGCAAACTTCAGTGTGAAGACGGTACTTGTTCTGAGTAAATCTGACGCATCTCGTCCTTATGTGAGCAAATTATACATTTTAACGCTACAGAATACCTTCATTCGTCTCCTAGATGAGGACGGTTGAGAGAAAACAGCCTCTGAAAGGCAGGCAGATAAATCATGTATTAATGCTTCCAACTGTTGCGCCACACAATATATTCTTCGCCACTTGTCTCTGATAACAAGCTGCAAAGAATAATGATCCATTTGCCCTACACTGAACACCCTGCAGGTTACCCAGCGCACAATACGCCTAGAAACACAGGCATGTACGAAAATTGTAGGTATTATTTTGATATCCTGAAAAAAAAAATTTTCTAAATTTATGTGATTGATAGCTCATAAAGAATAAACTGCAGTGTGATAACCGCATGTATACTGGCACGAAGGTATTGAAAATGATGACTATCTTATTGTAGGTCAGGGTATCTGCAAATAATCGTTAGCTTTGGAAAAAAGAAATTCTCATTTATTGCTTGCGAGAAGTGAAGTATGTTTGTACCAAAAACAGGATAGAAAGATCAGATGCGAAACATAAGGAGAGACATGGGAGATGGATCGGACCAAAGTGGTTAGATTGGCTTTTGCTTGTCACATGTGCCTATAAGTGACTTGGGGACATAAATATCCCATCCATTGTACTGAGTGGTCGATGGTCTTGACTAACTTCAGTCCATTTTTCCGGAATTTCCATAAGAATATCTACCTTTCTATTGTTACTGTGTTTTATTACCAGACATATTGCTGTTGAAGGATTTGAGTGGGAAACGAGTATGTTGCTTTCTTATTATACCGGTATTAATGTATAGGAAGTAGAACAAAACACACACCACTTACCAGCGTATAAATATTTTGTACATCACATACTATCAGCAAATCCAAAATTAGCACCTTATAGAAAATAGTTCCCCTATAATTAAAGGAACTTGCCTATAATTGAAAGGTGCGTGTCTCGAAGAAAGCGGCAAACAAATAGAACAAATAACAAAATTGCAAATGTTCGTTGCTGTTGCAGCTGACTTTGTTGAATGACTTCTGCATACTTCTAATGGCTTATTCTTGCAACTCTTCCACTGACATCTATCACTGCATTAACAGTATCTTGTCACTGCTTCATTAGCTGAATCGTGGAGAGATTTTTAATGAAATCGATAACGTCATGTTCACTGCACCTATTATTACAACATGAGTAACTTTGAAGTTTTGTGTGTTTCTTTGTTTTTTTTTTTTAAATTAATTTTCATCTACCGGTACTTATTATAAGAGTACAGTGAGGAAACCCATTCATTGCACGTCAACGCAGCCCTTGTTCTGGAATCAGCAGGGTTAGAGAGCTAGAGGAAGACGAAAAATATACGGAGGAGGTAACTGGGTAAAGTGACGGTATTGTCTCCCCTGCTTCGTAGTAGTGGCCACACAAAGGCCAAACTAGAGTGTAAAGATGAGCATATTCAAAGGTATCAACCTGTTGAAGGCCGTTTTTGTTTCGTGTTAGGGTTTTGCAAATTTATGTTGTTTGCATACAATATTCAAGTGAATTTACGGTCCATGGTTCTTTCTTTACGTGCCTGGCAAACCAGTATTAGTTTACTTTTGTGCGTACATCTCTTTCTCCATAGAGAGTAATAGCTGCTGTGTGACGGTTTATAGCTTTAATAAACATGACGAACTTCACAATAGACCCATTCATGTGGTCAGGCAATTAGAGCACAATCAAGATTAATAATAACAATAATCACTCATATGTATGAAACAATCCTTTCAATAGTGAAATATGAAATAAAGTTGTATATTTTAAATATACGGATATTGTATACATGAATATATCTTATGGGCCATACACACACACCCAGATACACATCTCAACAGCCAAAACGGCTGGTCACTGAATGCCGCCTTTTTCTCCACCCCTTTCGCTGCTAAACTCTCTCTCTCTCTCTCTCTCTCTCTCTTTTTGCACACACCTCGTTAGCAATCCTTTCCCTGCCAGTCTCATCACGTGACATAGAGTGGATATTGGGCTGGGGTAGCTGTAGTGAAATTGACAGAGATACAACGGTAAAATATCTCCAAAGATAACATTTAAGGATAAAAACATAATGCGTAGGCTGCGAATAGTACATGATCGCCTAGACCGCGGGTCATCATCCTCCATAATAATTGACTTGCTAGACAGGAGGGGAACGGCGGATCAAAAAGGAAAAAAAATATGACTGGAAAGATTGCGTGAGACTAGAAAGGCTAAGGAGACGCAATTGGGGGGGAAACGGAGAAAAGTCACGTTTCCCAAGTTGACATAAAAAGTAAGCAACTCGACAGAAGGGACCATAGATATGTTACGCCACAGTCATTTATTGGACGCTTTTGCGCGATACCAAGCCCTTGGTTTGAATTCAGCGGCTAAAACGCAGATGTTTGGAATATTACAAAAATTAAAAAGTACTTTTTTTCTTAATATTAATGTTAGGAATATAAAAATTAGCTGGCCGGATGGCCTATTCTGAGCAGTGAACTAATATGTTCTTAATTTTACAGACGGATAGATAATATTGAAGATAATGACAAAAGACAGTGTTGTTCACATCATCGACAGACTGTATTGAATCTAAAAGTGTCGCTAATTGCACAAAAAAAAACACGACCTCGAGACGCAAGTGTTCAAATTTACTTAGTATGGAGGAGAGGGTTTTTGGGTGGTAGCTGTGTCTAAATATAACTTTTAACGACAAAATTTTGGAGGGGAGAGAAAGGTTGGTTCAAAAATCAAGTACATTTTGTAGAAACACAAGTAGAGACGGACAGACTAACAGATAACCATCCATACTTGACTGAAGCATGACTGAAATGACTTTATGGTAGGAAATTTGAATTTAAAATAAACCTAGGCAGTGATTGGCCACAGACAATCATATCATTAGCGCTCAGACGCGAAAGTGGGGCCATTCTTCAATAGTTGTTCAGTGATAGACACAGATTTTAAAGTGTGGTGATTTCCATATGAAAGAAAGTGTAATAAATTTAGGGACGCCATACTATAGCCAGCAGCTCAGCTGAGTTTTGCTAGCAATTCTGTGTTATTTATTCATAATCTGGTAAGATTGAAATTATTTCCTTATATATTTTGAATATTGTTTCATGTTCGAGTGATTTGATACTGCCATATCGAAATCTAGCCTTACAAACAAGTAGGGATTTGCTCTAGACCCCCCGCCCAAGTCAGGGTCTAGGGACCAACGGTGTACATAAACTCCAGCAAGGATTATGCAAGACAGATCAGGTGTTGAGAATAATGAAACATATTACCTATCCTCTTTTAGGGCAGACAACTAATAAATATTTTTCAGAACCTATAGTCTGGGGGGATCTATCTGATGTAAAACCACCATGGTAAATGTGCTGTTTGGTCAGAGAGATCTGACCTGTCTGTATGATGTGGTTGTTGTGTCAGTGTTGTGTCCAGACGTGGGTAGAGAATAGATTTTGACACATGGCCCATACTTTGATTGCAGAGCTGCGAGTTTCTGTTGTCAACCAAGCAGTGTCTATTCAGTTGGTGACTTTACTCGAGTGTATCTGTGCAGTACTTGTGACAGAGACCACCATTATTGCCCGCCAGCACGGAGAGGTGGGACCACCTGATTTCAGCACCAGAGCTACAACGACAAGATGAGTGAGCCTCTGGTCTGCTGGACATTCACCAACGCTGTGTAGATACTAATACCCTCATAAAAATTCCCACCATTTTCTGGACACTGTGTAGTCAATATAGACAGGTGTGATGAGGCCACCCCAACAGCACAAACATTAAGTATCCTCCCAAGTAGATGACTACTAGAACATTTTAATAAAACTAACTAGTATAGTACATATATATGTACACTATTGCATTTATGATATAATATTCCATGCATTTCTTTCATAATTTCTAAATCCTTTTAAGTTCTGGTCAACCTAAAAAAAATTGATCCAGAACAAAAAAAATGTAATATAATTCTCTAAAAAAATTTTACACACGTGAGTTAGTTCAGTGTATTTTAACATTTATTAATATTATTAGTCTTGTTAAATATCTGTGGGTATATCTATAACCTATTACACCACACTACATAGCATAACCCTAGACACTTTACGTAGCCACATTCATTAAAAAAAATTAAGTGTGAGGTCGTAGTGGTAGCAAGAAAGGCCTTCTGACAATTCACAACTACATTTTATCTCAGGAGCCTTCACAGCTGGCCTCATACAATTACATTTAGTAATATCACCATCATACAATACCATCAACACCACTACATATATTGGGGTCTTGTCCAGGGGATAATTAGCCCAACAGTAATATTAGGATCTCCTGGTGGGAGAAATAAAAGTAGGGAAATAAATTGTAAAATTCCCTTTAACATTAAAAGTGTCCCTGCAGATAAAAGTTGGTGAATCTTCACAGCCAGTAATAATTAATTAGTTAACTGGTTAGTTAGAATTAGTTAGACTATAGTCATTAGAAGTACTTAGTGTATTTACTGGTTAGAGATTTAGCTTGTATATTATTATATTGTCTAAAAAGTATGGCGGAGCTGGCAAAATTTAGATCAGCTGCTGTGCTCACCGCGAAGGAGATGGGAATGGATGGTCAAATTTTAATTCAATACGTAACGGCTGAATGTGATAAATATATTGAACGGGAAGAAAGGAGGTTAGCTGAAGAGAAGAGGTTAGAGGCTGATAGAGAAATTAAGAGGCTGCAGATTGAGGCAGAAGAAAAACGACAGCAAAGGGAGGCAGAAGATAAAAAGGCCGAAAGGGAGGCAGAAGATAAAAAGGCCGAAAGGGAGGCAGAAGATAAAAAGGCCGAAAGGGAGGCAGAAGAAAAAAGGTTGACTGCCGAAAGGGAGGCAGAAGATAGAAGGTTGCAGAGGGAGCACGAATTATGACTAAGGGAGCTGGAATTACAAGGCCAGGCTCCTGAAAATGGTGCCAGCCCTTTTGCCTCAGATGCTACGCCCAGTATGGGAGCCTCAAACTCCGCTATGGGGTTTCATTTAGACCATTTTGTTGAAAAAGACGATGACATAGAGGGGTACCTAGGACGTTTTGAGTTATTAGCTACTACATATGGGTTAGAGAGAGAGAGGTGGAGTTTAAAGCTATCACAGGGATTGAGGGGTACTTCTTATGAAGTATTTGCTAAAATGAACAGGGAAGACCAAGACAATTATGACATGTTAAAGCAGGCTTTGTTATTAAGGTACGAGAAGAATGGTGAATTTTATCGTAAGAAATTTAGAAATGCTAAACTGTTGTCTGGGGAGACATACCACCAATTCTCTGCTAGACTAGAAACCTATTTGGAGAAATGGACGGCTCTGGGGAAGACCCAAGATCTTAAAGAAATGATCATGATTGAGCAATTGAGAGAGTCCATGGCTCCAGACATGAGAAAATTTCTCATGGAACAAGGTGCAGAGAAGTTGGGGGAAATTTTAAATGTTGCTGAGAGGTATCAGGCAGCTCAGGCAGAGGTAAGTGGTGCTAAAAAGAAGCACATAGACAATTTTAAAGCTCCACAGCAATTTAATAAATTTGATAATAGAGAGCAGGGAAATAAAGGTAGGACAAACTTTGAGCGGCCAAGAAATGACTATCGCGACAGAAACTCACAGTTCAATGACCAAAAGTTCAATGAAAGAAAACCGTTGAACCAAGGAAAAAGATGGTGTAAATGGTGCAAGAAGGATAACCATAACACCGAATTTTGTAGAAGGAAACCTTCAAACATTGCTGCAATGAAGTCGGGGACGCAAAGATTAAAGGTTAATCCTAAGGAGCAACAGGAACATTATCACCCCCCAGTTTGTGAGGATGTTATTTGTAATGGGGTCACCATAAGGTGCCTTTATGATACAGGTTTGGATTATGATTCAGTTGTGAAGTCTAGCCTAGTGGACCCAAGTCAGTATACCACAGAAACAGTGGAAATACAAGGGGCGACTAAGGACATACCACTCATGACACTTCCCATCGCAAGGATAACGGTGAAAACTCGCTATGTGGAAGGAGAAATCAGAGCAGCAGTGATAGATGAACCAATCTACCCTCTGATATTGGGGTGTAGATACGTCTTCTTGGGGAATCCCGAGAAACCTGTGATCATGGCAACAGTGCAGACCAGGTCACAGAAGAAGGAGGAAGAAGGTGAACCTGTCGTGGAATATTCTAATCCACATATATAAATTATTAGGTAAATATGAAGCCTAACAAATAAAATTAATAAAGAAAAGAGCAATGGTAAAATAACAGTGCTGTCACAAAGAAGGTACTCGAAATCCCCCTTGTTTTCTGCTTCGTCTGCAAATTGTAACGCTTTCACGTTGATAGTAAAAGCTTACTGTATTATACCCGCTTTCTTCAATGAAACGTGTGCTGTATTTCTTGGAAAAACATTGAGAGGCACCCTGCGTAATGACCTAAATTAATCCTAACATTAATTATATTACGTTACCAAAACGAACGAACAGATGGACTCAAATAGAAAGAGAGAGAGGGGCGAATGAAATCAGGAACGCATGCAAAATTAAACACGCGTCGCGCGATACACAATTACTACTATCACGCGTGTTAGGCTACATGCACTAACTTTTTCGGACGGACAGTGATAAATTCACTACCCTTCCCAGAGTTAGGTTTTAAAATCACAAAAAAACGCTTATTAGGAAAGATAACATTATATGGGTTTACGTTTGAAAACATTACAGTACCCAGACAGCACATCTTCGAAACAGGAGGTAGAAGGAATTGCATATTTTGAACGCAGCCACGTAGCTCTTTTAAATTTGGATATTTGGGTTCCTTAGGGCTTGCTGACAAAGAATATGTAAAACGTTACGCAAATAGTCCAGGAATTAATAAATTATAACCAAAATAAAATAGTGGGGATGCCTGACAACATGGAATCATTTCTGCTCATAAAATTTTTTTATAACGTGTTTGAAAAAAACCTTACGTTACAGAAATAGCCTACCATGTAAACTCCAAATTGATTGGAGCGCAACAAATGAAAGACTAACCACGATTGGTCGGGCTATAAATACTATCTTGGTTGTTAGGGAGACGTAGGAAGGTAACATTTTTTTCAAACACTTGTCGAAACGTGGCTCGATTGGCCAGACTCGCTGATATAATCACTTAGGAGCGTTAGTTCGAAACCACTTGTTTAAATAAGCTTGATAAAGCAACAGTGCGTTGAAGCCAGCTCATATTTTTGCTAAATAAAAGCCTGGAACATAAGCAGATGGGAATTTGTGCCAGTAAATGTGCCAGAATTCATTGCTAATCAACGTATCTGTTTTTATTCTATGAATTGTGGTAAGCTTGAACCATTCAGTATCTTTTAATGAAAATTGAATGTGAATTGTTAATTTATGCCTGTATATATATGTGTAGTTCAGTGGCAAACAGGAGATAAAGCCTATAATGCTCCAGCCTGAACAGAGGGTGTCGGAGGAAAGTAAAACGGCATGGAATGGCCAAATAGTACACTGACACCTGGATGATTGACTAGAAAGAAATAATGCTGGAAGTGCAGAGGCGTGGTAACCATTAAGGAGGTAAATACTGGTATAAAGTATTTCAGATGAAGCTGACAGTTGGCCTAACGCTCTGAACTCAATGTTTGTGATGTATTGTGATCAGTGTAAAAAGAGAGTATAAGTTAGTTATGAAGTAGAAGGTACATCCTTCTTGATTTCAGGGACCGTGGTCTTGATGGTATTGAGCAGCACCTGGTCAGAGCTTTGCTGAATCCAGAGTCGGACAGCATACTCCTTGGTCTTTTTAGCTATCAGTGAGGTGTCTCCAGAGCCCAGGGGAGAATTCGAGCAGAGGAGTCCTTTCCTGCCGCCATCACGCAAGATAAGCTGATTTGGCCAGCTGAGCTCAACATTATGTCCCCTCATCTTGAAATGACTTTGTAAAAATAACATTCAGAGGGGAATTTAATTGTCTTAATATCAGGAACTGAGAACATCTCCAATACTAGTCCCAAAAGACAAACTATTGAAGTCATGATGACAAATACCAACAGAGCTTGAACAAAACAAAACCAGTATTACCTCATATTACTACTACACAACTGACACACATAGGATATTTTTAATAATATATGTCACTACAATATTCATATTGATAAAGTCTGTACATATACTTGTAATTAAAATTGATTGTGATTCCTGGTTCCTTTGTATTTGAATCAGGACACATATACCTTTATAACAACAATGAATACATATTGTTATTTGAAAAGTTATCAGTGACTCCTTAAGATATTCTCATAGAGTGTTATATGTATGTGAGTGTCACAGTGTTGTCAAGAGTAGTGGATTAAATTAAATTGTTTATCTGTCTGTTGTTGTTATGACTTACACTTCATCATACACATACCCTAGACATACAACGTAGTCATCACACTATTCCAGAATAATTCTGACTGAGATATATATAGATATGTGGCAGCAAGTAAGGTTATCTATAATACACTACTCTTATTAGATATAGATACCTTCACAGCTGATCTCAGTCAGTACACTAAGTCCCCTATAAATATTTATAACATCCCACTTCACCACATATATTGGGGTCTCGCTCTTGGGATTTTGAATCTTTCCCTATTAAAAATATTGGGGGTAATTCACTTCAGGGAATATAAGAATTAAAAGGTATCCTTGGGTGGAATTAAATAAGGTTGAGCTCACGGTGCCTGTGTTGTCCATTAGATATATTTAGAGATTAAATTGTTGGTTAGACATTGTAGAAATTTACCTGATAGACAATGGCGGACCTGGCCAAGTTTCGATCTGCTGCTGTACAGACTGCAAAAGAGTTAGGATTAGATGGGCAAGTTATGGTTGCCTATGTCACTACGGAATGTGACAAATTTATTGAACGCGAAGAAAGAAGATTAGAAAAAGAGGCCGAAAGAAAGTTAGAGGCTGAGACTAAGAGGTTGCAAGCTGAGGCTGACAAAGAGGTTGCAGATTGAGGCTGACAAAGAGGCTAAGAAATTGGAAGCAGAAAGGGAAGAGAAGAAATTAGCTGCAGAAAGGGAAGACAAGAGATTAGCTGCAGAGAGGGAAGCAGAAAAGGAGGAGAAAAGATTACAAAGGGAACATGAATTACGACTAAGGGAGTTTGAGTTTCAGGGCCATGCTCCTGAAAATGGTGCCAGTCCCTTTGCCTCTGATGCCACTGCTAGCCAAGGAGCCTCAACCTCAGCTATGAATTTTCATTTAGATCATTTTGTTGAGAAAGACGATGATATAGAGAGCTACCTAAATAGGTATGAACTATTAGCTACCACGTATGGGTTAGAGAGAGAAAGGTGGAGCTTAAAGTTATCTCAGGGACTTCGTGGGGCAGCTTATGAAGTTTTTGCAAAAATGAGCAGAGGTGATCAGGAAAATTATGACATGCTAAAGCAGGCTCTTTTGTTAAGGTATGAAAAGAATGCAGAATTTTATAGGAAAAAATTTAGGAATGCTAAACTACTGTCAGGTGAAACCTATCACCAGTTCTCTGCACGAATAGAGACATACTTGGAGAAATGGACTTCTCTGGGGAAAACCCAAGATCTTAAGGAAATGGTCCTTATAGAGCAATTAAGAGAGTCCATGGCTCCAGACCTGAGAAAGTTTCTCATGGAACAAGGGGCAGAGAGGCTGGGTGAGTTGCTAAATGTTGCTGAAAGGTATCAAGCAGCTCAAGCAGAGGTAACAGGTAATAAAAAGAAACAAGTGGATAACTTTAGGGCACCACAGAACTTTAATAAATTTGATCCTTAGGATCAAAATAAAGGTAAGCACCAATTTGATAGGCCACGGTATGAAAATAAAAATAAATTCCCACAATTCGATGAAAGGAAATATGATGAAAGAAAATCTTTCAACCAAGGAAAAAGGTGGTGTAAAGATTGTCAGATGGACAATCATGACACTGACCGTTGCAGAAGGAAACCTGTGTATATGGCAACCCTTCAGGTCAGGTCGACCTCAAGACAGGAGGAGGATATTATGTTAGATACCACTCCAGAAGAGATGAGGAAGGCACAGGCTGGGGATAAAACACTTAAGCCTTGTTTCAGAAAATTGTCAACTTGTCATACAACTCCAGGCAAGGGAGATTTTTACATGAAAAACAAGTTGATGTATAGGAAGACTGGAGCTAGATCCAATGGTCACGGACAGCTGGTTCTTCCAAAAAGATATAGGACAGAATTAATAAGGAGCCTACATGTGAAACCAGATGGGGACCATGAGAAGATAGGTACCATCATTCAAAAGGTGGCTCACAATTATTATTGGCCCAAAGCAAGATGGGACATTGAGAATTTTGTAGAAAGGTGTAGCATAGCACATGAGGGAACACCCACAAGTGGGAACATGGATCAGGACCTGGACACGCCACGGGGCAAAATTAGGCCTGATAATAAAAAAGAAAAATAGATTTGATAAAGTGGACCAAATGGAATGGGAAGCCCCTTTTCACGGACAAGCTTCACTTAACTGTTTTACAATGGCCACTATGCGGAGAGTGCAAAAGGATGTCTTACCCCAGGATAAGCCGACAATCCCTCAATCGGACTTAAACAAACTGGAGGAAGAAGATGTAGAGAGGAAATCTCTCATCAAGAATTTTAAGTGGGGAGAAAGCCCCAAAAGAAAAATTGGTAGCGGTCGTTTTGTGAATGATAATTCTGGGAGGAAAAATCATCACTATAAAGCTTCGAGTGGAAGAGACCATACCGGTGCATGGACAAATAGGTCCACACAATTAAAAGTCCATATGTAGCTATGTTAAGAACGTGGACTGATGAAAAGGCAGAGGAAAACATTACATCTTCATACCAATATGTGAATGAGCTGACCACTCGGTTAAAAACTGGCTGGAAACTTGCCAATGAAAATTTGAAACAAGCCAGGAAGAAACATGCTGCCTATTATAACAGGAAGGCGAAAGACAGAAATTTGGCTGTGGGAGAGAAAGTACTGCTTCTTTTGCCCGGGAGTCAGAATAAGTTACAAATTGGATGGCAGGGTCCATATACAGTTTTAGAGAAGGTGTCTAGAACAAATTATAAGATAGATAAGAAGGGGAAAGAAAAAATCTATCATGTGAATCTCCTGAAGAAATATTTGGAAAGAGAACATCAGGAAGAGACACACTTGTTGACCTTGTCCATCGCCATGGAGATGAAAAAGGAACCACTTTCATCATTTGAGTATCCATTACACCCCTGTGAGACAGCAGCACAGGTGAAAATCAGTACACATTTAACGAAAACACAGAAAGAGAGAGTGCAACAGGTTCTAAATAATCATGCAGAGGTGTTAACAGACCGACCAGGGCATACAAACCTATTGGAATATGATATGAAACTAATAGACTCCACACCTGTCTGTATGAAACCATATTCGATTCCGTTTGCTAAGGAGAAAGCTTTGAAGGAGAGATAGACTATCTATTGAAGGAAGGAATTATTTCGCACAGTGAGTCTTCGTATAGTTCCGGTGTTGTACTCTTACGGAAGCCCTCTGGAGAACATAGACTCTGTATAGATTACAGGAGACTGAATGCTATTACAGAAGGACAGGTGGATCCATTGCCGGATACAAATCAGCTGTTTGCCAGACTAAATAAAGCTAAATATTTCTCAAAAGTGGATCTGAGTAAAGGATACTATCAGATTCCAGTAAAGCCTGAGGTTAGACCATACCTAGCTTTTAGTACCTCAGAAGGACACTATGAGTTTAATAGATTGCCATTTGGATTGAAGAATGCGCCTAGTGTCTTCTCTAGAATGATGAGAAAATTATTGGATCCTCTGAATAATCCCTGTATAACAAATTTTATGGATGATATCCTTATAGCAACAGAAACATTTGAGGAACACATTGACTCTCTGAACATGCTGTTTGATCGACTTAGGGAGGCAAATTTAACAGCCCGACCAACCAAATGTTGCGTTGGATGTAAAGAATTGGAATTTTTGGGACACACAGTTTATCAGGGAAACATGACCCCTGACCCAAAGAATTTAGAGAAACTACAGAAAGCCCCGAGACCACAAACCAAGAAGGACGTGAGATCCTTTGTCTCATTATGTGGTTTCTACCAGAAGTATATCAAAAACTTTAATTCCATATGTGCACCGTTAACTGAATTGACACGTAAAGGACATCCAGATCGCATTACATGGACACCACAATGTGAAATGACTTACCAAGAATTGAAGGAAAAGCTCACAAGTAAACCCATTTTGAAATTACCTGACTTAAGTCAAGAATTCATAGTAAGGACGGATGCAAGTAATATTGGGTTAGGTGCAACTCTACTACAGAAATCAGATGCATTGGATGGGGAATTAAGCCCAGTGGCATATGCTAGCAGAAAGTTGAATAAAGCTGAAATCAACTACTCAACTAGCGAAAAAGAATGTCTTGCAGTAATATGGGCGATAAAGAAATTCAATATTTATCTATATGGGAAGGCATTTAAGTTGCAAACAGACCACAAACCTTTATCGTTTCTAGCACAGGCTAAGCATGAGAACTCTAGGTTACTCCGATGGTCTTTACTTCTGGCTCCCTATAATTTTAGCATTGAGTATATATCTGGAAAAACCAATTTGGGAGCGGATTTTTTAAGCCGCCATCCGTGTGATGAGAATCACCGTAAACCCCAGAAATAATAATAAATTTCTCTATGTGTATATAGAATAAAGGACTGACATATAATGTCTGTTTTAAGAGGGGAGGTGTCGTGGAATATTCTAATCCACATATATAAATTATTAGGTAAATATGAAGCCTAACAAATAAAATTAATAAAGAAAAGAGCAATGGTAAAATAACAGTGCTGTCACAAAGAAGGTACTCGAAATCCCCCTTGTTTTCTGCTTCGTCTGCAAATTGTAACGCTTTCACGTTGATAGTAAAAGCTTACTGTATTATTACCCGCTTTCTTCAATGAAACGTGTGCTGTATTTCTTGGAAAAACATTGAGAGGCACCCTGCGTAATGACCTAAATTAATCCTAACATTAATTATATTACGTTACCAAAACGAACGAACAGATGGACTCAAATAGAAAGAGAGAGAGGGGCGAATGAAATCAGGAACGCATGCAAAATTAAACACGCGTCGCGCGATACACAATTACTACTATCACGCGTGTTAGGCTACATGCACTAACTTTTTCGGACGGACAGTGATAAATTCACTACCCTTCCCAGAGTTAGGTTTTAAAATCACAAAAAACGCTTATTAGGAAAGATAACATTATATGGGTTTACGTTTGAAAACATTACAGTACCCAGACAGCACATCTTCGAAACAGGAGGTAGAAGGAATTGCATATTTTGAACGCAGCCACGTAGCTCTTTTAAATTTGGATATTTGGGTTCCTTAGGGCTTGCTGACAAAGAATATGTAAAACGTTACGCAAATAGTCCAGGAATTAATAAATTATAACCAAAATAAAATAGTGGGGATGCCTGACAACATGGAATCATTTCTGCTCATAAAATTTTTTTATAACGTGTTTGAAAAAAAACCTTACGTTACAGAAATAGCCTACCATGTAAACTCCAAATTGATTGGAGCGCAACAAATGAAAGACTAACCACGATTGGTCGGGCTATAAATACTATCTTGGTTGTTAGGGAGACGTAGGAAGGTAACATTTTTTCAAACACTTGTCGAAACGTGGCTCGATTGGCCAGACTCGCTGATATAATCACTTAGGAGCGTTAGTTCGAAACCACTTGTTTAAATAAGCTTGATAAAGCAACAGTGCGTTGAAGCCAGCTCATATTTTGCTAAATAAAAGCCTGGAACATAAGCAGATGGGAATTTGTGCCAGTAAATGTGCCAGAATTCATTGCTAATCAACGTATCTGTGTTTATTCTATGAATTGTGGTAAGCTTGAACCATTCAGTATCTTTTAATGAAAATTGAATGTGAATTGTTAATTTATGCCTGTATATATATGTGTAGTTCAGTGGCAAACAGGAGATAAAGCCTATAATGCTCCAGCCTGAACAGAGGGTGTCGGAGGAAAGTAAAACGGCATGGAATGGCCAAATAGTACACTGACACCTGGATGATTGACTAGAAAGAAATAATGCTGGAAGTGCAGAGGCGTGGTAACCATTAGGGAGGTAAATACTGGTATAAAGTATTTCAGATGAAGCTGACAGTTGGCCTAACGCTCTGAACTCAATGTTTGTGATGTATTGTGATCAGTGTAAAAAGAGAGTATAAGTTAGTTATGAAGTAGAAGGTACATCCTTCTTGATTTCAGGGACCGTGGTCTTGATGGTATTGAGCAGCACCTGGTCAGAGCTTTGCTGAATCCAGAGTCGGACAGCATACTCCTTGGTCTTTTTAGCTATCAGTGAGGTGTCTCCAGAGCCCAGGGGAGAATTCGAGCAGAGGAGTCCTTTCCTGCCGCCATCACGCAAGATAAGCTGATTTGGCCAGCTGAGCTCAACATTATGTCCCCTCATCTTGAAATGACTTTGTAAAAATAACATTCAGAGGGGAATTTAATTGTCTTAATATCAGGAACTGAGAACATCTCCAATACTAGTCCCAAAAGACAAACTATTGAAGTCATGATGACAAATACCAACAGAGCTTGAACAAAACAAAACCAGTATTACCTCATATTACTACTACACAACTGACACACATAGGATATTTTTAATAATATATGTCACTACAATATTCATATTGATAAAGTCTGTACATATACTTGTAATTAAAATTGATTGTGATTCCTGGTTCCTTTGTATTTGAATCAGGACACATATACCTTTATAACAACAATGAATACATATTGTTATTTGAAAAGTTATCAGTGACTCCTTAAGATATTCTCATAGAGTGTTATATGTATGTGAGTGTCACAGTGTTGTCAAGAGTAGTGGATTAAATTAAATTGTTTATCTGTCTGTTGTTGTGACTTACACTTCATCATACACATACCCTAGACATATAACGTAGTCATCACACTATTCCAGAATAATTCTGACTGAGATATATATATATATGTGGCAGCAAGCAAGGTTATCTATAATACACTACCGTCATTAGATATAGATACCTTCACAGCTGATCTCAGTCAGTACACTAAGTCCCCCTATAAATATTTATAACATCCCACTTCACCACAGAACCTATAAATGCTCATCCAGAGGAGATGAGGAAGGCGCAGGCTGAGGATAGGACACTCAAGCCCTGTTTTAAAAAATTGCCCAAATGCCACACACCTCTGAGCAAGGGGGAATATTTCATGAAGAACAAACTCTTATACAGGAAGACAGGAACTAGATCCACTGGTCACGGACAGTTAGTTCTTCCCAAGATATATAGGGCAAACTTAATAAGGAGCTTACATGTTGGAAAAGATGGTGACCATGAGAAAGTCGGTACCATCTGCCAAAAGATTGCTCGAAAATACTATTGGCCCGACGTAAATGTCGATGTTGAAAACTTTGTAGAAGCATGTGGCGTATTTCATGAGGGAACACCCACAAAGGGAAAATATGTGCAGGACCTAGAAACGCCACGGGGCAACTGTAGGCCTGAAAGGAAAACTAATTATACTCGGATAGACAAAGTGGAATGGGAGCCCCCTTTTCACACCCAGTCTTCACTTGAATGGATTAACATGGCCACTATGCGAAGAGTACCAAGAAGAAATTTTACCCAGGATAAGATGACAATCCCTCGGTCAGACTTATATAAACTGGAAGAACAGACAAGAGAGCGAAGATCTCTCATAAGCAATCTAAAGTGGGGAGACAAACCCCAGAAAAAAATTGGTAGTGGTCGATTTGTGAGTGATGATTCTAGGAAGAAAAGTCCTCATTATAAAGCTTCTAAGGGACGGGACCTGACGGGTTCCATGAAAAATACGTATGACAAATTAAAGATCCAGATGTAGCTTTATTAAGGACCTGGACAGATGAGAAGGGGGAAGAGACTGTTACCTCATCGTATCAATATGTGAACGAACTGACCACTCGTTTGAAAGCTGGATGGAAACTGGCAAATGATAATTTGAAACAAGCCAGGAAGAAACATGCAGCATATTTTAATAGGAAGGCAAAGGACAGGGAACTGGCAGTCGGAGAGAAGGTGCTGCTTCTACTACCGGGAAGCCAGAATAAATTACAAATTGGTTGGCAAGGTCCATATACGGTTCTAGAGAAGGTGTCTAGAACAAACTATAAAATTGACAAAAAGGGGAAGGAAAAAGTTTATCATGTAAACCTGTTAAAGAAGTATCTGGACAGACCACTCCAGGAAAGCACCCCCTTATTGACCTTGGCTATTGCAACCCAGATGCAAAAAGAACCACTCACCTCACATGAATACCCATTACATCCTTGTGAAACAGCAGCACAGGTAAAAGTCAGTAAGCATCTGACTAAAAACCAGAGGGAGAGAGTTCAAAAGGTTCTGGAGGAACATACAGATGTCTTAACAGATAAACCAGGCCATACAAATTTGCTACAGTATGACATGAAACTGGTAGACTCAAACCCAAACTGTATGAGAGCCTATTCTATTCCGTTCGCGAAGGAGAAGGCATTGAAGGAAGAAATAGAGTATTTGTTGAAGGAGGGGATTATTTCGCACAGTGAATCATCTTTTAGTTCTAGTGTCGTTTTGTTGAGAAAACCGTCTGGGGAACACAGACTGTGCATAGATTACAGGAAACTGAATGCTGTCACAGAAGGACAAGTGGATCCATTACCAGACACAAAACAGTTATTTGCCAGACTGAACAAGGCAAAATACTTTTCAAAAGTGGATCTTAGTAAAGGCTATTACCAGATCCCAGTGAAGCCTGAAGTGAGACCTTATTTGGCTTTTAGCACTTCGGATGGACATTATGAATTCAATATGCTACCATTCGGACTGAAAAATGCTCCGAGTGTGTTTTCAAGGATGATGCGAAAATTGTTGGATCCCCTGAATAACCCATGTATCACGAATTTCATGGATGATATTCTCGTCGCCACAGAGACATTTGAAGAACACATTGAAGCTCTGGAGATGTTGTTTGATAGACTTCGGGAGGCGAACTTAACTGCTAGGCCAACAAAATGTTGTATTGGATGCAAAGAGTTGGAATTCTTGGGACACACTGTATATCAGGGTAATATGACCCCTGATCCTAAGAATTTGGAAAAACTGCAGAGAGCACCTAGGCCGCAAACAAAAAAGGACGTGCGATCATTCGTGTCGTTATGCGGATTTTATCAGAAATACATCAAAAATTTTAACGCTATATGTGCTCCTCTGACTGATCTGACTCGCAAGGGACTTCCAGATAAAATTATTTGGACTGCACAATGTGAACTAGCGTTCCAAGAGTTAAAGGAAAAACTCACTAGCAAGCCTATTCTCAAACTGCCTGATTTGACACAGGACTTTGTCTTAAGAACCGATGCAAGTAATGTAGGACTAGGAGGGGCTTTGTTGCAAAGATCAGCTTCACCTGATGGGGAACTTAAACCAGTCGCTTATGCAAGCCGCAAATTGAATAAGGCGGAACAAGGATACTCCACAAGCGAAAAAGAATGTTTAGCATTAATCTGGGCAATAAAGAAGTTTCAAATCTATCTGTATGGTAGGACATTTGTGGTGGAGACGGACCATCAGTCTCTCGTGTTCTTGTCTCAGGCTAAGCATGAAAACGCAAGATTGCTGAGGTGGTCTTTGTTGCTTCAACCTTATCAGTTTAGTATCCAATATATCCCAGGCAAATTGAATGTCGGTGCAGATTTCCTCAGTCGGCACCCCTGTGATCAAAATTAGAGTAGCGGCAGACGTGAGGAGTAATTTTACCTATGTGTATCGCTGGTGTTGGAACTTGCCATAGGCATGTTTTCAAGTGGGGAGATGTGTAGTGAAATTGACAGAGATACAACGGTAAAATATCTCCAAAGATAACATTTAAGGATAAAAACATAATGCGTAGGCTGCGAATAGTAGATGATCGCCTAGACCGCGGGTCATCATCCTCCATAATAATTGACTTGCTAGACAGGAGGGGAACGGCGGATCAAAAAGGAAAAAAATATGACTGGAAAGATTGCGTGAGACTAGAAAGGCTAAGGAGACGCAATTGGGGGGGAAACGGAGAAAAGTCACGTTTCCCAAGTTGACATAAAAAGTAAGCAACTCGACAGAAGGGACCATAGATATGTTACGCCACAGTCATTTATTGGACGCTTTTGCGCGATACCAAGCCCTTGGTTTGAATTCAGCGGCTAAAACGCAGATGTTTGGAATATTACAAAAATTAAAAAGTACTTTTTTTCTTAATATTAATGTTAGGAATATAAAAATTAGCTGGCCGGATGGCCTATTCTGAGCAGTGAACTAATATGTTCTTAATTTTACAGACGGATAGATAATATTGAAGATAATGACAAAAGACAGTGTTGTTCACATCATCGACAGACTGTATTGAATCTAAAAGTGTCGCTAATTGCACAAAAAAAACACGACCTCGAGACGCAAGTGTTCAAATTTACTTAGTATGGAGGAGAGGGTTTTTGGGTGGTAGCTGTGTCTAAATATAACTTTTAACGACAAAATTTTGGAGGGGAGAGAAAGGTTGGTTAAAAAAATCAAGTACATTTTGTAGAAACACAAGTAGAGACGGACAGACTAACAGATAACCATCCATACTTGACTGAAGCATGACTGAAATGACTTTATGGTAGGAAATTTGAATTTAAAATAAACCTAGGCAGTGATTGGCCACAGACAATCATATCATTAGCGCTCAGACGCGAAAGTGGGGCCATTCTTCAATAGTTGTTCAGTGATAGACACAGATTTTAAAGTGTGGTGATTTCCATATGAAAGAAAGTGTAATAAATTTAGGGACGCCATACTATAGCCAGCAGCTCAGCTGAGTTTTGCTAGCAATTCTGTGTTATTTATTCATAATCTGGTAAGATTGAAATTATTTCCTTATATATTTTGAATATTGTTTCATGTTCGAGTGATTTGATACTGCCATATCGAAATCTAGCCTTACAAACAAGTAGGGATTTGCTCTAGACCCCCCGCCCAAGTCAGGGTCTAGGGACCAACGGTGTACATAAACTCCAGCAAGGATTATGCAAGACAGATCAGGTGTTGAGAATAATGAAACATATTACCTATCCTCTTTTAGGGCAGACAACTAATAAATATTTTTCAGAACCTATAGTCTGGGGGGATCTATCTGATGTAAAACCACCATGGTAAATGTGCTGTTTGGTCAGAGAGATCTGACCTGTCTGTATGATGTGGTTGTTGTGTCAGTGTTGTGTCCAGACGTGGGTAGAGAATCGATTTTGACACATGGCCCATACTTTGATTGCAGAGCTGCGAGTTTCTGTTGTCAACCAAGCAGTGTCTATTCAGTTGGTGACTTTACTCGAGTGTATCTGTGCAGTACTTGTGACAGAGACCACCATTATTGCCCGCCAGCACGGAGAGGTGGGACCACCTGATTTCAGCACCAGAGCTACAACGACAAGATGAGTGAGCCTCTGGTCTGCTGGACATTCACCAACGCTGTGTAGATACTAATACCCTCATAAAAATTCCCACCATTTTCTGGACACTGTGTAGTCAATATAGACAGGTGTGATGAGGCCACCCCAACAGCACAAACATTAAGTATCCTCCCAAGTAGATGACTACTAGAACATTTTAATAAAACTAACTAGTATAGTACATATATATGTACACTATTGCATTTATGATATAATATTCCATGCATTTCTTTCATAATTTCTAAATCCTTTTAAGTTCTGGTCAACCTAAAAAAATTGATACAGAACAAAATAAATGTAATATAATTCTATCAAAAAATTTTACACACGTGAGTTAGTTCAGTGTATTTTAACATTTATTAATATTATTAGTCTTGTTAAATATCTGTGGGTATATCTATAACCTATTACACCACACTACATAGCATAACCCTAGACTCTTTACGTAGCCACATTCATTAAAAAAAATTAAGTGTGAGGTCGTAGTGGTAGCAAGAAAGGCCTTCTGACAATTCACAACTACATTTTATCTCAGGAGCCTTCACAGCTGGCCTCATACAATTACATTTAGTAATATCACCATCATACAATACCATCAACACCACTACAGTAGCGAAGCGACGTTCTGGGCATTCAAACTACCGTACTGCATTTTCTAACTCCCAACACAACCTTTGCTCAAGATTACTCTTGGCAGATATACAAATAAAAGAATGATTGTTATGATTCTTTTTTGCGCTTCACTTAGGATCTTGCATTTGAAAACTTTGTGGTGAACTTAGAGTCCAATGCGACTGTGTATATGCGCGATTGGGATATGACGTATGAAGGGTGAGGGGAGCAACAAGCGGGATTCTGGAATGTGTGTTCATAGGAACAAGTCATGATTGTGTCCAATTGTATTTTGATTGGTGAAAGACCCTAATTCAGTGTGGATTGATAAACTAGCGATCGAGATATAATTGCAACTATGATTGCCTAACGGATATAAATTGTGAGTGTGTTAGATTCGATGTGATTGTATGTTGCTGAGAATGGATTTATCGTAAATAATATGGACATATGTCATGTACATATTTAGCACATTGTTGAATTAACAATGTTTGAATGGATCACAGCATTGTAATTATCTAGGATCAAGTTGTTTTGGATTCCCAAGGTAGAAGTTAATAAATGTTACTTCTGTGTGTCAAACGGACTCGGGTTATTAATTGAATTCTACTTGGTCGAGATTTTTTAACGTTACTTTATAAACTGCTTCACTCAATCATTTATTGTGGCACCACACACACACACACACACACACACACACATACAAACACACGCGCGCGCGCACACACACACACACACATACACATATCATAACAGTTTTTGGAGGCCAAGCGCCAAGGATCTTTGGACTTGTATGTGAAATATTACTGGCTTACCAGGCCATGAGATTCGTAGATGGAATAGTTGGACTTTAGCTGCAGAATATTAAAATTGTCCAATAGTGTAGTTGGTTACCAGAGTGAATGAATATCACGGATAAATACTACTGTTTTCGACGTCTAACATAATGGCCAAACAATGCACAAACTTTTATGAGATAATCAATGATATGCAGAAGATCTAACAGAATGAAGAGATACGTTGACACATACCAAGGTCATAAAACCGGAACGTGGTTGAACATTGTTGAAGGTCACCTTAACGGCCCACATCCTGTTGCTCCATTCAACCTTCATACGTCATATCCCAATTGCGCATGTACACAATCACATCGGACTCTTTATGTGCACCACAAAGTTTTCAAATGTAAGATCCTAAGCGATGCGCAAAAAAGAATCATAACAGTTTACCCCCTGCAAAAAAAACAACCCGAAGGTTTTTTAAGCAGAGAGGGCCGCAAACCTCATGCATACTCGTCACATAAGACTTTAGTAACGATAGATTGCAATATCATAATACTAAAAATGCTACTAATAGTGAATGACTTCTCATCTATGTGAATGAGAAATATATATGTACGGGTAACTAAAAATAAACAAACACTATGGATGAGTCAAATATGGAATATAAATCAACTCAGCTGCTCAAGACAGAGGAAGGTCCTCTTGAAAGGAAGACGAAAGGATTCAGGGTTGCTGACTAACCATATGGAGATCAAGAGAAATCCAACACAAAATTAAGAATCTTCATCTCAAATGTCAAGTCTTTGTATGGCTCTGAAAAATGGAGAACAATAAAAACAACAACACAAAAGTTACAGACATTCATAAATGGGTTCTTGTGTTGAATAGAAGGATTTAAATGGTATGACAAAGTCACCAATGTGGAACTGATGACAAGAACCATTTAGTGCCAGTGGAACAAGAGATTAGAAGACGGCGCTGGCTATAGATAAGACACACATTAAAGAAACATGATGATAGCATTGCAAGGCAGTCCTTGTGCTGGAATCCCCAGGGAAAGAGAGGCAGAAGTAGACTAAAAGAGAACTGGAGACGGAAGTAAACATGATGAGGAAAACACGGAAAGAACTTGAGCTGATGGCACGTGACAGGAGGACTTGACGCATGCGTGTTGAAGGCCTATGATCCTTGGGGAGCTAACGGGTATTAATTGATTGATTGATTGAAACATTCATTCATTTATACATTCTACGTATGCAACTCTTACTATTGCAATCTTCATCTGTCTTCGTGTACTCTCATAATTGGATATTTATCTGTGGTGCCACTTGCATTCCTTTTTCCTGCTGCGGTCACTTTTCTATCTCTTTGTCAGCTAATGTGTCCATTCCCAAATTTCCAGTTTCTTCGCTCTGTTTGATTCCTACTCCCGCCCTTTAAGTTTGTTTACTCGATTTGTTTTAAATTATGCGGAACAGAGTCTCGAAGGTAGCAGAAAATATTCACCTCCTCCCACAAGAAATAGCATAACAATATCCAACTTCCGGCAATCAGGGTGTAACAAAAAATACAACGTTGTTGTTCTGTTAGGGCGGAAGGATGTTGACGTTTATTATATTTAGTGCAGAATTTGAATTAGATGCAAGAGGGCAAGCAAGCGGGCGTATAAAACGTAATAAACCAGAGAAATGGAGAGACAAAATGTGTTCATCACTCTCCGCCTATGTGTTCTCTGCTTTATCCCACTTTCACGCTCTCTCACTCTTTCTCTTGCTTGCCTTTTTATTATTGCTGTTACACACACACCCATATATATATACATATATATATACAGTAGAACCTCCATAGTTGACCACCTCCCTACATTGACCACCTCCCGAAGTTGACCACATTTTCATAGACCGGACACGCACCACATGTACTCAATGGAAGACGACCTCTATAAGCTGACCACCTCTGTAAATTGTATCTTGACCACTTGGACTATGACACACAATAGTAATTTACCCTCTATTACTTGACCAGTTTTTAAAAAAATCAGTGTCTTCGAATTTGTATGCACAGGCTTTCTGACCGCTTTTCGATTGATGCTTGCCGACAAAGAAAATTAACCTAATCTCTTTGATTTTTTCGCAAACATGCAGTATAAAAAGACCAACTTCTAAGCAAAATCTTCATTCTTGCTATGGCTGCCCTGCCGATTGATAGTAATTCAACTACTAAACTGTAAGTTCTCTCTCAGACTGTGTTTTATACACTTTATAGTTGACAAAATTAACCTAACCTTTTTGATGGCCCAAAGGAAAGAGCTCAAGGAGCTGACAATGAAGGAAAAGGTTGATCTTCTACATTTTCTGGAAAGCAGCAGCCAAAGAAAGACGGCAGAACATTTTGGGGTTAGCAAGACCACAGTTAGCAACATCCAAAAACGTAAACATGAGAGCTTGGAGAGATGTGGTAAGGAAAGCGGAGATCTACAGCGGAAAAGGAGGAAAACTCCCCTAGATGAAGTCAATGAAGCCACATTAAACTGGTTCAAACAAATGAGGGCAGTTAACGCCCGAATCTCCGGGCCGATGATTCAAGAAGTTGCTAAAAAGTTCGCAAGGGATTTCGGGGTGGCAGAAGATTTTCAAGCATCAAGTGGTTGGCTCGAGAAATTTAAACTGCGACACGCGATCTTCCAGAAAGTGGTGTGTGGTGAATCCAATGAAGTTCCAGTAGAAGCTGTAGAAGAGTTCATCAAAAAGTTTCCTTACTTCGCCAGAGGCTTCAAAGACGACGACATCTTTAATGCTGACAAGTGCGGACTCTTTTTCAAGGCGATGCCTGACAGGAGCCTTGCCATGAAGGGTGACAAATGTAAGAGCGGATAACTTTCCAAAGAATGTTTCACAGTTATGCTTTGCGCTAGCTCAACCGGAGAGAAACTAAAGCCCTTGGTGATTGGTAAATCGGCAAAGCCACGCGCATTCAAGAACCTGAAGCCCGAAGACCTCCCCGTCACTTGGAGATCAAACAAATCCGCATGGATGACTGGCGCCCTATTTGAGGAGTGGGTAAGGGGCATCGACCGAGAAATGAAGAAGAAGAAACGGTCTATTCTACTGACAGTAGACAACTGTCCTGGCCACCCACAATTGGAACATCTCACAAACGTGACACTGAAATTTCTGCCTCCACACACGACCTCAAAAACCAAACCTCTTGACCAAGGCATCATCAAAACATTTAAAATGCACTACCGGACCAAGCTCCTGCAGTGAGTCATTACTAAAACACAGATCTGTGGTCCGCCTGTGGAAGTAACTTCATCCGCTGCATCAGTTAACGCTCTGGATTCTGTCCTCTGGATCAGTTCTGCTTGGAATAAAATTCTGCCGGAAACGATACAGAAGTGTTTCAAGAAATGTGGATTTGTCACAACCCAAGAGCATGACGTTTTAGCCCCATCGGACAGTCCATCGCCAATGGCAGAATTCGAAGGAGTAGATTTTGAAGGTTTTGTTGCAATGGATGATGAGATGGCAACCTGTAATGAACCTGACCCAGAAGGAATTTTCCAAGCGATATTGACCGAAATACAGACAAGCATAACAGTGCATGAAGCAGCTGGTGAAGTTGAAGAAGCAAGTGACGATGACACAGAAATTGCAGAGACTCCAAAAGAAGAGGCTGTCAGGCATCTGATAATGCAGTTGAAGTCATTTGCTGTGGAAAAATGCCCAGGTATGTTCAGTGATGTAGCCAGCGTTGAGAGCGCTTTCTCAACTTATGTTTGTAATAAGAATAAGACACAGACCAAGATTGTCTCCTTTTTTCAGAAAGAATGATTAAACCATGATAAAATAGATGTTGATGATTTGATTTGATGTTGTGATTATGTATGATTTCGTATGATACTGTATTCTCCAATATAAGCTGTTCAAGGAAGTAAAGTATGAGAACAATAGGCCTCGTTCCGTATGTTGACCACCTCCGTATGTTGACCGGTTTGCTACAGTCCCTTGGGTGGTCAACTTATATAGGTTCTACTGTATATATATATATATATATATATATATATATATATATATATATATATATATATATATATATATATATATATATATATATATATATATATATATACAGGGTGTTTATAAAGTCGCTGTGCAGTGAAATTTACGCCCGGGCGAGGCTACGTCACCAGAAATTTGGTTTTCAATTGGGGCTTGTTGTGTAATGCTGCACACGGGATTGTGCAACACATCATTGGAACACAGAATATCATGACGTAAATTTGCATCATTCGTGACGTAATTTCTAAAATATTTTTCAAATTCACTGCACAGCGACTTTATAAACACCCTAAACATATATATATATATATATATATAAATATATATATATATATATATATATATATATATATCTATATATATATATATATATATATATATATATATATGGAGACAGAGACATTGATCAGAGGCAAGCAACAACAAGCTTAAAGAAGAAATAAAATTTTTTTAAAAATACAGAGAGCATGAAAGAACATGCGAGAGAGAATATGTAACAAACATCAATCTAGCTCTCAAGGTGCCTGTCTCTGTAATAATCTCCATTTTTATTTACCGGAAACGCAGCCATTGTCAAACTGAGGCCGTGATTATTGAAAAATTGTGTGATTCTTTATTCCTGCCCGTCCATCGAAAACAGATCTCCATTGATTACCTTCTCTCCTTTAGAACAAGCATCACGGATTCCTAAGATTAACTATCGTGCATTTTTTGTGTGGGTCAAATCGTTTTCTAAAATTATCAAGTATCCCCACTATATATGTCTACTTGCTTTTTTCAGCGTATCTTTCTGTTTTGTTCTATAATTTAAGATTTTCCCGGGAAGATCACAAACAGACGCTTGAATTTGTTTTTTGTGACACCAAAGTAGCGGTTAAAGTTCTTGAGATGATCACACGGAACAGAAAGACGTGGCATACGTTTGGTAAAGGCCTATGTTCCTTTGGGAGCTGAAGGGGGTTGATGATGGTTATAATGAAGATGATGATGATTATAGTGATGGCCGTGACGATGATTACGATGATGATTATAATGATGATGATAATCTTCGTATTCTTCGTCGTTCGTCCTGTGACGTACGTCTAGTTCGACAAGTGAATTTTGCCTGATTTGATGGATGATTAAAGGGACTTTAGCTTTTCATAACATTAGAACTCCTGAACATTTGTTGTAACTTTTTGGTTTCGCCAGAGCGAATCGATTCCACCGGGACTCATTTAGTATGCGGCATGAGATCTAAAGACACTGAGACGATCCCCGAGCAGAGAAGCTAGTTTCTCGCAGGTATTTCTCATCTCCGCGCGAACACTAAACCGCTAGCAAGATGGACCTGAGCGGTCAGAAGAAAGACACTGGGGGAGATCTCAGGAAGGACGGGCGGCATGCTATCAAAGACAGTAGTGGTCCCTGAAACGATTTCGCATCTCGGTGTTAAACACGGAACCTATCGCAGTGGGAGCGAACGGGGAAAGCCGATGCAAGCAGCGAGCGAAGATACGAGAGGCCAGGGGCGGCTTCTCCTTTTAGTCTGGCGGTCAGATCCCCAAAAGTCTTCTGAGATAAAAAAAGCTGTCAAGTTTCTCATGTCCCACTCATCTTTCATTTCATTCTAGATATATACAGACCACGTAGAAATACACGTTATCACTCGCTGGCCAGAACTTAACAGAAGCACTAGCTATATTTGAAATCTTGCTAGATTATCCCCTGGATTTTTATACATATTGGCAGTGAATTCTATTTCTGTGCAAAGCAGTAAGATATATATATATTGTGTAAGTCATATATTTATAAGTGTGTGTTTTAACCATTAGAACTCGCGCAGTGTTTTATTAAATACATAATTAAATACGCGAGCGTATATAAAATAGTCTTAACGGGAAATTCATCGCGCTTTAGAAGGTTATTTGTTTTTCGGTATATTACATGTCTTTTTTTCTTTCATACAGAGTGATCGTAACCTGTGCGATCCCAGCATTAAGAAAGCAATAAAGAAATCAATCTAAGCAAAGCAAAGCATAAACAGTGTGTAGAGTTCCCCTGACGCAGAACTTGTTGAGACTGTGTAAATTTTTAATCTTTGAGGCGATTCTATGTTTGGAATTCCGCTATCTAACTTATAGCAAAGAAAGCACACCCAAAGACAAATTTAACCCACCATCAAGCCAATTAAGTCGTAACGGGAAGAAGAACACTGGCCCGAGCTTTTGTTAGTTTACTGACACAGAGAGAGTATACATATTTACCGAACAGTGATGTGACTAGTTTTCTCACTGGACTTAAACCATACCTCACAGATAAAGTGTACCAGCACGCGTAAGAATTTTATTATCAGCGGCAAAGTCAAATAGACCACACCATCCTCACCCCGGTATCAGAGACCGTGCCCTCCCATAGAAACTGTTATTAAGAAAAGAGACACAATCACAGATTCATTTTCCAGCGATTACGGGATCCTTTTATGTGCTGACCGCCTACCCGCTAATCTGGGGCTGGAAATTGAACTAACACTCATACATTTAGTTTGAGGTGTAACTGCTGTTGTGTTATTCTATGGAGTGCCAGATTTTTTCACAATCGGTAAGTGAGAGCAAGATGAGTGAAGGCCTTTACTAGCGCGTGTATGAATGACATGAAATTAAATCTTTTGTGTAACCATTTTGTTAACTTGCTTACCTAGTAATATATATCTTTTCTGTATACCCTACATTGTTTCTTTTAGTGGGATAGTTGATAATTTGTTAACTCTGTTTAAAACCCCCTCCTTTTCATTTGCTTAGTAAAGGGAAGAACAATTGGGAAGAACAGGATTCTTTCTACCACCCATACCTAATTTTGAAACACCTCTTTCAGAGTAATTAACTTCACTGTTAGGTTAACTTACCTATGTTCCTGATAACTATCTATCTTTGGACTGGGTTTATCTTTGTCTAATGAGCGGGACGGGCTTAGTCGATACCAATCTTCTTCACCCCCTCCCTACCTTGTTATTTGCATTTTTCTGTAATTTTGATAATTCTTGCTGTAAACCAATGATTATTGTAGTGATTGTTTTTTTAACTTTAATAAACAACATAAACTTAATCGTTACGGTGTTGGACTACCCAAAGCCCATAAAATTTCCCCTATTTGTTTAAGATAGTTGTATCCACGTCGTCTGTGTGTTTGAAGCACCAAATCGGTGTGAGAGCAGGTGTGTGTCTGGAAAACTGGCAAATAATTGTTTGACCAGGAGAGTGGAAGAGAAGATTGAGAGAAACGATTTGTCGTAAATAAGTCTGTCTTTACTCTCCTCCAGCACTCTGTGAAGAAACTATTTAATCTCTACATTTCTATCACTGAGCTTTTTCACCATCATTCTACACTCTAAACCGGACTACTATTTCTAAGACTCTTTCTCTCAAAATAAATTTACGACAATATTTGGGGGCTCCTCCGGGATCTTGAGCTATATTTGAGGCAATCGCATAGCCGGGATAAAGATATTTTGAGTCTGATCTAAGTCTGGATCTAACTAGATAGAGTGTGAGTGATATGTCTTTGTGATTTAGGGAAATAAATAAATAATTAATTACACCCCTAGACAACGCCTTTTAGTATTTGGGTCGTCCAAACAGCATATTTACAGGTTGTTTTTCTTTCCACAGTAGTAGAAAGTACGGATAATCATAAATTTGGTTAGCTAAATTATCCTCTGGCGGAGTAAATTAAATTTTTTTCTTTATAAGATTTGCTGGGATTGCGTGATTGGTTTTACAGTCAGTAAAGGTTTTTGAAGTTAAAAAGAGTTGAGCTTAGCTAAAGACGGATTGTTCTGATTTTTAAAATTAAGTTAACAACGTCTCATCTCAATAATTGACTTCAGGGACGGAGTTTGTTGTCAGAGAATTAAAATTTTAGGGAAATTTTTTTTTCCTTTTAAATTGTTTTAATATAAATTTTTCTCTACCGTTAGTAAGAGTAGATTCTTTTCTAGTGTAACTTACCATTTTAGTGGCATAGTCGCTTGCGTTAAGAGTCTTAAGTGACAATAATAGCAGCGATAAGTTTGCACATTGCAAATAGGAGGTAACACAAGTAAATTTATACTTTGTGTTTTTTTTTCTCGTAGCGAGTTTGAGTTTTTTCCCCTTCTTGTTCCGTCTTACTATTCTCTAGTCTTAGAAGCATCCAGTACTTTGGTATGGCAGAGAGAATTAGGATAAGATCCATTTTGAGACAGGAGGCGAAGGACTCAGGGTTAGAAGGAGAAGCGGCGAACCTGTTTGTCAACAAAGAACTTGAAAGATATGACGCGGAAGAAGAGAGGGCAGAAGCTAGGAAGAAAGAAGCAGACGATCGTCTATTGGAGCAGAAGAAAATTGAGGCAGAGATGGAAACTCGCAGGGAGAGAGAGAGAGAGAGAGAGAGAAAGACAGCATGAACTGGCGCTTAAGGCTTTAGAGAGTCGGGGCGCCTCTACTTCGAATAACGGAGAGCCGTCTTCGCCCCAGTCTCAGTCAATGGACCTCTCCAGCACTCAATCTGCCCAATTAACTGCGATGTCTTTTGCTTTAGAGTCTTTTCCTAGTCCCAATGAAAAAATTGACAGCTATCTAGAAAAATTCGAGAGGCTCGCAAATCTGTATGGGTTAGAGAGTTCCCGCTGGGCACTTAAACTCTCAATGTCATTAAAAAGTACTGCTTATGACGTATATACAAAGCTGGGAACCAACCAACATGATTACGACATGCTGAAGAAAGCCTTGCTAGAGCGGTTTGAGATGACCGCCCGAAAATTTCTGCAAATGTTCAGAAACAGCCGAAAAGAGAGCACGGAAACATTCCCACAGTTCTCTTCACGTCTCACGGGCTATTTGACAAAGTGCATTGAATTATCTGACCTACCTCTTACATATGAGGGACTACTTGAACTTGTTCTTGTGGAACAGATAAAGTCAACTTTGTCAAACGAAACCCGTAGATTTTTGGCTGAACAGGGCGCAGTCAGGCTTGAGGACATACTCAATAAGGCAGAACGCTATACCAATGCAATGGCCGAATTTCCCAGCACTAAACGTAAACCCACAGATGAGCCATCTCGCAAACAAAATCTAGAGCAGTCATCCTATTCCTCTAATTCCTCTCAGAATTATAACCAACGAGAAAATAATACCCAGAGACCTCCCCAGGAAAAATCGAAATTCTACAAAACCCGATACCCCCCCCCCCCCAACAACAATTCTGATCAACCCACCAAGCCTACGTGGCAGCGCGGCCACCAAGGTCAAGGAAAAGGGAAGACCCCTACACCAGGAACGTCTGATCAGGGCAAACAAACCGGTCCAAACCGCGTCGGATGTTTGCATACAGCCTCGAAAGGTAGAGTCAATGTCAGTGATTCTCAACCTGAGGGGGACCGACCCTCAACTCGAGGAACTGTAATTTTGAATGGTACCTCAACTACTTGTCTCTTTGACACTGGACTAAGCTTTAGTTGTATTGTCGCTAGGCACCTAGTCAAACCCGGTCAGGAGACAGAGGAAACCGTCAAACTTAGTGGAGTTTTCAGGAGTGATGCACCTAGGACGCTTCCTATCGCACTGGTAGAAATACACTCTGACTTTTGTCAGAGGGGTTATTAAAGCGGCCATTATGGATGATCCTATCTACCCAGTTATCCTGGGATGTAGATATGTGTTTATTGGGAGACCAAAGGAGCCGATTGTGGCAGCGGTAACCACAAGAGGGCAAGCCAAGAAGGAGAGGGAGCCTGCGCCAAATTTGTTGCCGAATGAACTGAAGGAGGCGCAACAAAAGGACCCTACTCTGGAGCCCTGCTTTAGAAAACTGCCCATGGCTAAGGACCCCAGACACAACGGAGACATCTTTTCTAAGGACGGCGTATTGTATCGTAGAACGGGCAACCCGGACACGGGGAATAACCAGCTCCTAGTACCGACGCAGTACAGAAGCCAGATCTTAGAAATGGGGCACTCTCTTCCCTTTAGCGGACATATGGGACAAAACGCCACTATTCAGCGAATAAAAAAACCACTATTGGTGGCCAGGAATGAACTCTGACATTATCAGGTATGTGAAATCCTGCGCCCAGTGCCAACGGGTAGCACCAAAGCACTTGACACCCCCAGTACCTATGGGGCAAATGCCAATAGTGGGTACTCCATTTGAACGGGTTGCTGTCGACATCATTGGACCCCTGGAAAGGACCAAAAGAAGGAACAGGTTCATCCTGACCTTAGTCGACACTTGCACAATGTGGGCCGAAGCTGTACCGCTACCATGCATAAATTCCAAGCATGTCGCAGAAGCCCTCGTGCAAATCTTTACACGGTTGGGATTCCCTCAACAAGTTTTGACGGACAATGGATCCCAATTCCGTAGCCTGTTAATGGAGGAGATCTTTAAGATCTTGAGGGCCAAACATATCCACACAAGTCCCTACCATCCGGCCGGAAATGGGCTCGTGGAACGTTTTAATGGTACCCTCACCACCATGTTACGTAAGCTGGGTCAGGAGAAACCGGAAGACTGGGACCTATATATATCGGCTGCCTTATTCGCCTACCGAGAGGTTCCCCAAGCGTCTACGGGATTCGCGCCAGCTACACTTTTATTTGGCAGACCTATTAAGGGGCCACTAGAAGCCTTACTTCGGTCCCTGACAGACCAAAAGGCTGACGAGACAGTCGTCTCTGCAAGCAAGTATGTATCTGAGCTCAAGGAAAGGCTAAAGCTAGGATGGGATCTAGCTACCACCAACCTTAAGAAAGCCCGCGCTAAACATGCTAAAAGATACAACAAAGCTGCAAGAGAGAGAGAACTACAACCAGGAGAGAAAGTTTTGTTGCTACTTCCAACCGGAAGCAATAAACTTCGCATCGGATGGCAAGGGCCGTTTACCGTCCTTAAAAAGATCTCACGTACCAATTACAAGATCTCCATCAAAGGAAAGGAGAAGGTCTTCCACGTAAATCTACTTAAGAAATATTTGGAAAGACCGGTGCCATCCTCCGAGCATCTCCTGGCTGTCGCCATAGCAACGGAAGACGAGGAAGATGATGATGGTTGCATGGAGTATCCATTGCAACCCACAGAATCCTTTAAAGATGTCAAGTTCTGCGACAATCTCTCACCAGAACAACAAACAGAAACCAGGGCTCTACTAAAACAGTACCGTTCAGTCTTAACGGATGTACCTGGTCGAACAAATCTCATCGAATTTGATATGAAATTAACAAACGAGACCCCTGTTCGAACCAGAGTTTACCCCATCCCTTACGCTAAAGCTGATGCACTTCGCGGAGAAATAGACAAGCTGCGTCAGGCAGGAATTATCAGTGAGTCTACATCTCCTTACAGTTCGAGCGTAGTGCTGTTGCAGAAGCCCAATAAGGAAGTTCGGCTGTGTATAGATTACCGGCTGCTAAACGCTGTTACGGAATTCCAGCCCGAACCTCTCCAAACTGTTTCTGAGTTGTTCACCAAGCTTAGCAAGGCAAAGATTTTCTCCAAGATTGACCTCAGTAAAGGTTACTATCAAATACCAGTCAAGGAGGAAATTAAACCCTTGTTAGCTTTCAGCACTAGTGAAGGACATTACACATTTAATGTGATGCCATTCGGTTTGCATAACGCACCAGGAGTGTTCACCAGGATGATGAGGAAGCTTCTAGAACCTTTGCAAAGTCCCCATATCCATAATTTCATGGATGACATATTAATTGCATCGGAAACCTACGAAGAACATATTGCTACGGTTGCTATGCTCCTCAGGAGACTACAGGAAACTGGTCTCACAGCCAGACCTAGCAAATGTCTCATCGGGTTTGAACAGTTAGACTTCCTGGGGCATACTATTTCTCACGGATGCAGTTGGCCTATTAAGAAGAACGTGGAGAAAATAGTGGCAGCAAAAAGACCCCGAACGAAGAAAGACGTACGTTCCTTCATATCACTATGTGCATATTATCAGAAATACATCCAGAACTTCAACGGACTGACAGCACCTCTGACTGACCTCACTAAGAAAGGGCGTCCGGATAAGGTCATGTGGGATCAAAAGTGCGAACACGCATACAGCACTTTGAAAGGACAGTTGTCTGCATACCCCATTTTGAGGTTGCCTGACCTCAAGAAACCTTTTGTATTACGGGTCGACGCGTCAGGTCAGGGCATCGGGTCAACACTGCTTCAAGCCGAGGACAGTGACCTGAACATGCTATTTCCAGTTGCCTATGGCAGTCGGAAATTAAATAAAGCTGAACGGAACTACAGCGTAGTCGAAAGAGAATGCCTCGCTCTGATTGACGGTATCAGACGCCATCATGAGTTTCTCTATGGTACATCTTTCACAGTGCAAACAGACCACGCTCCGTTAGCATTTCTTGGTGCCAATAAAGAATTTAACGCAAGGATCATGCGTTGGGCTCTTCTTTTAAGCGTTTATTCTTTCAAAGTGGAATATATTCCGGGAAGACAGAATGTCGGGGCTGATTTCCTGAGTAGAAACTGGTCTACAAAGGAAGAAGAGCAAACTGAAGATACCACTCATCCTAAAATCACCAATCAGGTCACCTCCATTGTCAAAAAAATGAAACATGAAAAATGGTTTCATGTCTAAAAGGGGGGACGATTGTGACGTACGTCTAGTTCGACAAGTGAATTTTCCCTGATTTGATGGATGATTAAAGGGACTTTAGCTTTTCATAACATTAGAACCCCTGAACATTTGTTGTAACTTTTTGGTTTCGCCAGAGCGAATCGATTCCACCGGGACTCATTTAGTATGCGGCATGAGATCTAAAGACACTGAGACGATCCCCGAGCAGAGAAGCTAGTTTCTCGCAGGTATTTCTCATCTCCGCGCGAACACTAAACTGCTCGCAAGATGGACCAGAGCGGTCAGAAGAAAGACACTGGGGGAGATCTCAGGAAGGACGGGCGGCATGCTATCAAAGACAGTAGTGGTCCCTGAAACGATTTCGCATCTCGGTGTTAAACACGGAACCGATCGCAGTGGGAGCGAACGGGCAAAGCCGACGCAAGCAGCGAGCGAAGATACGAGAGGCCAGGGGCGGCTTCTCCTTTTAGTCTGGCGGTCAGATCCCCAAAAGTCTTCTGAGATAAAAAAAAAGCTGTCAAGTTTCTCATGTCCCACTCATCTTTCATTTCATTCTAGATATATACAGACCACGTAGAAATACACGTTATCACTCGCTGGCCAGAACTTAACAGAAGCACTAGCTATATTTGAAATCTTGCTAGATTATCCCCTGGATTTTTATACATATTGGCAGTGAATTCTATTTCTGTGCAAAGCAGTAAGATATATATATATTGTGAAAAGTGATCAGTGGTCTAGTTCATTCATTCTATTTCACTGGATTTTGTGTTAATTTAAATCTATTAAATTAAACCATCTCAATAGTTCCAGTTGTAAATGTAATGATATACCTGCTATATTATTTCCAAAAGATAATAGATGTTAAATGCTTAAATTAATTTTTAAAGTCGAGAAGGAATTTATAATTAATAAATTTAGTTAAGTCATATATTTATAAGTGTGTGTTTTAACCATTAGAACTCGCGCAGTGTTTTATTAAATACATAATTAAATACGCGAGCGTATATAAAATAGTCTTAACGGGAAATTCATCGCGCTTTAGAAGGTTATTTGTTTTTCGGTATATTACATGTCTTTTTTTCTTTCATACAGAGTGATCGTAACCTGTGAGATCCCAGCATTAAGAAAGCAATAAAGAAATCAATCTAAGCAAAGCAAAGCATAAACAGTGTGTAGAGTTCCCCTGACGCAGAACTTGTTGAGACTGTGTAAATTTTTAATCTTTGAGGCGATTCTATGTTGGAATTCCGCTATCTAACTTATAGCAAAGAAAGCACACCCAAAGACAAATTTAACCCACCATCAAGACAATTAAGTCGTAACGGGAAGAAGAACACTGGCCCGAGCTTTTGTTAGTTTACTGACACAGAGAGAGTATACATATTTACCGAACAGTGATGTGACTAGTTTTCTCACTGGACTTAAACCATACCTCACAGATAAAGTGTACCAGCACGCGTAAGAATTTTATTATCAGCGGCAAAGTCAAATAGACCACACCATCCTCACCCCGGTATCAGAGACCGTGCCCTCCCATAGAAACTGTTATTAAGAAAAGAGACACAATTACAGATTCATTTTCCAGCGATTACGGGATCCTTTTATGTGCTGACCGCCTACCCGCTAATCTGGGGCTGGAAATTGAACTAACACTCATACATTTAGTTTGAGGTGTAACTGCTGTTGTGTTATTCTATGGAGTGCCAGATTTTTTCACAATCGGTAAGTGAGAGCAAGATGAGTGAAGGCCTTTACTAGCGCGTGTATGAATGACATGAAATTAAATCTTTTGTGTAACCATTTTGTTAACTTGCTTACCTAGTAATATATATCTTTTCTGTATACCCTACATTGTTCCTTTAAGTGGGATAGTTGATAATTTGTTAACTCTGTTTAAAACCCCCTCCTTTTCATTTGCTTAGTAAAGGGAAGAACAATTGGGAAGAACAGGATTCTTTCTACCACCCATACCTAATTTTGAAACACCTCTTTCAGAGTAAGTAACTTCACTGTTAGGTTAACTTACCTATGTTCCTGATAACTATCTATCTTTGGACTGGGTTTATCTTTGTCTAATAAGCGGGACGGGCTTAGTCGATACCAATCTTCTTCACCCCCTCCCTACCTTGTTATTTGCATTTTTCTGTAATTTTGATAATTCTTGCTGTAAACCAATGATTATTGTAGTGATTGTTTTTTTTAACTTTAATAAACAACATAAACTTAATCGTTACGGTGTTGGACTACGCAAAGAACATAAAATTTCCCCTATTTGTTTAAGATAGTTGTATCCACGTCTTCTGTGTGTTTGAAGCACCAAATCGGTGTGAGAGCAGGTGTGTGTCTGGAAAACTGGCAAATAATTGTTTGACCAGGAGAGTGGAAGAGAAGATTGAGAGAAACGATTTGTCGTAAATAAGTCTGTCTTTACTCTCCTCCAGCACTCTGTGAAGCAACTATTTAATCTGTACATTTCTATCACTGAGCTTTTTCACCATCATTCTACACTCTAAACCGGACTACTATTTCTAAGACTCTTTCTCTCAAAATAAATTTACGACACGTCCGGAAAAGGACGTTGGGTGCGTTGTGTCGCCGTTTACAGCGAAGCTGCGATAATTGCGCCTTTAGGTCGACACTTCCGATTTCAGCACAGCATGTTTTGGGACCGGGTTTGCCTTCCCTCTTCGATCCCTACTCTCTCAGCCAGACTGCAGTGATGCAGCCTGTTTCCAGGACCACCACTTGGAGGTGGAGTAGGATCTTGGTCAGCTCTGGTTCGCTGACCCTGACGCAAGCAGTCAAGCTATAGGTCGCTGACTTAATTCATTACTTGCTGCGTCTTTGGTCCCATGATGATAATGATGATGATGATATTGATGACGACAAGGCGATGACGACGATGATGATAATGAAAATGATGATAATGGTGATAATGATGATGATGAAAGTAGTTGATGCTTGCATAGAATAGAAGCATTGAAATGGTACATGGTCACTATGTATAAAAAGTACCCATGTATAAAATTATGACCTCTACACCTCACGGTAGAAGGGGAACGACTAATTAAGTAAGTAAGTATAAAATTATGTACCTTTCTGGTTTT
Source organism: Oreohelix idahoensis (assembly GCA_024509875.1). Taxonomy (NCBI): domain Eukaryota; kingdom Metazoa; phylum Mollusca; class Gastropoda; order Stylommatophora; family Oreohelicidae; genus Oreohelix; species Oreohelix idahoensis. The sequence continues at coordinate 351,084 of JAMPIV010014984.1, forward strand.
AATTTGGTTGTTTTCCATGTTTCGGAACTCGACAATAGGATAGGCTTAACATGTAAGTTGAAGATTCATATTTTTGTGTTGGACTTGATTTATTTTAATTCCATATATTTCCCTATACAATGAAAGTACTTATCGCCTTGTGTATTCTTATTATGATAGCACTGTCTTTTCTCCAGCTTTGTATCTGTTGCTTCCACTATATGCATTATTCTACATCTCATAGGGATGTATAAATTCCAGTGCAAGCTGGTTACCGTTAGTCGCTTTTTTTTCAATATCTCTGCATTGCCGCTGTGTATTTTTGAATAGAGCTGTTGCGACCTCTCATCAAGCATTCTCTTTTTAGTCTCGCATCTGATTACAGGTAAGTGACAGAAGAGCCAGGTCGTCAGCAAAATCTAGATCATCAAGCTGTTGTGTCAATGTCACCTGATTTCTATTTCAGTTGTTTGATGTTGTTTTCACAATCTAGTTAATAGCCAGTAAGAAGAGAAATGATGACAAGAGGCCTCTTGCCGCATTCCAGTTTTTATGCCTTAGGGCTAAGTAATTTTCCTTCATTGGAGAATTCTACATTTCATGCCTGCATGTGTTTTCTGTTTTAGGTTTATGAAATGAAGCATAACCGCAAATTTCCCATCCGTTTTGAAAATGATTCTCTGTCTAAACCAGGGTTTCTCAACGTGTTTTTTTCAAAGCCTTGTACGTATATAACTGTGCCTCAGCCTATATTTTTATTCATATTACTTTGGTTTATTGTTTTTAGTAGCTTTACTATACACCATTGTCAATACGTTTCCATGGTGTAAGTAAATTTAATTAACATTAATTTATAACATTTATTTAAATTAAAAACTACCGAGCCTTAGAAAAATTAAATCTCATTTTGGCTTAAACCAGTTATTCAACAGAAATGTATTATGTTTGAATGAGTTTTAAAAATTCATGACAGGAAAAGAAAGAAATTAATTTGAAGAAAGGCAAGCTAAGATCAATTACCTGTGTGTGTGTGTGTATGTGTGTGTGTGTGTCTCTCTCTCTCTGTGTGTCTGTGTGTGTGTCTGTGTGTGTGTGTGTGTGTGTGTGTGTGTATAAATTTTATATAATACAGTCACTGGGGACTATGGATTTTATATAATAGTCACTGGGGACTATAGATTTTATATAATAGTCACTGGGGACTATAGATTTTATATTATAGTCACTGGGGAATACGGATTTTATATAATAGTCACTGGGGACTATGGATTTTATATAATAGTCATTGGGGACTACGGACTTTATATAATAGTCACTGGGGACTACGGACTTTATATAATCGTCACTGGGGACTACGGATTTTATATAATAGTCACTGGGGACTACGGACTTTTTATAATAGTCACTGGGGACTATGGATTTTATATAATAGTCACTGGGGACTACGGATTTTATATAATGCAGTCACTGGGGACTATGGATTTTATATAATGAAGTCACTGGGGACTACGGATTTTATATAATGCAGTTACTGGGGACTATGGATTTTATATAATACAGTCACTGGAGACTATGGATTTTATATAATACAGTCACTGGAGACTATGGATTTTATATAATACAGTCACTGGAGACTATGGATTTTATATAATACAGTCACTGGAGACTATGGATTTTATATAATACAGTCACCGAGGAAACTCCGAAACTTAGATAATACAATGACTGGGAGACTACAGACAATTCATACTACAATTAGTGAAAGACTACAGACAGTGCATACTAAAATTAGTGAAATACTACAGACATTCATACTACAACTATTGGAAGACTACAAACAATACATACTAGAATTACTGGGAGACTACAGACAACACATACTACAATTACTGAAAGAATATATAGTGCAATTACGGAGAGACTGCAGACAATACATACTACAATTACTGAAAGAATATATAGTGCAATTACTGAGAGACTGCAGACAATACATACTACAAATACTGAAAGAATATATAGTGCAATTACTGAGAGAGTGCAAATAATACATACAATTACTGAAAGAATATATTTGGTGCAATAACTGAGAGACTGCAAACAATACATACTACAATTACTGGGAGACTACAGACAACACATACTACAATTACTGAAAGAATATATTGTGCAATTACGGAGAGACTGCAGACTATACATACTACAATTACTGAAAGAATATATAGTGCAATTACGGAGAAACTGCAAACAATAGCCTACATACTACAATTACTGAAACAATATATAGTACAATTATTGAGAGACTACAGGGCGTATATTTCACAGTCACTGAGAGACCAGAGACAACTTATAGTTCATTTTATTATGCTGAGAGACTGGAGACAAAAGAAACCTTTGATAATTCAACTGACAAACTTCAGACAATAGAAAGGACAATCATTGACAGATTATTAAACCTTAATAATACAGCTACTTAAAGACTACAGCCAATAGAAAATGCAATTAATGAGAGATTATAAACCTTAATAATAGAACAGACTACAAACTATAAGAAATACAATCTTTGAGAGATTATACATCGTATGAATACCACCACTAACAGACTATAGAAAATACAATAACTGAGAGATTATAAATCTTAATAAAACAATCATTAACAGACTATGTGAATAACAATAACTGAGAGATTATGAATCTTAATAACACAATCATTAACAGACTATGTGAATAACAATAACTGAGAGATTATAAATCTTAATAATACAATCATTAACAGACTATGTGAATAACAATAACTGAGAGATTATAAATCTTAATAATACAATCATTAACAGACTATGTGAATAACAATAACTGAGAGATTATAAATCTTAATAATACAATCATTAACAGACTATGTGAATAACAATAACTGAGAGATTATAAATCTTAATAATACAATCATTAACAGACTATGTGAATAACAATAACTGAGAGATTATAAATCTTAATAATACAATCATTAACAGACTATGTGAATAACAATAACTGAGAGATTATCGTCAACATTATCATCATCATCATTATTTTCCTTTGCGCTCCTTACAGTACATGTAGCCATCACTGTAGCTTGTTCTCTTACGGGAAACTGTGCACTCAGCGGTCACGTGATATTGCATCAATGGTTTCTGTACCATTTTCTATTATACGATGAGATAGCCAGTCGTGTGCACAACCTCACCTTGACCGACAGCCTTGTGCACAACCTCACCTTGACCGACAGCCTTGTGCACAACCTCACCTTGACCGACATGCCTGAGGATGCAAAAGCCCTATTCTTTTATTTTCTCTACAGAGACCTCGTGGTATGAGAGACTGTAAGACTCAGATTGTACAACCACTGACAGACTACAAATAATAGGGAATAATTTCACTGAAAATTTATAAACTTTTGTATAATCTTTGTGAGATTACAAACTTTGGACAAACAACCACCAAGATGACGCAAACTTCACATAATAAAATCACTGAGCATTTATAAACATTACAGCTGTGACAGAATAGAATTAATTGTTGAGACTATACATAGTAGTTAGTTTAATCACTGATAGATAGATAGATAGATAGATAGATAGATAGATAGATAGATAGATAGACAGATAGATAGATAGATAGATAGATAGATAGATAGATAGATAGATAGATAGATAGATAGATAGATAGATAGATAGATGGATGGATGGATGGATAGATAGATAGATAGATAGATAGATAGATAGATAGATAGATAGATAGATAGATAGATAGATAGATAGATAGATAGATAGATAGATAGATAGATAGATAGATAGATAGACAACGTTTCCTGAAAATGTTTATCCAACATCACAACAGTAAACTCTGGTCAAGAGTCTACTGCAAAATAAAAACAAACAGGATCGTGTATTAAAACGAAACAACTGGTTTTAATAAAACAATCTCACATACTGAAAGTATCGGTCGTTCTCAGAAGAAACTGACAAAATCAAAAATACTTACAGAGAACAGCGCCCCGTTTAAAAAAAAAAATCAAAAAAATCTTGACAATGTCATACGTTCGTGGGTATTGGCTACCTCAGACAGAAAAAAAAAAACAGACTGAAAACAACATTCGAAACTAAAATATTTTGTTACTTCTTCAAGAAACTACTTTTGTTCAACTGAATACGGCAAGTCAAAGTGCTCATCTGCCCTGACACAGCGTTTCCTTACTACAGTATTACAAACATTCAGTGACATCGTTAAATAAAAGGAGTTACTTAAAACGGCTAATCGAATTTTTCCAACTGGGTGTTCCATCAATGAAGAAAAACTTACATCCAAGGGGAGCAGCTGGGAAAATACACCACATAACGGAACTGGGAAACCTAAGGTTAGAAAAATATATCATATAAAATTGTTCAGTCTAACAAAATTCCTGGATTTCACCTGGGCCATGAAAATGTTGTGGCCACTTATATTAATTCGACTTAATGGACTCTCCACACTGCTGGATAGGAAAAGCCGCCTCCCCTTCCCCTGTCTATTTTCAAGTGCTGGAAACAAGAGAAAATCAGATTATGAGGCTGCTAAGAAAGAAATAAAGAAAAACAGAAACGTCGGTTCTAAAGTTTCAAGACTGTTTTAGTGTTTTGGTGATTGACTGGCGTGTCAGGTTCTCTGCTTATTTTTTGTTCTTACAAGTTGTTGATTACTTTTTGTGTTTTAAATTGTGTGCCTTTTCCACACACACACACACACACACACTCTCTCTCTCTCTCTCTCTCTCTCTCTCTCTCTCTCTCTCTCTCTCTCTCTCTCTCTCTCTCTCCATTTGGATGAAAGCTATCTTTGCTTCACTCTCTATAATAGTGTTTTGACGGTTATTTTTCCTTTATGAGTTTTAAAAGGTCTAATTATTTTTTTTTAAACTGCTTTTTGGATGTTTAATTTTTCTGTCAGCTTTTAAGTCTGCATGATTGTTTATTCGTTTATATTTATGATTATGTGGATGTCCATATCGCCAGATCACATGTTTGATGGTACAGTAATCATTATGTTCTCTTATTTGTAGTTTCTTTACGTACGGTTTCACAATTTTAAAGTTCTGTTATTTGTATACTTGCTTACTGTTATTGTCAAATGTGAAGTATTCATCATCATCATCTTTATCATCTTCTTTATTTTCCTTTTCTCTCCTTATGAAGCATAGAGCCACCATTGCAGGTTGTTCCCGCCTAGAAAAGCTGCACTAAAGCATTATTGTGTTGTTACAGTTATGGATTCTGTAACAAATTATTTTCTATAATGAGATTGCCAGCCCTATACACAATTTCATATTAGTCACCTGCCGCCTGAGGGGCAGTTGTCCTATTCTCTTGTTATGTCCTCAGAGACCCCCCCCCGGGAACTACAGACAAAAGTCTTGATACACAATTTCTAAGGTCATGTCTTTACTCGGGACCGAGTAAGATATCTTCAAGTCGTGTCATAGTTTTTTTTATCACTCATTCTTCTTCTCTCATGTTTAAAACTTTGTAGTTCATTACTTTCTTCCTCCCTTACTTTCTCATTCTTTCTTCTTCATGGCACCATCATCGAAGTACTCCTCTCTATCTGACAGACAATATGGATTAACACTCCCCCCTCTGTCTCTTGTGCTTTTCCTTTCATTTTCATCGTGTAAGTTTTATTTGTCATCTTTAAAGCCTTAGATCTTCAGCCTTTAGCTTCTGTGACATCTGTTCAGGGATTAAAGCTCCAGATTCATAAAGATTTCAACACGTCTCTGGCTAATTATCGTATAAAAAGTTAGATTTATTCGACGGAAAAAAAAAAAACCAGAAATCTGGCCACTTCCCGGTAATAAATTAGCTAACAAGCTCATTAACTTGAAAGTGACTGATTTGTTCATAGAAACACTTTAAGCACACAAACAACAGTGTGAGTTAAATCTCTCTTTCTTTTTTTTTAACATAGATAAACGAAAGTGGGTCTGCGATTAGTACAGGTAGTTCTTTGTTTAAGCGATATATGCGTCCCCGAGACCCTCGCTTAAACAGAAATCGCATAAATGGAAAAAGATTTTCTCATTTAAATACCGTACATGTAAAGTAAGGGGGATGCGTTCCACCAATGTCGGACATAACAATAAAAAATAAATAGATGAAATAATAAACAGTTTAGATGAACAAACATACCATTCATATTAAGTACACGTACAAAAAAAGTACTTTGACAGGGGCAAGACCATCACCTTCTTCAACTTCATCAACTTCTAACTCAGCAAGAGTTAGGGTGGTGACTCACCTGAATGACAAGCAAGAGACGCGGCAATGAACTGTTTCCTGGAAAGTGTCTGACTGAAGTTGAGTTTGGGATTTTCTTTGCTCACAGATGATTTCTTGGTAGGCAAGACCACATTCTATCATAGTCCACCTGATCATAAAGCTCCTGTCCATGTTCTTCAAAGATGATGAGGCAGGATTCAAGATGTTGGAAGGCCTACTCAAGCAAATTTTTAATTTGATTTTCGTCAGCTCCCGAGGTCATTCTGACACCATCCTTAATAGCTGTGATACTATTGTCATCAACTCTAAAGTCTTCAAAATAATGATAAAATTGAGGGCACATTTATTTCCACTCACCGTTTATGCATCACCATGGAACTTCATTCCATGCAGTCTTAATTAGCGAAAGTGACTCTGTAATAGTGAATGCCTTCCTAAACTCCCCCAAAGAAACATTCATATTGTCATCATCTTGTCCACGCGCTGCTGTTGGCGCGATGATAAAATACTGTAAAAAATCTAAATGTCGGGTCGTGTAAATTCGAGTTTGGAGCGTAAAGAAAACAAAAACGTCTAAAAATTGGTGCGCATATGTTCGAATTCATGTAATTGAAACACGCGTAAACAGAGAACTACCTGTATATGTATACTCGGAAACGTTCACCAACTTCAGGGCAAGCATGAAATCTGAATGTCGAAACACTGATAGTTTATTTCTGATCTCAATAGTAACATCTAAAAACCCTAAAATATCACAAGGACGCAGGGTTTGTTTTTGTTTGTTTGCTATTTCAGTATGTTTCTCTATCTTCCTCCATGGCACATTGACAAAAAAATATCCTTCATTTTGCTCAGTACGAGGAAACTACTTCATTTATGCATTAATTTGTAGCCCAAATTTAGCACGTTCGTAATGAACATTAGAAGGAGAAATAACTGAGGCTGTCGGTGTTGGGAGTTCAAACTATGTTTTTTCTTAATTGTTTGCTTTTGCATTTACCACATCTGGATTTTCATTTGATCAGTTACCATAAATTATTTCACCCAGTGTTTTCTATTTTAAAGCGATGAAAAGATTAAGTGTTGCAGCTCTTTATTTTGATTTGTGCTCTGTTATATTTTTGTTCAGTATCTTTTCATTTTTATTACTGTGATACGTGTTTCTCATTTTCCTGTCGACCTGCCGGTTGTAGCAAAGTTTGATTTGCTGGGGAGGTTATGATGGTATCCTATAAGAATGAAATCCGTGTCTGTATTAACCGTGTGAGGTCAAGCACATGTAGGCCCCTGACTCTATAAATGATGATGATGAATTATGTGCAGGGGACCTAACGCTACCCCCCTAGATCTCACACGGTCATTATTTTGGCTCTAGTGTCTGGTGTATGATGTACCTAGTGTCTAGAGGAGAAATGAAATGATGGTACACAACACAAAAACACTTTAAGTTTTTATGAGGAAGTGAATAAAACCAGTGGTTAAGTTTTTCTTTAAAAGGAATATTTTTTTTTTCTGTATAATTTAATCTGCCTGTCCAGCCATATCTTTAGACAGGTCTTTGAAAATGAGGACAAGATAGTTTACAGAAAAGATCAACTAAAATATCTGGACTCTTTGTCCACTAACTAAACAGTCAATATATATCTTTCCTGTTGGAATGTTCACAGCTTACACTTTATTCATCTAAAAGGGAGAGTCACTGTGTATGAGGGGCTGTAGTTTCATCATACCCCATAAACTTCCTGAGTATGATTTGAAATACCAGTGTTTAATGCCCAAGCTCCTCCCGTTATCTTTTGACAGCATAAACGAATGGTCGGAGACTTGATGGCTTTATTCTCACTCAGCAGGTTTCCTGTTACCAGCTTGCAACAGGAAATAAAACCTCTGCAACAAAAGGACACCCTGGCCTTTTATATCTGATCACTTTTTATATTTATTATTTTCCTACGGTGCTATGGGGTCAGCCTCGCGTGCATTTCAGGTGCACTCGCCCCTAACTTTACATGACTCACACCTTGCTGTGACCACACCTCAGGTCCCTATGGCAGATACGCCACTGTACGTTTACATAGTTTTCCTCAATAAAATAATGTGGAGTAACCACATTTCCTTTGGTATGATTTCCTCTTCTTTTCTTTTTTTAAATATAAATGCTTCAGGCATGTTGAACAGTGTTTATGGAACACAGAGGCTTACTATTATATTCTAATACAATATTATTAAAACAAACTCATGACAACATACAACAGTTAGATACAGTTCAATGTGAGGGCTCAACAATGTCTGCTTATGACATGTCCTTCACTTTTCCCAATAGCAGTATCTAACTTTGGCAGTGGGATTAAACATAATAATTCATAAAGCATTCTTACCACAAATATCAAGAAATATAAACAAATGACGCTGACTTGCAAAGAAATGGCCTCAGTTTCCTCTGCACTGCCCAGACTGTGAATACTTCTTTATTTAATTTTACAATTAACACAGCTGATCTCAGCGTATTTGAATGAAAAATTTTGTTCAACTGGCAATGAATAGTGAAAGCCTTTTGCTAATATTTATTAGCACTGGCCAATCGAAAGCTTGCGAATACCAGAATTCAAATGTAGTTTTTGAAAAACAAAATTAATTCCAAACAAACTCTGCGTCTGGTAGTCGATTGGCCAGCCTGCTTTAGTTATGCCAATACAAAAAGATGTTAGTTTTGGGTAACAATTTTCCTACCGCTCCCCTTTCCCTCCTATACTCTTTTTACTCAAGCGAATTTGAAACCACCTCAATGCCTCTTTTCTAAGCGACCGTCCCCACTAACGTTATGAAAAAAACAAGCAGGAACAACAGTCTGTCTGGTCGCGCGTCCGTAGACATTTAGTATTTTCTCAATAACTTGGCCAAATACTTGTACTATCATATTATTTAAAACATATTCTTGCTCAGTGGACTTTAAGCTATACTACCATATGATTTTATTGACTAGATTCATTATGGTTTAGATTTTCAATTTTGTCACCGGCAATCGTCAAATAAAAATTTTACACAAGACGGCCATCTTTTCCCCTCTTCACCTCTCGCTAACATGTATTTTTCAAATAACTACTTGTTTTTGTGACGTCAGTAATACTAGCGCGAGGAGGAAATAAAATTGTCTGCGTGTTTGCCTCTGTTGGCTTTGCCACATCGTGTATATACTATTAGTCTCGCGTGCAGAACGACGCGGGTTTTGGCATGCGTTGGTAGCATTTTGCGTTACTGTATTACAGTCGTCTCGTTATTGCTACTTAGAAAAAGTCCAAAAGACTACCAAATTTTGTGTTACTGTTGACAGATTACGTTACTTCAGACAGCAGTTTGGCGTTACATTTCTAACAAATCGTTAATTATAAGGCTAGGCTGCATTGTGTATGCAGCAGATCTGGCAAAATGTTAAATATTAGTAGTACGTTTTCGAAACCGAAACTAAAACGCGTGTTAGATTTTTACCGTGGGATCGTTCTATAGGCTTTAGCACTGCACAAAATTCAGCGCTATGCTGGCGTGTGAGAGGATCACCGTCAGACACAATAGGGCGGGTTTATTTATTATCATTTTATGACTAAAATCTTACTGAAATGAGCGATTATTCTCGCAGATTTTACTACACCGGTCAATAATGCAATTTCCTACTTCTGATTTTTGTCCTCGCCCTCTTTTACTTTTCTTGGCATTTTAAAGTATATTACCGCCTTCCTGCGTGTCAATTCTCATTTAGACAGCCCCTGGAGGTATCCGCTCTTACGCAAGTTTTGTTGTGCCTACTCTAGTTGACCAAATTATGTGTTGTGGATCGGCACATTCTTCCAATGTCATTTGAATTCGACGGAAAAAGTCAATCGAACAGCAACTTGTCATGTCACCTGAGCGGCTCGGTTTTCGTACCCTCTGTGGGCCATGCCGCTTCTAAAAACAACTCCCTGTCAACCGAGAGACCTGAACTCTGTTATCCTGTCGATCGGGGAAACTCTTCTTTTTCCCAGTGTCTTTGGCACGGGAATCCTGCCGACTGTTTGTAGTCAGCTGCACGCAAAATGACAGACATCTGAAGCTTAGGAGAGGGAAGAGGGGGGGGGGATTTTTCCTATATAAAATAACTCTAGAAACCTTTCTATTTACTAGCACCAACTAAAACGGACTTGTTATGTGAAGTGAATACCCGAAGTCATCGTAATTTAGTCACTACAAATCAACGGATTCTTTTTCTGTTACAAAACCAAGGGATACTTTTTTCTGTTTTGGGCACAACAACCTGTTCAATAGCTCGCAAGTCAAGGAGCAAAACCATCGCTTTAATTCTGGATCGAGCACCAACCAACATCACACAGTACTCTACGCAGGTACCCAGCTACGCCGTCATAAGGGGTCTGTTTACTACAGCTGTGCTGCTATACACGTTATAAGAAGCTGGCTAAAGTTTGCTCATAGTAGCACAGACGGGTTATCAGTCGTATAGTGACTATATCCTTTAGGGCCCAGATCTCATCTGGCTCTAAAATCCTAGTGTGTTAACAGCTAACGTTTGTGGATATTAACATTATATATCAATTCCTCTGACTCCTCGCCAGACAACTTCAGGCACCCGTCAGTGATGGACCGGAGAAGGGCAAGCCTACTGAAGCCTAAATCGTAGTTAGGGAAACCCCCGACAGAAACAGTGTTATTTCAGAGAACCAGGATAGTAGACATTTTCACAGCGGATTACACAAATGGATTAGACTTGTTGTTGGGGTTGTTCACATTCTAGAAAGCTCAACCTTCGCTGCCAACTCGGCCAGCCAACTCCAGAGACAATTCCTTGTACTTGTCCCTTATGTGGTAGCGTTGTCCTGGCCAGTGTCGTGACTCTGTGTGTACTGTTTATTCAACTTTGTTTTTTTTCTCTTTTAAAACACCAATTGTTGGTTTTATGTGTGCTGCCATAAGACTTAGTTTTTTCCACCATTCATTGCCTACATTTATAGTTTGGTTTGGTTTAAGGATTATCTTCATTGCTGTCACAGAGTGCTCGAAGATTTGTCTAGATTATGTTAAAATTCCTTACTTTTCTTTTCCTTCACATTTGTCTGTGGTCTCTACGGAAATATTTGCACCTGTGTTCGTTTCTTTAGCTGTTTTTTTTTTTTTTGAGTCCTCGCTAATAGTCCTGCCATTCGATCCAAAATTCTAGCTTCTTCTACGAAAGCCCTAGAAAGCATTTCTTTAAAGATGTCTATACGATTTATTAGCTTGGTCGAAACCAGTGGTTCCCAGAGTATTATATTTCAGTGTGCAGTGGTCAACTGGAGACCGGCACGATAAATCTTTTACGTGTCTTAGCATGAGACGGGACATAATTAACTCTTGGCGTGGGAATCAGGAAATATTTTAACTTCATGCGAACATATGCTGAGTTTTAAGATCACTTGCTGGTAACCGCTAAAAGAGAAAACACGCTTATAGAATAGAAGTCTCAAGCTACCTAATATCAACAGTATATGTGATTTGAGAGTAAAGGCTACTCAAAATCTAATTTCTTAAGCTGTGGATAAAGTCCTGAGCGGTAAGCAAACTCTCAGTATTCGCTTAATTAGCTAACTCTAATATCAAGGGATTAGTTAATTGATGTAAAGTGTGAATTACTTAATATTGTGGTTTTAATTCTTTACATTAGATTGAAAGCTATATTTGCATTTATGTATTATGAATGTTATTGATGCATTATAATGATGTAAGAGTACTGGCTGATATGAGAAAGTACTACAAGCTAATTGTATTAGGAAAGTGATGAAGAAAACTGTTGTGAACGAGAGAAGAACCGTGTTGTTCAACGGACGAGTGAATGAAATAGCATTCCTCCAATGCAGTCACGCATGGACGCACACGGCCAGGCGTCTGCTTATAACAAAGGTTGACCTTACTGACCCGACCTTATTGTGAGACTACCGCTAGACAGGAATTTGTAAACAAATGGACAGTCGCCTTTAAGGAAGACTGACTGTTATGGTTTCAGGTAAATAGATTATTAGGCACCATTCTGAGACGAAATGTCCAGAGTGGCTGTAGTTAATATATCTGTAAAACAAACAGAAGATTGATTACCTGCATTATCTTCCACAGCCCAGTTGCAGAATCCTAGCCAGTTTCTGGATTTTGATTGCTGTCAATTGTTGCGAGTAAACCGCCTAGTTGCTCTATGCTACAGAGAGAACTAGTGCTTACGTCTCAAACCCTCTAGCGGTGATCACAAGTCAGCAACCCTGAGCAGTCTACCGATTTAAGCAGTCAATACATCGTCAGCACCTGAACAGCATAACGCAACTGCACAACCAGGTTAACGAAAGGCCTAGTCATCTCTTGGACTGTTGATCAACTGAATCAAATTCTCCAGTTGGTAATCCCTACCTACTGTGACGCCCAGGAGAAGTCCAAGCAGATAATAATAATAATAATAAATTCTTTAAGCGCCAAACACGGCGCATAAGGCAGAAACCAGTGCTCTCCAGGTTGTTCGTTGTGACGCCACTCCTCTTAGCTCTTGCACATTATTTAGGCCCAACGTTCTTCCTTCTCTTATTATTGTTCTTCTGAGTGTTTCTTTTGGTCTTCCTTTTTTCCGCTTACCCTCAGGAACCCAAGTGAGCGCCTGTAGTGGTATTCTGTTGTTTGGCATTCGTAGGACATGACCGATATATGACCATCGTCTTTTCCTTATATAGTCGGAGACATATTTCTGCCTAGAGTCTTCTCTTATTTGTCGATTAGTCTTGAATTCTTTCCAACTGATGTTCATGAGTTTTCTAAGACATTTGTTCTCGAATGTATTCAGCTTGTTCTCCAATGATTTTGTTATTTTCCAACTCTCACAGCCGTATGTTAACACTGAGATAACATTTGAATTAAACAGACGAAGCTTGGTATGTATATTCAATGATCGTAATTTCCAAATGTTAGATAATCTATTGAAGGCGCTAGCTGCCAAAGCAATTCTAGTATGGATTTCTCTTGTTGTGTCACCATCCTGAGTCATTTTACTGCCTAAATAATTGAAACTTTCAACTTTCTGTAGTTTTTCCCCGTTCAAGATGATATCAAAGGTCTCGTTAGAAAAGTTCATAGCTTTAGTTTTAGAGGCATTTATTTGGAGACCAATTTTAACCGAGAGATGACACAAATTATTTATTGCTTCTTGGGATTGTCTTGGTGTTGAACTTAAGAATGCTACATCATCTGCGAAATCCAGGTCCCCCAGGAATTTTCCATTTGTCCATTTTATACCCAATTGTTCATTGTGGGTATAGTTTCTCATAACCCAATCAATAGCTATTCCAAAAAGTAGTGGTGACATAATACAGCCTTGTTTCACCCCTACTTAAAACCCAGACCAAAATCAGGATTCACTTTTTCCACGAAATAGCCATAGGAATAAACTTTTCGTCAGTGAGGAAAATAGCCTCTTATTTTTATTTGAACCAAAGACACTGACAGTTCTAAATTTCCTAGTATTTCTTTTATTCAAAGTATATGACAACATTGATTATATTTTCTACTGTAATTAAAGTAATTATGTACATTCTGTAACTCACCATCATTCTGAGTTTGACTTAGTAGATTGTATGTTCTGTTCAGAAAAACATTCTCAACCCTCCTTGTATTATTACCTGTTACTACTAGTTCATCTTCAAAAAGATTTGAGTAAGAAAGAGTTAGTCGTCGCCAGAAAAATACAAGAGTTGGTAGTCTAAAAGGTGAGAGAATCACTGACACCAACCTGTGCCCTTCTGTTAACTCTTTCCCTCAACACTAGCTCACCTCTGTGAAAACTAGTGTCTAAAGGTCTATGTGCTTTCTACACATCTTCCTTACTATACTAAACTCTTTATGCGACAATTCCACTGGTTCAGAAACAAATTTTTTTTCCACAAATTGTTTTTTCTCAACTGGGAATCGAACCCGGTACCTCTAGAACTCGAGGCGGATGCCATACCGCTTAGCCACTCCGATAGATAATTTAATAGATGCTCAACTTTGATTCTATATTTTGATTTTGAACGGTTTAACCTTTTAATAAATCTATACAAAATATAGATACCAGACATACAGTTTTCCCAATCTTTGGTTTGTCCTCTCTGTCTGATGAGGAAAAATAGGGAGAAGTGGTGGCTACAACTAAAACAAACCTGGAGGTGAAAACAAAGATCGAGATCTCTTAGTAACCCGTTATTTTGGTCGTTGTGTGTCACTCAACCCTCACTACCTGTGAGCCGGTCTGTCCTACCACTTCTGCACTGCACTAAATTGGCAGTCCAATTTGGATGCCTTTGCCTTTCTTTTCTTTTCCATTCACCCCACAAGAATTACCATGAACGTCAACTCCGTTGATTAAATTGTTTTTAATACTGAAGAACTATACTCTGAAGGCTATTTGTGTGTGTGTGTGTGTGTGTGTGTGTGTGTGCGTGCGTGCGTGCGTGTGTGTGTGTGTGTGTGTGTGTGTGTGTGTGTGTGTGTGTGTGTGTGTGTGTGTGTGTTTGCTACTTTTCTTTGTAGCACGCTCCTTTCAAACATCTACCATATACATGGAGCTGTTGGTTATATCAGGACGCGTTTCATTTATTGTAATATGCTTTTGTTTGTATTTATTTTATACTATATTATCTCTAGTAGGTTTTTTTTTAAATAATACTTTTGTAGTTATAGTTCAATGTTGTTTTATTATCTAAAATATGATATTGTCTACACTGGTATGTTTTTAATGGTATAAGATAATCAATGTGGTGTAATAGGGAGTTCGTGTGTCAAAAATTTGCATGATGGAAATTAACGGGCTTAAAATTTATATTTAGAGGGCGATAAATCTATGACTTATTGATACTCTGAAGTATTTATTTCCCCATATGAGACTGGAAAGAAAGAAGAAATATGTACAAAGTGAAACAATCAACTTTTACGTGATTAGAGATGACTGGAGATTCAGATCATCAAGATTAGTTCTCTTTTAGCTGGTTGATGAGCATGGAACAACCACTGTAGCTGGTCTTGTTTTAGGAGGCTTGCACCAATGCACTCGCGTGCGTTTACACTGATGGTTTCTGTAGTAAATTTTTTGCATGATGAGGCTGCCAACCCCACGTACAACCTTATATTAGTCACCTCTTACTGCTTGCCTGATGGAATAGTAATCCTATTCTTTAATTGTTTCTTCAATAGCACTCGGGAACTACTGACTACTGGTACCCCAAATGTATGCACCTTGCTCCAGAGAAGGAAATCAGTTATATGTCAAGCACACTGGAAACTACTAACAAATAGGTTTTACAGTATTTTTTTTTATTACTGTCAAAAACTGTATATGCAAATATAAACGTAGAATTGTCTAACTCAGTCAAGTCCGATCATAAGTATGCGTAACTGTGGCAACAGTTTTTGCTCTGGCTAAAGACAGATATGAGAAGAAGACGCTGGCGATGGATAGGACACACATTGAAGAAACCTATTGATAGCATTATAAGGCAACCCTTGCTCTGGAATCCCCAGGGTAAGAAAGGCAGAAGTAGACCAAACACACAAAGATAAGAGAGATGGAGATAGAAGTGAAAAATATGAGGAAGAACAAACTTTAGCTGATGACACGTGACAGGAGGCGTTTGTTTGTTGAAGGCCTATGCTCTTTTGGAGCCAAAGCGTATTGACTGATGTTTGATTTGAAGACAATTATGAAGTCTACAGCACGTTATATGGGCATGTCGTCTATCCTCGCTTATTACAGCTATACAATGGTCCATCTATCTGTAAGCTTTGGAAAACAGACTTAGAGTGAATTCAACGTCACCAAAATGCTGATGGAAAGACCCAAGAAAACGTCTTTTGTTTTCACTATACCAGCAGAAGATTTTTGAAAACAAAGAACAATTTTCATTACAAGGTACCTACTTATTATGTGAGGTGCAAGATAAAAGTTCGTTTTGTTAAAGAAATGACCATACATGCTTACTTAATGCATGGAGGCAAATCTGGAGTCATCCTTATATGACGACAAGCTAAGCACAATGCTATAGTATACAGATATGGAAGTGAACCTCTGTCTTTGAAGTTAATTACACCCTCATTGACTCTTGAAATCACCCACACACTTCCAGGGATTCCCCCTGTGGTGAAACATGTTGAAAACCCAGCGTTACTTACTGGGCTTGGGGGGAGGGGGAAGGGGTCATATAAGTCCCAGACGTGACCCTGGCTTCTGCATGGTTGGCTGCCTGCTTAGAGGATCTCACTTTGGAACCATAATGGGCCGGGGGAGCTAAGACGTGGCCCTGCCTAGGAAGTGGCAATTCCTTGGGAGAGCCCGGAACTGGAGAGCAGTTTTATGGCTCTGCATATTTGAAGAGCCCCTGTGAATGCCGAGGAATGCATCGTACGCCACGCGCTTCTTCGTCCTAGCTCCACGCGCTTCGTCGTCCTAGCTTGGGACTATATGTGATCTTTTAAATGCAGGCCAAGCCTGAGAAACTGGAGCTCTTGGCATACTCAGTCTGATCGCCTGGGTAGTGCGATTGGACACCTAGCCTTCTCGTATAAGGGCGAACAAATAGGTCCCGTGTGTAAAAATCTTTCGGCAGTTGGAAATCGTAAAGAGCAGGACATACGACCGCTGCCCTGAAAGAATTTACAAAATTAGGACAACCTACCCACCACAAAAATATTTATAGAATGTGTGATTCCTGTATACACACATTGGGATCCTTGCCGGTGCTACAGAGTTGGTGCACTGTGCTGAGATTCTCCTTATGTGATCTAAAGGAGGAGATGGGAGCACTGATGGAGTTGCCCATGTGCAATGAAGATGGTCCTTCTTAAAACCAAAACCAAACAGAAAGAAATTTTTTTTCCTTGTCCGCTTTGGTGCTCTCTTGCCTTTAGCGCCCGT
This sequence comes from Oreohelix idahoensis, assembly GCA_024509875.1. Taxonomy (NCBI): domain Eukaryota; kingdom Metazoa; phylum Mollusca; class Gastropoda; order Stylommatophora; family Oreohelicidae; genus Oreohelix; species Oreohelix idahoensis. The sequence continues at coordinate 368,286 of JAMPIV010014984.1, forward strand.
GGCCTACAGTAAAGACCCTTTAGCGCCCGTGGCCTACAGTAAAGACCTTTTAGCGCCCGTGGCCTACAGTAAAGACTTACTTACAAACACAGAATACAGAACAGTTATCAAATTTAAATGCTACGGAGATAAGAGTAGGTGAAGTGGAGAATGCAATAAATGAAAAATCAAAAAGCGGCCTCATGACAACAACATTTTAAGCTGTGAAATATTGAACAATATATCAACAAGTACCATATTAATTACAGTATCTCTATTTAATAGGATTTAGAACATAAGCAAACTTCCAAAGGCATGGAAAGTCTCAGTGATTCTACCAGTACTAGACCACAAAAGGATGAACATGATGCTAGTTGAAACAGATCAGTTCTCACTTAACACATTAACTACCGAATTGAAAAACACACTGTGGCCGAATTAATTTTTTTTCCCGTTTTCATCCTGTAGGTGTTTGCACAAAGTAAGCTGTAGTTTTCGTAATTGTTTACAGATTTTTATGAATTACACGTCATTTTAAAGATAAATGAATGTACTATTACAATAAACACTGGTTGTAACTCTAATAGAGGTTGTTGCTATTTAACGGCCCTCCGATGGCCGAGGACTTGCAATATTTTCACAATTATAACTGCTTGCGCCCCATCTCTATCAAAATCACAATTTCAATCAATGTGCACACCGTTTTCACTCTTGTCCTCGTCGCTAGATCTATCAGTCAATTGTTGAAACACGTTTCTATCCTATTCAGCCGTTAGACGAGATGTACACGCATTTTTTGTAGTCCTATCACTAGTTGCCACGGTAAACAATTTTACACGATTGGTAGTTAACCCAAAACGCTGAAAAATATGAACATAATATCAATTTTTCAGTGTTCTACAACCACCAAGCTTTGGGAATTTGTTTTCCGGTGGCAACTTAAAATGTCGAACCAGATCAGAAAGTGTTTCAGTACATTTTTCATTCGTTTTATTACTAAAATTAGATTGGCGCTCTGAGCGGCTTGCTGTCCAAATGTGATTATTTTGTGAGCCGCTGACAGTGGCTTGCGGTAGTTAATGTGTTAAGTGAAATACTACAAACCACGGTAAGTAAGAGAAGATGGTTTTACTTGGAAAATGGCAGTAAATATAGTGCTACAAAGTCTGGGCTTAAAAATGTCCGCTGCACTGTGATTGATTTCAGTTTACCAAGCTGTAAATGAACACTTGACTCTGCTCTTGAGTTAAGGAAGGCAACAGCAGCGTGGAATTGAACTGGTCACGCCATGGCATCAAGCTGGACCTAGTATAAGGAAGTCTCTAACACTTTACTTCCCTACGGTTGTATGTGCTAAGGGACTATGTTAAGGGATGAAGAATTTTCCTGAATTCGAACTCGGTCTAGGGTTAAATGTTGTCAATAAAAGATGTGAGAATTTATACACTTGACTTTGTTCTCCTTCATTTTTGATTCGGTTTGCATTGTTAGATAGTATGGTAACCACTCTTCGTGTCTGGATATTTCTCTCTTTCAAAATACTCAAATATTAAATAAAGTTGTCAAATGCTGGAATGAACTAGTATCAACTGAAGAAACATCTTGGCTTGGACGATTTGCGAAATTTTTAATAAACACTATGTACATATTCTCAACGTCACAATACAAGAATGGCATGTATGCTCCACATCAATTCTACAGTCTTGCTTTCTATAAGTTCGACTTTCTTCAACTATATCATGTCTTCTCATATAACAGCCTGTCAAAAATGAGCATATATTTCTACTGTTCCAAATTTGCTTTATTCAAATTCTCAATATACTTCTATATATTTTCATTTATTCTTTTCCGTTATCATCGGGGAAATGGCGTCCCGGCACAGCAAATGTTCACATATATTAATTCCATTATCGGAGTATTTAGCGAAGGAATAACCAATTCTATTTCTCCTTAATATATTTCTTTTATATTCTTCTGTTATCGGGGGATTTAGAGTCCCGACATATACTTTACTTTCATCTATTTCTTTGAACACATTTCTATTCATCTTGGAATTATCATTCTGCATTAAATATTCATTTTGAATTTTTGGCAACTTATTCTGCCTATAGTTTAAAGCACATTTTGCTTACCACATTCTCTGATATATCCACTGAATAAATACTTCATTGGCTGACATACAAGCTATAAGAACGAACACAGCCAGGCGCTATGGCATCACACATCCAACTCACTTTATTTACGTCATTCCCTAGCTACTCATCTCATAGTAACTGGATTCTTGTTTCTCTTGCATTCAATTGAAGTACGACAGGGTGTGACAAAAACTCGGTGTTAATAATAATTTGTCGCGATTGAAATCACACCATGAAGTAACCTCAACCGACTACCTTTGCTTTTCCTTAATTTAGAACTTTCTAAGACACGTCCATATTTGTTGCAACGCAATTTTTCGACCTTCCTAGATTGTAAACGGATACCTTCCTTATTTCTTTAAATATATTTAGATCTCACAGGCAGCAGTAATAAAAATGGTGGTGTATACTCATATATGAGCACTTATTGTTTTTAGGAGAGAGCAGATTCCATGTTATCCTGATTCTAGAAAAATGAAACATGCAAGTTTGCTCTCTGACAAATGTTCAAATTCAATAACTAAAATGCAAACAAATATTCTTATTTTTATTTTTTAAACTGGGACATAAGATCATATAAATAATTAAATGTCTTAATAAAACTTTCCGAACCACTGACTTCAGACTTACAAAATATTCGGACCTATATGCAAAAGAAATTTTTTGCTGCACGGCAACTCTGCATTGTATCAACGACATTATATATAAATACGGTTGCCGCCCTTGAACTACATTTGTTTTAAACCGTCAACGATGGCCACTTTGGAACCAAGCCATGTAACCGTACACGATGTAAGACATGTCAGTACGTAATCGAAACACGTTCAGTCTCGTTCCCTAACGCCAAGTTCACCATCACCCATGGCTTCACATGTGAGTCACGCAACGTCATTTATGCTATTATATGCAAACGTTGCACCATTACTTACATCGGCCAAAGGGGCACACGACTGGGCGACCGATTCTGCAGACACCTCTACGACATCTCTCAGTTTAAATCCACACCTGTGGCCATCCACTTCAATGGCCCTGACCACCACGGTGCCACTGACATCCAGGTGACAGCCATCAGATCCTGTTCCTCGGACGCCAACAGTCGGTTTCGCCAGGAACAACGCCTCATCCATCTTATGGGTTGCCTCAAACCACACGGTTTGAATACCCAACATTATTTTGTCTGAGACGCCTTTTTCTATCGAGTCCCAGTTGTATTATGACTGTCTACTTTGATACGATCACGCTTTTTTTTCCTTTTTTTTTTTTTAAATCGCTCTTCCCTCACTTTCTATATATATATATATACTTTTTTTTTTAACCATTTTTTAAATTTAATTTTTTATTGTTTTATTTTTGTTTATTTTTTTATTTATTTATTTACTTATTATTATTATTATTTTTAATTTGTTTATTTATTTATTTTATTCTATTTTTATTTTATTTATTTATTTATTTTTTATTTTTATTTATTTATTTTTTTAAATTTTTTTTATTATTATTAATATTATTATTTATTTATTATTATTTTTGTTTTATTTATTTTTTCATTTTATTTATTTATTTATTTATTTATTTTTCTCACTCTTTTCCAGTCCTTGTTTTCATTATTTCTTATTTTTTGTTTTTAATGTACTATCGACTTCCTCTTTCCGGTTTAGTGGCAGCCATCTTGCTTCACATGTGACTGGCCACAAGGGAGTTTTTTTCTCTTATTTTTATAGTTTCATGTTCTCTACTTAATTCTCATTTTCTTTCTCTCCTGTCTCTTGTTTGTCTGTCCCTGACGAAGGCCTTGTGGCCGCAACGTAGGTTTTTCTTGTCCTTTTCCTTGTAAGACGTATTACTATTTGTGTGTGTTTTCCCATTCAATTGTTTTCTACGAGTGCATCTCTAAATGTGTGTGACTAATTACGAAAATGTTAACTTTGAAAAATTATTCCCGCGAACAAAGCTAAATTAAGAACATTCTTACCTTCTGTGCATAAATAACCAAACATACAGGAAAAGACGCACAAAGCTGAAGCTACGAGGGAAGGTCAAAAAGTAATGCCTCCTATTTTTTATGTATGTAAATACTGCATCGGTGTGCAATTTGTAAATTTAGCAGGATTCCTCAAACACTCTTCTGCACTGTATAGCATTACCAACCTGTTTCAGTAACAGGTGGCACCACTATAACAGTTTAAAAATGGCTGCCAAAGACGTCCGGTTAAAACAACGTTATGTCATAGAATTCCTCAATGCTGCATGCGAGACTCCAATTCGCATCCACGAACGTTTGAAGAATGTTTATGGAGATTCAACAGTGGATATTAGCACTGTCCGACGTTGGGTACATCGTTGTGACGAAGCTGAAGTAGGTCACATTCTCAATGGCTGACACAAAGCGGACTGGCAGTCCGTCTACCGCAGTGACTCCACACAACATTCATCGAGTTGATGGCATCATTCGTGGTGACCGTCGGGTAACACTGGATGAACTTTCTTCCATGTTGTCCATTAGTAAAGGCAGTGTCCAGAACATCATTAAAGACCTGAGTTATTCAAAAGTTTGTGCACGGTGGGTACCCAGAATGTTGACAGACAGACATAAAGAAACAAGGAAAACCATAGCCATCAATCTCCTGCACCGTTACGAAACTGAAGGAGAAGAGTTTTTATCGAATATTGTGACAGGTGATGAGACTTGGGTTTATTTTTTTTAACCAGAATCCAAGAGGCAGTCAATGGAATGGCATCACACAACATCGCCGACAAAAAAGAAGTTCAAAAGTTCACCATCTGTAGGGAAAGTTATGGCCTCCGTGTTTTGGGATGAGAAGGGTGTGATTCTTCTCGACTTCTTGGAACAGGGAAACACGGTGAATGCAGACCGTTACATTGAAACTTTGAATAAGCTTAGAGGTCGTCTTCGGCGACTTTACCCATTAAAAGATCAGAGAACTGCACTACTGTTGCATGATAATGCCCCGCCACACACCGCTAAACGCACAATTGATGCGATTGCAGAATTTGGCTGGACATTATTACCACATCCCCCTTACAGTCCCGATCTTGCACCTTCTGACTTCCATCTGTTTGGACCACTGAAAGATCTTCGCGGACATCACTTTGAGGACACCGAGACCCTTAAACGCGCCATACGCCAATGGTTTAGGACAGCGGTTCCCAACCTTTTTTCACTTGCGTACCCCTTGACAGCCCATTTCTATAAATTGTACCCCTAATATTAGCAAAATATTTGAAATTAATATAGTTGCTGTTATTCAAAATTTATAGATTATAACCAGAAATAAAGGGGCCAACCACGGGATTAAAAAACAATGTAATAAAAAGGTGAACAAACAGTGCATATATTTTTACATTTAAAAAATCAGGTTACAATAAAAAATTAACACATTTAATTTATTATTAATAATAATAAAAACGTTGTTATTGTTAAAAGTTGAAATCACTTTTTATAACAAACATGGCACGTGACCATGACAAATGTTCAGTGCGATCCTTGAGCTTGTTTTGAGGCACATAGTTTTTTTGAAATCAGGTTCAAGTGATGTAAGATACAGTCTCAATTCTGGACCTGCATTCAGTTTACTACGGTATTTATTTTTTATAAAGGTATAAGAAGAGAAAGCGCTCTCCACCAGCTCAGTATTTGTAAATGGCAACAGAAACTTAAGCGCCTTGTCGGTCAGCTGTTCATATTCTCTGCTGATGTCCCCCCAAAAGTTAATAAGGAATTTTCCTTTGAATTCAGCTGTTAAAGTAGTATTAGTCGAAAGTTCAATCAACTTCTACCGAGCTATTCTGAACACATTAACTACCGAATTGAAAAACACGCTGTGGCCGAATTAAATTTTTTTTCAAATTTTCATCCTGTAGGTGTTTGCACAAAGTAAGCTGTAGTTTTCGTAATTGTTTACAGATTTTTTATGAATTATGCGTCATTTTAAAGACAAATGAATGTACTATTACAATAAACACCGGTTGTAACTCTAATAGAGGTTGTTGCTATTTAACGGCCCTCCAATGGCCGAGGACTTGCAATATTTTCACAATTATAACTGCTTGCGCCCCATCTCTATCAAAATCAAAATTTCAATCAATGTGCACACCGTTTTCACTCTTGTCCTCGTTGCTAGATCTATCAGTCATTTGTTGAAACACGTTTCTATCCTATTCAGCCATTAGACGAGCTGTACACGCATTTTTTGTAGTCCTATCACTAGTTGCCACGGTAAACAGTTTTACACGATTTGGTAACTAACCCAAAACGCTGAAAAATATGAATATAATATCAATTTTCCAGTGTTCTACAACAACCATGCTTTGGGAATTTGTTTTCCGGTGACATCTTAAAATCTCGAACCAGATCAGAAAGTGTTTCAGTACATTTTTCATTCGTTTTATTACTAAAATTAGATTGGCGCTCTGAGCGGCTTGCGGTCCAAATGTGATTATTTTGTGAGCCGCTGACAGCGGCTTGCGGTAGTTAATGTGTGAAGTGCCAAATTTAGTTTGTTTATTTGTAGGAAAATATCCGATAAGTATGCAAGACTCTGAAGCCAATCACAGTCGTGTAACTTTGAAGTAAGTTGGAAAGGATGGTCTTCCAAAAAAAAGTTGGACTTCATGTCTAAGTTTGAACAGCCGGGTAAGGACTTTACCACGAGAGAGCCACCTTACTTGTGTATTAAGGAGCATGGTAGAATGAAGACTATTCATCTCTTCACACGTACTTTGAAAAGCCTCGAGTTTGTGGACTTTGACTTTATAAAATTAACCACTTTCACAGCTACATCAAGAACGACTTTTAATTCACCAGGGAGGCGGTTAGATGCAAGGCTTTGCCTGTAGATGCAGCAGTGGCTCCAGGTTATATTGGTGGCTACCTTCGTGACACAAGCGCGAAGACCGGAGTAGCAACCTGACATAGACTTGGCTCCGTCAGTGCATAGTCCACAACAATTAGACCAATTAATGTCCTTTTCTTTGAAATAAGAATCAATAGCATGAAATATATCCTCACATCTTGTAAGCCCTGAAAGAGGATGACAAAGTAAAAGGTTTTCTTCAACTTCATTGCTTTTTAAATACCTCACAATAACAAGCAAAACAGCAAAATTAGCAATATCTGTGCTTTCGTCAACTTGAATAGCAAAGAATTTACTATTTTTAATTCTACTTATTATTGTCGCTTCAACATCGTCAGACATATCCTGCATTCTTCGAGAAATTGTATTGTTCGAAAGAGGGATAGCGTTCATTTTGCGAACATGTTCCTCTCCGAGCATGCACAGAACGGCATCTTTTATACAAGGAGAAATTAAATTCTCAGCTATAGTATGATTTTTACCACATTTAGCAATACGATAACTAATACGGTAGGAGGCTTCAACCGCATTTTCGTTATTTTTGTTAGCTGACGACAAGTACGATGTCACATTCTGTTGTTTCGATAGGCGCTGAAAAAAAAAATTGCGTTCCTTGTTTTCATAACTGGGGTGTTTTGTTTGTAAATGCCGCAAGAGTAACGAAGGTTTCATGCTACCATTGGATAATACTTCCCGACACACTACACAGTGGGGCTTAGCACAGTCCTCATCTCTTATAAACGAAAACCCATACTTCATGTATTCGTCACTGTATTTTCTCTTTTTAGCTCTATATAAAACTGAAGATCGTATCTTTTCACTATCCTGCACCAAAGTCTTAGGCGTGTCCTGAGAAGTACTTGGCGATTGATCACATTCCACATTATGTTTCAGCTTTTTTACTGTGCCGGTTTTCAATTACTGATCCATATCTGATAATACACGAATTGAACAATTAATCACTTTAAGTTAAGTTAAAACAATGACAAAAACTACTGTATATAGAAACACTGTCTAACTGTCTCACGTTTGTAAAATTTGGGTCAAGAATCGACACTATTACTTCCGGGACATTAGACGTTCATAGACAGTGTGGAAAAACAAGTCATATTTTTGATGAAATATTCAACGGCACAACTATAATCCCATAGTCATCATAATGAAGACTTTTGTGTAAAAATATTGAATTGTGTTCACACTAGTGCCCTGTATATATTTTCACACACGCCAGTCCAAGCAGACAGCACGCCAGTGGCGCGCAAGAAGAGATTGTCTCACACAGTTCATGTTGTATAGTATAGCGTTGAATTAATTTCACAACTTTTGACTTGTCTTTTACACTGTTGACAAACGTATCTTTTTTCCGCCATTACTCAATTTTTTTCGCGTACCCCTGAACGTCCTGTCGCGTACCCCCAGGGGTACGCGTACCACAGGTTGGGAACCGCTGGTTTAGGAAAAAGGACACACATTTTTACCGTGCGGGGATACATGCCTTTGTGAGAAGATGGACAAAAACTGTAAAAAATAACGGAGACCACATTGAGAAATAAATTTTTGAAGTTCAGACTTGGGGCTACATTTCAATGTGAATTGTATCTGTTTTCTTGCCTATTGAAGGAAATTAAAAATTACGAGGCATTACTTTTTGACCGTCCCTCGTATAAAGACAAAGCTAAATGTGAACACGACTAAAAAAATTTGAAAAAAATGAACACGTAACCCGCACAAACATGACAGGACGTAGTTATGTTATGCTCTGTCTGTTGCTGACGGCACGTATTCTCCAGTGGTCATTTCATTTCTTTCCTTTCTTCTTCTTCGTTCACTCTCAGAAGGCAGAAGGCAGACGTCTACTTGAATGTTTTCAAAGAAAGCGGTAGTCAGCTAGAGTCTATTTTCATCTCCGTAGAGCTTTTCTACGAATGGTACTGGTGTCCGCAATAGTAATTATTGCCCTTTGCCTCTGTGTAGCCCCGTGCTACTCTAAGGGGTTAGCGACAATTTTGGTCACTTGTTAATGACATCGTCATCAAATGGCGTACCTTCCACTGTTTAGGTAGGCCTCTGGCCCAGTGCATCAGATTTCAACAGGCATTTATGTCGGGTTGTCTTCCTTAGCCTTTGACTGTTCCCAGCCCACCAGTAAGGCAGCAGTGTGGTCTATCTGTGTGACCGGTTTCTTAAACAATGTAGAAAATCGCAACCGTCAAAAGTTCAGTTGCCATATTGGCAAGGGGAGATTCCGTTCCATTCCGTTTCATTGATTCTTTGTTGCGAAACGTATCATGACGTATGGTCAGTTGTATGCGCTAAGAAAAAATTGAAAGGCCTGTAAGTTTAATTTAGCTTTCACTGTACAATGCGCACCTTTTCCGTATGTATGCCCTCAGAATAGGCCCTAATCCACTAAACATCATCAAATCATTCCTGGGAGATCGACAACAGTTAGTGCTTCACAACAACTCGACATCAGGTTTCTCGAAGATAGATACAGGAGTACCGCAGGGTTCTATTCTTGGGCCTCTACTCTTCGCAATGTTCATCAACGACCTACCACTACATCTAAAATATTCAACATGTGACCTCTTTGCAGATGATTGTACTATCTACACTAGTGACAATGACTGCGTGGCACTTGAAATGACTCTTCAAAGCGATGTAGACAATCTAACAAAATGGAGTAATATGAATCGTATGCCATTAAACACAGCAAAAACGAAATCTATGTTGATTACCACCAGACAGAAACTCCTAAACTGCACCAAAAGATCGCTACAGGTACACGCGGAATCAATACAAATTGAACATGTAACAGAACACAAAGTTCTAGGAATCACGATTGACCAGCACTTAACGTGGAACTCCCATGTACGGAATTTAACCAAACACTTAGCTCAAAAGACGTACCAGCTATCCAAAATAAAACACTTCTTAGACGCAGACACTAGACTATTGTTCTACACCTCACATATACAGACACATCTAGATTACTGCTCTACACTATGGGATGGTTGCCCTGCTTCCACCTCAAAGAGACTGCACTCCCTGCATAAGAGAGCTATACGTCTGATCACCGATAATCGCACGACATCACACACAAGGACAGGAAAAGAACCCACAATACTGTCCCTGAAAAAACGTCTTCTCTACAACAAAGCCAAGCTGACTCACGCAATTCTATCAAACAATGCTCCGCCGTACCTACGATCATTGTTTCAAACCAGTAGAAGAGAGGGACTACAATTACATCAGTTACGTCTGCCCAAACCTAGGATCGACCTGTTCAAACAGAGTCTAGCTTACTCTGGAGCCTACTTATGGAACAGCCTTCCACACCACCTAAAAAGCCTACCTACACAATATTCATTTAACAAAGCACTTTTCAAACACTTCCTAAACACTGATTATCTACCCCCATAGAAACATCATTTGCCTGTCAACATCTCATCCATAGGTCAACATTTCTTTTCCTCTTCCGCTCGTTTTTAATGGGAATAATTTGTTTTATATCCATGTAATACTATTATATAATGTAATGTATGTGAGAATGTACCCGCATACCACTGTACTTTAGAGATGTGAATGTTTCCGTTTGCTTAAATGGGTGATGTACATGCAGCTATAATTTATTTATTTATTTATTTTTTTTAAACTGCTGAAAGACTTTTTCTGCTACAGAAGTGCGCAAGAAAGTGTTATTATTATTATTTCAATTTCTGCCAAGAATGCATGGATGTAAGCGAGAATTTGTTTTTGTAATTTTTGTATTGAGGATTGAGGACACATTCAAAAATACTACAGATTAGACGTTTTGACCGCATAAGTGAGTGTCGGTATACATAACTTATTTATTTATTGTTTTGTTTATATTATTTTATTTTTATTATTATTATTTTTCTTTAGTCACTATCTTGTTTATTTTTTTTTTTTAAACTTACTCATTTTTTATTATGATTGTATACTGTAAATGAATGCTGTTGTGTTAACTTTATAATGTTGCATGCCTTTAAATTAATGCTTAAAGTAATATGTGGGAATAAAAGGATATGGTATGCAAGATTAATGAGAGTGAAAGGGCAGAATGTTAGACGGGCCTGCGCGTCCAATTCTCAACCCTTCGAAAATAAAGTTCGTTCGTTCGTTCGTTCGTTCGTATGTTTCCAACCAGCTGTCGGGATGTTGGTTACAAACATTTCAGTAAGACAACTAGTAAATAAAGGATTATGCGCGCATACATGTGATAAAGATTGAATGCCAGGTAACAAAAAGTAACCGCACCTTTATTTACTTGGTAATATGTTTTTTTCATTTAATCATTTGTTCGTTACATTTCAACTTGCGTTGGGACATAGGCGTTCAAGTAGTTCACGCCAAGCCTGCTTATCATTTGCCATCCGTTCAAGATATGTCCATGTTGTTGTTTTAATCCCCTTTATATCTGCCTCAAATGTTATATCAGATCTCTACCTATCTTACCATCTTAAGATAATCCCCTCTAATAGAGGACAATCACCTCGTGGCAATGCATCACCCGTCAATTAGTGGGAGGAGGTAACATCTTTTAGCTTAAGATAAGTTTCGGATGTCAGTAATTATGATTTTAGAAATTTGCATACGCTATTAAAGGGAACGTAGAGAGAATAATTCATGACTTATTGACTTAGTTAGCAAAGGGAGAGTAATTATTATTACGTCCCTTTGGGATTTTGGTGAGTTCGAGCAGTTTGAACGAAATAGGTTGCACGAGATTTTGTGGTAGCGAGTGAACAATTTTAATCGAGAAGCTTCGAAGAAAATTGTAATAGAAAATCGGAGCATTTTGTTTAAACAGTCTGATTTTGAACGCGTTTAGCGTAGGTAGCAAACATTTTGCTTGAAGTGGTAAACGCAGTTTAATGGTACATTCGGGCGAATAGGCTACTGATGGTGGTTGGTTCTGTGTTCACAGAAAAGCTATTGAACTATTTGCCTAGCCATTAAGTCGTTTGGTACACCACTATTGTAGCTGATAGACACGTTTATGTATTCATAATGACAAGAGAGACAGTGTCGCCAGTTCGAGGAACTGTGAGAGTTTACAAGACCTGCAGGTATGTGAGATAATCAGCAGTGATAAACTGGTTAGTCGAAATACAGAATCATAGACAGCTACTAAACGTGACAAGTAGGGAAGAATAAATGTGTGCTGAAATTATTACCCCTGGCGGTTTAGGCCAGTCTTCTCAAGATACGCCACTACAGCACCTACTAACAGATTGAAGAGAGACAGAGTTAGAATAAGAAATGTCCACTATATCGAACATTGATACAGAAATGAAGAGTTTCAAAGACAAAATAAAATATATCGACAGCAGTGGTTCTACAGCCATGACCACCATAGGTATTGAGAGACAGCATTTAAATACAGATGAACAGCGACCTTAGACATAGAGTGCAAGTGAGGAAGATCGAGTATGTCGTATTCTCAACAAATGAATTGAAGCTGTAAATAAACGTTCTAAATTTTGTAGTCATCGTTGTCCGAGTGAAGATACTCGCCGAGTTGAATCATCCCTCATCAGTGTGTGTGAGCTGTTGTCGTGTTGCGAATATAGAAAGTCATACAATCAGCATCAATACAACCTGCCTGCTGAAGAGTAGTGAAACGAATTCCACTATACGAAAAATATTTCTATAAAATATCACACACACGGCTAAAGCATGTTGAGTCGGGGAAACCCTCTGGGTTTGCAAGAAAGCCCTGTATTACAAAAGTACAAAAGGTTAAAGAGTGATAACTCAAATCTCAGGGGATGGAAAGAAGAAGAAGATACCACTTGCTCTGTGTATGTAATTTTCATCAGTTCCACTGTGGCCGTGGGCATATACGTTGATGATGATTATTATATAGTGGGTTCGTATCACTACCCTAATAAATAGGCAAGTTATTGGTTGATGGTGTTACGACAACAGTTCACAACAGACGATAACCACAGTACATACAGACAGTTGATTGATGATTCAATACCTTTGTAAACATACTTCACTCTGACAGCAGTGAACGTTAAATGTGAAGTTTATTTACACGAAGATTAAGGGTTGAAATAATGATGTGCCCAACCTTCCTCCTGAGGCTGGTAAACTTTATACAGCAAAAACACGTCCATAGGCAATACTAAATGTCATTCTTACTGTAGTGGTTTTTGATGTTATTGTATGGTTGTTATGTTACCTAGTGTACTGGATGAGGTCAGCTGTGAAGGCTCCTGAGATAAAAGTTTATGTGAGTTACAGAAGGCCTTTCTGCTACCACTTACGACCTCAAACAGACCTATTCTACTATAATGTATGTTAGCTACGTTAAAAGTCTAGGGTACTGAAATGTAATGTGTAGGTAATAAAATACACAGACATACACATGTAAATAATAAGTCTAATAAGAATAATAATAAACTCTATAATAAACTGAACTAACACTGGCTTTTAGAATTTAAGTTTGAAAATTTTTTTAATTTATTAGTCCTGAACCAATTGTTTCTTTTGGTCAGAACATAGGAAACATTATGTATTTATCAATAAAGTGCATATATATATTGCATAATCAAATAAAATTTTTGTACATAGGTATATTATTACATTGGTTAATATTAATAATATCTACAATGTCTTGGGAAAAACTAGCACTGGATGTTTAGTTGGGGTGGCGTCATCATGCCCAATCTATGGTTACAAAGTTCCTTGTCCTTGACATATGGACTGATATTAGTGTTTATATAACAAGAGTTTATTTCTTTATTGATGGTGGACACAGTTGATGAATCTACAGCAGGCCAGGTTTGTACTTAACTGGCCTGTGACGATGTAGTACATAATTCTTGTGGCCCACTCCTCTCAGTAGCTGGAGTAAAACGTTAGGCCGCACAGGCATCCGCTCTTGTACTTCTACAAAAGCATCTGGCACAAGCATAGTGCCAGATCAGAAACTCTGAAACCAAAATTTGTGCCATATGTCAACACTCTGTTTACTGCGCCACTCTTACACACAACACAGCAAAACAACATTACACAGATTGGGTCAGATCTCTCTGACCAACTTAGCACATCTCACCCAGTTGTTATCAAATAGTACCAGTTTCCCAAGACTGCCTTGCATCCGAAATATGTTGAATAGTTTCCTCTTCCATTCAATAAGGTGGGTGATATGTTCCCACTGATCTCAAATATAGATCCGCCTTCCATAGTCTTAGATAGGTTTTCATATATTATTTGTTTGTCTCTAGGCCCTGGACTGCTGCTGGGGACCTAGAGTAAGCACTCACTTGTCGTAATCATTTTTCATGATATGGCAGTATCAATCACTCAAAATATTAAAATAAACAAGATAAATGCTTTTTCCCTTACCACAATTCAGAATTGAGAACACAGTTACGTAGTACTAGCAAAACTCAGCTGAGCTGTTGGCTAGATTAGGGCGTCCCACTGATTTTTATTTAATAATTCCTGGAAATCACCTCTAGCAGTAACGTACTGTGTCAATGGACAGTCTTCTATAAAATGGCACAAGCGAGCGTCTGTCTTTCAGTACTATAAAAGCTTTTGTCCAATCAACGGACTTCCCCTCTAACTTTTCAAATATTCAAAATATAAATGTCCAATTTCAGTCCAGTCTCAGTCTAGTATGTAGTATTTTTCTGTCGGTCTGTCCGTCTCAACTTGGTTTTTTCCCAAAATTACACTTGTTTTTTGACTAACTACAAGAAAAAACTACACAAACCTGCCCCACTTACTTATACGATTTCTATGCTAAGTTATTTTTAGCTACTATCCTCCGACTTTGCCCCTAGTTCATTGCAGTTTGATTTTTGCATTTTTAGGCTCAAGGACGCCAAAATGTAACTTTAGTGAAAATATGCACAAAAAACTGTTCGCTAGTCTGTATGGAACAATACGGTCTTTCGTCAATATCTTTCGTGTTATCTGTCCGTCTGTGTAATTAAAAGTATATTATTTCTCTGCTCAAGATGGGCTATCAAACTAGCTAGGTTTTATTTTCATAACTTTATTATTAAAGAAAACCCTACTTTTCTCAAGGTTAGTTTTGAAATTTGTTTTTGAACCTTCGGGTATGGCATTTGCCGCTATATTCAAATTAAAACGACCAATTACGGTAAAACGTCTAAGATACGTCTGTTTCGAATAAGAGCTAAGGTCTTTTTTTGTCCATTTCCTTACATTGTGTCAACTAGTGGCGTAATTTTTTTCTTTAAACTACAAATTGCGTCTTTTTGCATTTTAGATTCAAACACGTGTTCAGACCGTCATAATTTTTTTCTTTTATCTCCGTTTCTACCCCGTCTAAAAGGATATGTCGTTTAGTTTGCTTGTTCCAACTAGTTAGTTTGAATGGCGCTAGAAGCGCTGGCGTAGGTGAAGAAGCCTCGGCATATCTTGCCTATATTTTTATCCCTACGTGTTATTTTACCCGTTATCTTTATAATTGGAGATATTTTAACGTTGTATCACTGTATTTTCACCACACATCTCCCCACCTGAGAACATGCACTAATGCAAGTTCCAAAACCAGTGATACACATAGATAAAATTAACTCCTCCAGCCTACTACTATTCTAATTTTGATCACAGGGGTGCCTACTGAGGAAATCTGCACCGACATTCAGTGACCCCAGGATATATTCAATAATAAACTGATAAGGTTGCAACAATAAAGACCATCTTAACAATTTTGCATTTTCATGCTTGGCCTGAGATAAGAACACTAGGGGCTGGTGATCCGTCTGGACCACAAAAGTCCTACCATACAGATAGATTTGGAACTTTTTTATAGCCCAGATTAACGCTAAACATTCTTTTTCGCTTGTGGAATATCCTTGTTCCGCTTTGTTTAACTTGCGGCTTGCATAAGCGACTGGGTTCAGTTCCCCATTGGGTGAAGAGGACCTTTGCAACAGAGCCGCCCCCAGGCCTACATTGCTTGCATCTGTTGTCACCACAAAGTCCTGAGTCAAATCAGGCAATTTGAGAATAGGCTTGCTAGTGAGTTTTTCCTTTAACTCTTGAAATGCCAATTCACATTGCGCTGACCAAACAATTTTATCTGGATTTCCCTTGCGAGTCAGATCAGTCAGAGGAGCACATATAGAGTTAAAATTTTTGATATATTTTTGGTAAAACCCACATAACGACACGAATGATCGCACGTCTTTTTTTGTGTGTGGTCTAGGTGCTCTCTGCAATTTTTCCAAGTTCTTGGGGTCAGGGGTCATGTTACCCTGATATACAGTATGTCCCAAGAATTCCAACTCTTTGCATCCAATACAACATTTTGTTGGTCTAGCAGTTAAGTTCGCTTCCCTAAGCCTATCAAATAACATATTCAGAGAGTTAATGTGTTCTTCAAATGTTTCTGTGGCGACAAGAATATCATCCATGAAATTCGTGATACATGGATTATTCAGGGGATCCAACAATTTGCGCATCATCCTAGAAAATACACTCGGAGCATTTTTCAATCCGAATGGTAGCATGTTGAATTCATAATGTCCTTCCGAGGTGCTAAAAGCTAAATAAGGTCTAACTTCAGGCTTCACTGGAATCTGGTAATAGCCTTTGCTAAGATCCACCTTCGAAAAGTATTTTGCCTTGTTCAATCTGGCAAATAACTGTTTTGTGTCTGGTAATGGATCCACTTGTCCTTCTGTGACAGCATTCAGTTTCCTGTAATCTATGCACAGTCTATGTTCCCCAGACGGTTTCCTCAACAAAACTACACTGGAGCTAAAAGAAGATTCACTGTGTGAAATAATCCCTTCTTTCAACAAATAATCTATTTCCTCTTTCAATGCCTTCTCCTTCGCGAACGGAACAGAATAGGCTCTCATACAGATTGGGTTTGAGTCTACCAGTTTCATGTCATACTGTAGCAAATTTGTAAGTCCTATTTTATCTGTTAATACATCTGTATGTTCCTCCAGAACCTGTTGAACTCTCTCCCTCTGATTTTTAGTCAGTTGCTTACTGACTTTTACCTGTGCTGCTGTCTCACAGGGATGTAATGGGTGTTCATGTGAGGTGAGTGGTTCCTTTTCAATTTCGGTTGCAATAGCCAAGGTCAGTAGAGGGGTGCCTTCCTGGATTTGTCTGTCCAGATACTTCTTTAAATGGTTTACATGGTATATTTTTTCCTTCCCCTTTTTGTCAATCTTATAATTTGTTCTAGACACCTTCTCTAGAACTGTGTATGGACCTTGCCATCCAATTTGCAACTTATTAGTGCTGTCGGGTAGTAGAAGAAGTACTTTCTCTCCCACAGTTAATTCTCTGTCCTTTGCTTTCTTGTTGAAATAAGCTGCATGTTTCTTCCTGGCTTGTCTCAAATTATCATTTGCCAGTTTCCATCCAGCTTTCAGACGAGTGGTCAGCTCGTTCACATAGTTATATGATGAGGTAACAGTTTCCTCTGCCTTCTCATCTGTCCACGTCCTTAATAAGGCTTCCAGTGGACCTTTTATTGGCCTCCCAAATAACAGGGTTGCGGGTGCCATCCCGGTTAAACTATGTGGTACTTCCCGGTACGCAAACAACGCAGCGGGCAAAAATTGATCCCACATATCAGGTTTCTCATGTGCCAGCTTTCTCAGGATAGAAATGAGAGTACCATTGAACCTCTCTACCTGGCCGTTCCCTTGTGGATGGTACGGGCTACAATGAAAGTATCTGGCTTGAAACAGCTTAAAAACTTCTTCTGTTAGTTTCCCCTTGAACTGTGAGCCATTATCAGTCAAGATTTGATGCGGGAATCCTAATCTTGTGAATATTGTAAGCAATGCCTCTGCCACATGTTTCGAATCGATTGATGACAGGGCTACCGCCTCTCCCTACATAGAACAAGTGTCCACCAGAGTAAGGATATAACTGTTCCTCCTCTTGGTCCGAGTGAGAGGTCCCACAATATCCACTGCAACCCTCTCAAAAGGTGTTCCCACTCTGGGCATTTCCCCTAGAGTTGCAGGAGCAGTCCAATGCTTTGGAGCTACCCTTTGACATTCTGGACAGGATTTGACATATCTTTTTATATCTTCCGTTATCCCTGGCCAGAAGTAATGACAAGCTATACGCTGTCCTGTAGCGCTGATCCCCATGTGACCACTGAAGGGAATCGCATGCCCTAGTTCCATCACTTTATCCCTATATGAAGTGGGAAGAACCAGCTGGTTGTGACCATTTGTTCCAGTTCCGGCCTTCCTGTATATCAATTTGTTCTTCATAAAGTACTCTCCCTTGCTTGGAGGTGTGTGGCATTTGGGCAATTTCTTAAAACATGGCCTGAGTGTCCTATCATCAGCCTGCGCCTTCCTCATCTCTTCTGGATGAGCATTTATAGGTTCACCTTCTTCCTCCTTTTTCTGTGACCTGGTCTGCACTGTCGCCATGATCACAGGTCTCTCGGGATTCCCCAAGAAGACGTATCTACACCCCAATATCAGAGGGTAGATTGGTTCATCTATCACTGCTGCTCTGATTTCTCCTTCCACATAGCGAGTTCTCACCGTTATCCTTGCGATGGGAAGTGTCATGAGTGGTATGTCCTTAGTCGCCCCTTGTATTTCCACTGTTTCTGTGGTATACTGACTTGGGTCCACTAGGCTAGACTTCACAACTGAATCATAATCCAAACCTGTATCATATAGGCACCTTATGGTGATCCCATTACAAATAACATCCTCACAAACTGGGGGGTGATAAGGTTCCTGCTGTCCATTAGGATTAACCTTTACTCTTTGTTTCCCCGATTTCATTGCAGCAATGTTTGAAGGTTTCCTTTTACAAAATTCGGTGTTATGGTTGTCTTTCGTACACCATTTGCAAAATCTCTTTCCTTGGTTAAACGGTTTTCTTTCATTATATTTATGGCCATTGAACTGTGAGTTTCTATCACGATAATCATTTCGTGGCCTATCAAAATTTGTCCTGCCTTTATTACCTTGTTCTCTGGTATCAAATTTACTAAATTGCTGTGGAGCTTTAAAATTTTCTATGTGCTTCTTTTTAATGCCACTTACCTCTGCCTGGGCTGCCTGATACCTCTCAGCTTCTATCTTCTGCTTCCCTTTCGGCAGTCAATCTCTTATCTTCTGCCTCCCTTTCGGCAGTCAATCTCTTATCTTCTGCCTCATTTTCAGCCTTTTTTTCTTCTAATTGGAGCCTTTTAATCTCCCTATCTGCCTCCAATGCCTTAGCCTCTTTGTCAGCCTCAATCTGCAGCCTCTTAAGTTCTTCATCAGCCTCAATTTGTAACCTCTTCTCTTCAGCTAACCTCCTATTTTCCCTTTCAATATACTTGTCACATTCTGAAGTTACATACTGAATTAAAACTTGACCCTCCATGTTCATTTCCTTCGCCGTCAGCACAGCAGCCGATCTAAATTTTGCTAGATCTGCCATACTAAATCACACAATTTAACAATGACTAAGGTAATTCCAAGTATATAATTACTAAGGTAATATATTAATTAATTAATCACCACTGGCTGTGAAGATTCATCAACTTTTACTTTCCACTTTTTATTTAAGGGACACTTTTAAATTTATACAACTCTGTCCCCACTAGTTTAATTCCCAGACCAGGAGACCCTAATATCTTTGATAAACTTAATCCCGGACGAGCCCCCAATATTTGTAGTGGTTTTTGATGTTATTGTATGGTTGTTATGTTACCTAGTGTACTGGATGAGGTCAGCTGTGAAGGCTCCTGAGATAAAAGTTTATGTGAGTTACAGAAGGCCTTTCTGCTACCACTTACGACCTCAAACAGACCTATTCTACTATAATGTATGTTAGCTACGTTAAAAGTCTAGGGTACTGAAATGTAATGTGTAGGTAATAAAATACACAGACACACACATGTAAATAATAAGTCTAATAAGAATAATAATAAACTCTATAATAAACTGAACTAACACTGGCTTTTAGAATTTAAGTTTGAAAATTTTTTTAATTTATTAGTCCTGAACCAATTGTTTCTTTTGGTCAGAACATAGGAAACATTATGTATTTATCAATAAAGTGCATATATATATTGCATAATCAAATGAAATTTTTGTACATAGGTATATTATTACATTGGTTAATTGATAAGATCTTTCTTTGGGAGACAGACGTCATCATCAGTTGATAAACTCTTTTAATACAAGACCCTTGCCCTGAGCAAGAGACATGCTGAAAAATCTGAAGCTCACTCGAACATCACCAGAGTTAAATACTGTGTTGTTGTGTTGCTCGTGGTTTGAGTATGGAATGTCAACTTGACCTACGCAGTGGTGTGTAGACATAGATTGAGTGTGTAATATGCGAATGATAGGAAGAGTTCGTGGTGTTGACAAATGTTCTTTTCTCACACTCATGTATGGCTGGAAGTCATCGACACCAACGACTGTGTACCTTTACTACAGTTTAATTGGACGTACACACTCGACAGCACAGATAGTGACAAATCACAGGTTGGCATAATACATCATGGTACAGTGGATAAATGGTCTTGCAATGTTACATGGGCACTCATGTAGAATAATAGTATAATGGACTGTCAATAGCCAAGCACTCAGTATTGCCCATATATATATATCATCTGAGTTTACTGACAAAGCACGTCAGATTATAAACAATATCCAAGATGACTTCTAGACCTAATCTCGTCTAGTGAAGATTCCTTAACATAATGTCCAGCACAGATTTTTCCATATAATCAAATTGAACCGCTAGCAATTGGTTCTCATGTGTAGCAGTGATCTCTGGACTAATCAAGCGATAATACGGGCATCCCTTTTCTCTTCTTGAAAGTCACTAAATGTTTTTTACAAGATGGCTTCTCTCGTGAGCTGTCACTCACGTTTGGATACAGATAATGAATCTGTCTTAAAGTTAGTCATTCATTAAATGTTTCATTGCTCTGTAGATTCTATCATGATACAATTGACTGCATTCTACAGGATATAGTGCTGCTAGGAATCAGAGTCGTTTTTCCATCTAGTTAAATGCATCCTCTCAGATGTACAAGTCATACCTATCGAAAAACGGTGGCTTCGTACGAGANTTCAAAAGAGTATCTTTTATTACCTGCGTATCAGAAAATATGATTCTGCCATTCCTTGGCAATAAGAATAAAACACTGGGGTAAAGCATACACGATAGGTCTAGACGACTATCACTTTCCCCATAAATATAGAGATCACTTTTTCCCGGCGACAAGCCGACATAGCAAAACACAGCCCCCGTGATCAGGGCGAAGCAAAAACACACCCCTCTAGAGACACATCCGCCGAACAGCCTTTGACCTCTCTAGAGACAAAAGAACATATAGTTCGACTTAGATATGTAAAGATATACAGATATAAGACAGACTCGTCCTACTCAGCCAAACAATACACATAAATTCAGGCCATAGATATTCTGAAGCAAGAACAATCTATTACTACCCAAACAAAGAATAAATCGCAGTAAAACTGGATTCATCCGCGGAGTTCGATCGAAAGAGACGACACAACTTTCAAGGGAAGTAACTCAATAATGACTTTCCCTTAAGCACTAAAAAATATCTATTTTGTTTACAAAATATTTGCGAACATAAACAAGTATACCAATGTATAATATTGTAAGATATCAAAGACTGCACGTAACAGTCTTACCACACCTCCCGGGAAAAAAAAATGGAACTTTTTTTTTTTTTTTTTGAAATACATCTAGGAGCAACGTACAATAGGCTCACAACGCATGAATAATGCGTAGATGAAAATATCAGGAATAAATATAACGCCTAATATGAGGCTAAGTCGACATATGGAGCGACTGGTGTGAATGTGTCTCATAAAATGAGAGAAATTATTTCTCTACAAGTATATTTTTCCAGGAAGGTGTCATCAAAGTATAATACAATTCTGGCAATTACACGATGCCTAAAAAATTCATACCATCATTTCGTATTAGATATCTTACATTTATGATTTATGAAGAAAAAAATCATCAAAGCACAGCGGTGAATAAACATCAATGAACCGCTATGTAGTGATACAATCATTATATTATTAAATTACAAATGTGTATCTATTATGATATAGAAAAGGAACTACTATAGAACTAGTGTAGCCTTCGCTTTTTCTGGGGTGTGAACCGCTGTCTAAAGGATGTTGATGGTGTCGTAATGACAACGGTCCAACACGGGCGATGCTATTTGGACTTGACAAGAATAACGCGAATGTTTCTTTCTTGGAACGTGAAGGAAGGACTTCAATATAAACCGAAAAGGATGAAGCCTAGAATCCTTTATAATATTAAAATACTTTCGGTGAAATTCCCCGTTGATCCATTATAGCACCCCTTTGCAGAAAGGTGCTAGCTAGATGCCAACGAAGGATGGTGACACGAAAGTTCAAGTAAACAATTCACTTCTTACCAAAACTGGTTCGGACTTACGTGTAGTGTAATCCGACAATGACTTCTACCAAGAAGTCATTGTACCAGAAGAATAACTAACCCAACACACTGGGTATATATAGGAATATAGGCAACAGACTCAATGTCTGGCTTGAGATGCTGGCTTTCATTTTTTTTAACCTCTGACGTCATCTGCCTTGCTTGGCCACAAGCGCGCACGAATTCCCCTACACCAAATTGTGCATATTCGTGCGTGACAGAAGACATTTATAAAAAACAAACATCAACATAAGTTGGTGTGTACTCACTCAACCGAAGTATAACCTGATGACTACCCGTGAGTGTTTAGAATACAATAAAGGAGGCATCAGCTTCCTTCACACCGTCCGCAAAAAATTTAATTCTATTAAATTTTTTTTCTTTCTTTCTTTCATTTAATTACCGCGGAGAGGTGAAACAAGCTTACAAATATGTATTATATACTAATAATACTAAGAATGCAAGAGAGGCATATTAATCAAAAAGAGGAGAGTGAACGAACAAAATCAAATTCAACTCAACTCAAAAAACAAATATGCATAAAAGCATATCATCACAATTGACCAACTTTGGAACAATGTGGAAGATATGAAAGAAAATCAAAGCATAAAAGGATGATTAATTGAACCCAAATGCAATAAGTAATAAAGAGATATGGTAATACATGAATTTAAAGGAAAAGATGAAAATGTATAAAAATTAAAAAATGAGAAGTGGCAAAAATCAAAGAATATGAATACAACACTTGAAGTCATCAACACACCTAACCGTGTCTAAGGATGAGTAGTATCATTGAATAACTACCAATGACGTATCACTATCTAAAATGAGTGATAGTTACTCGATGTAATCATTAGGATTAAAATATTTATAGTTAATTATATTAAACTAATTAAATATGTTCATTAATCACAATGTACTGAATAATGTTTCAGTTTATTACACTGCTAAAAGTTCAATTAGTTCTTGAAGATTCAAAGTTAACTTCAAAACCAGTTCATAAACACGAAGATCCTTAAAAGTTTTAGTATGTTGAAATACCAAAGATTCCACAAAATATTGTTAAATAGTTCACGATATACTAATGTTTATCTAAATACACAATGTATCTTTACGCAGATAATGTCATAAATACTAAAAGTTATGTGATCATCACTGATATATATATATAATTCACTGTTCTATTTTCTATTTTCCGCTTCAAGTAATTCAAAGGAATGTTACAACTTTATTCACTTGACTAAGTATGTACAAAAAAAAATTTGTCACTGATTCACAAAGTAAAGTTCAAAGAACGTCATGTTTACAAATGTGATGTAGTATGTGTAGAGGCATCCACATTTGTAGGGCGTACCAAGTCGCATGATTCACTCGGGCAGCGGGATAAAATGTCAGCGAAAACATTCTGTGATCCAGGTATAGCCCGGATTGTGAAACAGTAGGGTTGCAATGAAATTGCATATCTGGTGGACTTTGCAGATCTGACGTCCTTGGTGTTTAACGCAGTAAGTGCTTTCTGATCAGTCTCTACAAAGAAGTGAGATCCCAGAAGATAACGTTGGAGTTTAGTTATAGACCACACGAGAGACAAAAGTTCCTTATCGAGAACGGAGTACTTTTGTTCAGCCGATGTAAGTTTCCTTGAAACGAACAGTACTGGGTGCAAGGTGCCCGCATACTCCTGTAGTAACACGCTTCCAATACCGTAGGCAGAGGCGTCACTGCGCAAGATGAAAGGAAGGTTCGCATTAGGCAATTGTAACATAGGAGGTTTAGAAAAGAATGCCTTAATGGTGTCCAACGCGATTTGGTGTTCCTCCGACCACCGAATCACGTTAGCCGCGCCCTTTTTTTAATAACGAAGAGAAAGGTGCAGTAATAGTGGACAGATGAGGTATGAACTTAGCGTAGAACTGAACAAGACCCAATAGTGATCTCACTTGTTTCTTAGTTTTGGGAGTAGAAATGTTGAGGATCTTAGAGACATTACTGTCCTCAGTATATAACCGACCGTGACCAACGCGGTGACCTAAAAATGAAATTTCGTGAAAACCCACGAAAGCTTTAGAAGGCTTAGCCGTTAAATTACATGACCGTAAAGTGGACAGTAATGTTTTCAATCCACTAATGTGTTCATCCCATGTGTCATTAAAGAGACAAATGTCGTCAATATATGTAATGACATCGGGACGATGAGACAGTACGCGACGCATCATGCGTACAAATGTAGCCGGTGCATTTACTAAACCGAATGGCATGAAATTATATTGGAATAACCCCCGTGGAGTAGAAAAAGCAGTAAGTGGCTTTGCCTTTTTTCTGTCAATGGGACTTGCCAATATCCCTTTGAGAGGTCAAGTTTTGTAAAGAAAGTAGAGTTAGACAGTTTAACCAATAAATTTCTAACAATGGCAATGGTTCCGCGTCAAACTGGGTAAGTTTGTTTAACTTCCTATAATCCACACAGAGACGGATATTGTTATCTTTTTTTCTAATTATGACCATAGAACTAGAATAAGGTGATGTAGATGGTTCAATTATTTTTAACTTTTGCATCTCATCCAATTCCTTATCAACCTGAGAACGAAAGTGCAGAGGTATAGGATATGGACGGACTCGAATAGGTGTATCGTCAGTTAATAGAATGTCGTGTTGAATAACTGACGTACGACCTGGGATGTCAGTGAGAACATCTTGAAAAGATCTAAGAACAGCGGAAACTTGCTGATGTTGATCCACAGACAGATCAGTAGAAATAGTAACGTCATTCCAACTTTCATTAGGATGAAGTGGTACCACAGGTAAAGGTAAAGGTACGTCATGAAAAGAAGATTCTTCTTCTTGAATGACGGATAAAGAAGAATAGTGTTGGATAGGTGGTGTAGGCTCATCGGTTGCCTGAAACACTGACTGAAGATAGTCAGGACGAGTGTAATATTCCTTCAACATGTTGATATGGAAAGTCTTATGCTTTCCCATGACATCGACAATATAATCAACATCGGAGATCCTAGATATTATTTTAAAAGGACCTCTCCAAGTAATAAGGAGACGATTGTCTTTACAAGGCAATAAGACATATGCCTCATCGCCAGGAAGAAGTTGGCGGAGACGTCTATATCTGTTGGCAAAAAGTCGAGCATTTTCTTTAGCTTGTTCTGATGATGTGGTAGCTAATCTACACGCATCTATTATTCTTTCTCTTAAAGAAATCACGTACTCGTAAGAAGATTGAGTTTCATCAGTGATATTATCTTCAATAAGTAAGTCGTGTAGTAACGACATAGGACCGCGCGGTTGAACGCCAAAGACCAATTGAAAAGGAGAAAATCCGGTAGCCTCATTCTGTACTTCGCGATACGCAAAAAGCGCCGCGGGGAGGACTCTATCCCAATTTTCAGGATGGTCCTGAGTTATCTTTCCCAACAACTGTTTAAGCGTCCTATTCTGCCTCTCAATTAATCCATTCGACATCGGATGGTAGATAGCACTGAGCGATCTATCTATGCCTAATAACTTCATAACTTGGGACATAGATTCCGATATGAATTGGACTCCATGGTCCGATAAGATCTTTCTAGGAAAACCTAAACGTGAGAAAATCAACCACAATGCATCTGCAACACTGGCAGAAGAAGTATTCTTAAGAGGTATGGCCTCTGGCCAACGAGTACACATGTCAATACAAGTGAGTATATGTGTATGACCTCTAGCTGATGGTTGCATAGGACCAATTATGTCAATTGACATTTTCTCAAACGGCCGAATCGGAATGTCCGCAGCCTGAATCGGAGCTGCGTGGTATGGACCACGTACTTTGACCTCCTGACATGTTGTACAGGAGCGGCAGTAAATATTGACATCCCTATGGACGCCTGGCCAATAGAATGCAGATAGCACTCTAGATTTGGTTCTGGAGAACCCCATATGGCCCGCACATTGAGTGTCGTGCGCATGGTGTAATATACGACCTCTCATTGTCGTAGGTACCAAGATCTGAGAACGTACGGATGAATCAGCATCTCGTATCACTCTCACTAATATCCCATTCTTTAAAGCAAATCTATGTTTAGATCCTGTATAAGGAGTATTACCAGTGTTATTAGACAAATGAAAATTTTTTTTCAAAGAAGCATCATTCTTTTGTAATGTCATAAATGACTCCCGTGAAATAGGAGTGTTAACATCATCATTATTACCTTGGACAGTAGGTACAGTAGGTGTATCTTGCAACATATCATGAGCTTGTGCTCTAGTTACAACTGCATTAGCAGTATGTATATGTCGCTTTTCCCAATTAGCAATTTGCTGTGGGGTACACTCTTTAATGCCATGTATCCGACCAAGTATTATGTCACAAACTGGTGACGGGAGGAGACATGCATGTACATTTCCTGAAAAAAATGGAGTGTGTGAATATTAATTATAGCTGTGGGAAATGTTTCTACAGTTCCTCCAAACGTGCGGCATTTAATGGTCTTTCCAGTGGCACAGGATGGGTTGACCAAAGAGCTTCTGACGCCGATCGTAGAGCAACCTGAATCGAAAAGGACAGAGCATGGAATAGAATTTATAAAACCACGATTGAAATTAAGTCTTCCTTCTCCATTGTGAGCTGAAGTAGCCGTACACACAGCTGGTAGACTGGGTAACACATGTCCGCAACGGAGTGTCGTGATCGCCTTGGGCTGGAACAGGGTTTTACATTCTTGGCAACACTTTATCTGTTCATAATCAATAGAACAAGACATTGCATTATGAGTGTTATTATTCGTATTATTCTCTTTGTTAACTTGTGTGTCAACAATAGCTACATTAGTTTGATGGCGTGGCCCTCTGCTAGAAGATCTAACTCTACGTCGCGATCGATTGTGACTATCATTTCTAAAATTGCCATTATTATCATTTCTGCTTGTGTTACCGTATTGATTTGAATGATAGTTAGCGCTATCACTGTTATGGCTTTGACCATAAAATCTATTACGAGAATCTTGTCTATTGTTAGGATTCTGAGATTTAGATCGCCAATTTTGTTTATAAGTACCTACTTGATAATTTCCACAATTATTGTTATCCCAATCTCTTGATTTGTGAAATTGACCCCACGAATTGTTATATGGAGAAGAATGCTGAAATTGTTTCCCCTTATAAAAATTACAAGAATTGAAATTCTCGTTATTTCCCTTTTTGTAGTTTCTGTCATTACTTAAAGAGCGATGGCGTCTGCGATAATCTTGTTGTATAGCAAAAGCAACGGGAAATTCATCTTTAACCTGAGTATTCCCAAAATTCAAGTTTGGGTGTGCAGTACAGTATTGTACACAGGTTTGCTGCATTTCATTTATGCTTGAATGTTTATGTTCGTGCAAAAAAGCAAGAAAAGCTGGGTTTACCGAGGACAAAACTTTATCGCGTAATAATAAATCTCTCAATGCGTCAAAAGTTTTATCCGTCTTGGATAATTCGATCCATCTATCCAATGTAAGTGCTATTTGATCAATAAAATCGTTAAAATGTTTTCCAGTTTGTGGGAGCATAGATTTGAATTTTAAACGATATTCATTCGCTGTCATTTGATATTTAACAAGTAAAGCAGTTCTGAGAGCCTCATAGTTATTTTTATCAGCAGTAGTTGCAATATGATATACTGACATGGCTTCACCTGTAAGTAGTTCTGATAATTTTACACAGTATTGAGATTTTTCCACGTGATAGGCCTCGCATGTTGCCTCGAACCTATGTAGATAATGAATCACATCGTCCGATGGAGGATTAAATTTTGGCAATATTAAATGAAAATTTTTAATATTCCCTGTGCGAATGCTTTCGCCTCGTCAGGAGCCATCCCAACGGATTTTGCCTGTTTCATAAAATATTCAAGCGACGACATTTTGATTTACTCAAATAATTATCAATTAATTTACTTTAAGTGTGTGCAATACGTTCTTGTCTAAGAACGGTACCTAATTATCACTTAAGTATACTAAATATTATTAATCAATTAAACTAATTTATACAATGAAATATTAAGAACAGACAAGAGCCAAAGACAATAGCAACAACAATGAAAAGACGAGATAATCAAAGACGAAGAAGACGATCGTAGAGGTCAACAAAATTAAAATGTGAAACTAAAATAGAATGTCGTAAAAATTTACGATGATAACTGCGATAAAAACTTACACAAGACAATTGACAAGACAGTGTAAAAACATATGTTTTGTAAAAAAAACTCAAAGAAAGCCAGGTTAGAAGGACAATAATCACATACAAGATACATCATAAAACCAAGGTACGAATAAAAATAACTATGAAAACAAGATTAAGACTTGACACTACAGCTAAACAGATACTATTATAAGGAGCAACTAGCGATCTGAACGTCGGCAAGGTTTCTAGCCTTGTACCGGGATTATCGCTCAATTGAAACTTACAAAAGGAGCCCTACAGAACATCTGACAAAGAGCCCGAATCAGCTTCGAGATGAACCTCGTTTGTCAGATCGACCTCCCTACCGCCCAGAACAAACATGGAACATAAAACATGCATCACAAGAAATACTACAATGGACATATTAAAAAGCGGCTCAGCTAACATAAGACGGTGACAACGAACAGAGTAATACTCATCATTTCGTGATAAAATGCAATTTCTAGGATTGCAGAGTCTTGCACTCCGGCGCTGTATCACCGAGGAAGCTTACGTAGCACCTGGTAGAGTCCGCAAATGATTGAAGCAGTTGAGTCCATCTTGACCTTGAGTAGCCGTTAAATTTTATAACCAGTCCAGGATGTTGTCACCTTGAAAGACTGCATTTTTCTTTTCAACCGAGTTGGATTGAGTTCGATTCCGTAACTGAAAAAATAGACATTTTCAGACCACACTGCGCCGCCATAGTTGTAGCCTTCGCTTTTTCTGGGGTGTGAACCGCTGTCTAAAGGATGTTGATGGTGTCGTAATGACAACGGTCCAACACGGGCGATGCTATTTGGACTTGACAAGAATAACGCGAATGTTTCTTTCTTGGAACGTGAAGGAAGGACTTCAATAACAAGCAGGCACGTCAACGAGTGCCAATGTGTATAGGGACGAACTCGTTAGG
Organism: Oreohelix idahoensis; assembly: GCA_024509875.1. Classification (NCBI taxonomy): domain Eukaryota; kingdom Metazoa; phylum Mollusca; class Gastropoda; order Stylommatophora; family Oreohelicidae; genus Oreohelix; species Oreohelix idahoensis. The sequence continues at coordinate 397,841 of JAMPIV010014984.1, forward strand.
TTTACTGACATCATAATTTATTTTTAGGACGAAAATACGTTGACGACAACAGGTTACAGTACTCCAACATGGATTCCACAGTAAACGTACATGTAGCATATATATAGGCATGGTACAGGCATAATAACTTCCTCACATAAGATCAGGGTTTGACCTTGCGTCAATGTCATGACCGTTAGGACTATTCAACCATAAAGATCTTGGAATAAATATATTGATTCTGTCCTACAATTCTGGTCGGGTACTTTAGTAGCTTGGTACCCCTGACATGGCAGATCCATACATACTTGCATATAATATAAACAACGAAGGTTATGTCCTAGTGCTTGGCTAACCTCTCTTCTTCGCCGTGACTCGTACGACGGCAATCCATATATTATTACAATCCAATAAACCGTAAAGGATGAAGCCTTGAATCCTTTATAATATTAAAATACTTTCGGTGAAATTCCCCGTTGATCCATTATAGCACCCCTTTGCAGAAAGGTGCTAGCTAGATGCCAACGAAGGATGGTGACACGAAAGTTCAAGTAAACAATTCACTTCTTACCAAAACTGGTTCGGACTTACGTGTAGTGTAATCCGACAATGACTTCTACCAAGAAGTCATTGTACCAGAAGAATAACTAACCCAACACACTGGGTATATATAGGAATATAGGCAACAGACTCAATGTCTGGCTTGAGATGCTGGCTTTCATTTTTTTAACCTCTGACGTCATCTGCCTTGCTTGGCCACAAGCGCGCACGAATTCCCCTACACCAAATTGTGCATATTCGTGCGTGACAGAAGACATTTATAAAAAACAAACATCAACATAAGTTGGTGTGTACTCACTCAACCGAAGTATAACCTGATGACTACCCGTGAGTGTTTAGAATACAATAAAGGAGGCATCAGCTAGACATATCAAGAAGTCTAAGCCCTAATAGTTATGTGGAATCATGTGGGCATCTTGACAGAATGTCTGCCATCACATTATCTGATCCACGAATAGCTCGCACAGAGAAATGAAAAGGTTGAAGAGCAATTGCATATCGAGTAGACCTCGAGCTCTTCAAATTCTTACTCTGTATAGCAGTAAGAGCTTTTTGGTCGGTTTCTACTATGAAATGTGCGCCTAGAAGGAATCTCTGTAGTTTGAGGATCGACCAAACCATAGCTAATAGCTCACGGTCTAAAACCGAATAATTCCTTTCTGCCGCATTAAGTTTTCTGGAAATATACATTACAGGATGCAGAGTTCCAGAGTACTCTTGCATTAGTGCCGCTCCAATCCCAGTGGATGAAGCGTCACTACGAAGAACGAATGTCTTATCTTTAGTAGGTAGCACTAAAATAGGTGGTGTTGAAAACAATGTTTTAATCTTATCCAGAGAGCATTGGCATTCCTGAGACCAGTGGACCATATTAGGCGAACCTTTCTTTAGAAGTGTCGAAAGAGGTGCCATGATAGAGGATAGATTCTGAATGAATCTGCCATAAAATTGAATAAGACCTAACAGACTTCTCACCTGTTTTTTAGTCTTAGGGATCGAGATGTTAAGTATCTTACTAGTATTATGGTCCTCTGTCTTTAGGAAACCATGACCAACTCGGTGGCCTAGGAAAGAAATTTCGCTAAAACCAATATAGGCTTTAGAGGGTTTCGCTGTCAGGTTGTGCTCGCGCAAAGTAGACAGCAATTCATCTAACCCTGAATAGTGATCTTCCCAAGTATCGCTGAAAAGACAGATGTCTTCTAGATATGCAATGACATCTGACCGATAAGATAGGATTCGGCGCATCATGCGCACGAATGTAGCTGGTGCGTTCATAAGACCGAAAGGCATAAAATTCCATTGGAACAAACCTCTAGGTGTTGAAAAAGCCGTGAGAGGTTTGGCGCGTTCAGATAAAGGAACTTGCCAATATCCTTTAGACAAATCAAGTTTAGTGAAAAAATGAGATTTGGAGAGTCGAGTAAGTAGCTCTTCCAGTAAAGGCATAGGTTCGGCATCGAACTTCGTTACTTGATTCAATTTTCGATAGTCAACGCAAAGACTTATTTTATTGTCTTTTTTACGAACAATAACCATCGGCGAAGAATATGCAGAGGTGGATGGTTCGATTATTTTCAAATCTATCATCTCATCCAACTCTTTCTCAACCTGTGCTTGGAAATGTATAGGTATAGGATAAGGTCTAACCCTAATAGGAGTATGGTCAGTTAGAACAATGTCATGTTCAATGACATGCGTTTGTCCAGGGATGTCAGTGAGTACATCCTGAAATGTTTGCAACATAGTTGAAACTTGTCGCTGTTCTCCTAGAGACAAATCAGGAGAGACAGTAACGTTCTTCCATGATTCACTAGAATGGAGTGGGATCACTGGAAGAGGAAGATTTACATCTGAAAAACTTGTTTCCTCATCCTGTATCACGGACAGTGATGAGTAATGACCATGTTGTACTGGAGAATTGTCCGTTGCTTGGAAAATGGGTTGCAAATAATCCGGACGTTCATGGAATTCAGTAAGCATATTGATGTGGAAGGTTTTATGCTTCCCATCAATATTGACAATATAGTCGACATCGGAAATTTTCGATATTATATCGTACGGACCTTTCCAAGAAATAAGTAGTCTGTTTTCCCTACAAGGTAGTAATACAAATGCTTTGTCACCAGGACAAAGTTGTCGTAAGCATCTCTTCTTATTGGCAAATTGCCTTGCCTTCTGTTTCGCAAATTCAGAAGAAGAAGTTGCTAATTTGCATGCTTCGATAATCTTTTGTCTCAACGCGATGACATATTCGTAGGATGACTTTGTGTCATCGTCAATATTGTCAGATGTTATGAGATCGTGAAGCAACGACATAGGGCCACGCGGACGCGCGCCAAAGACGAGTTCAAAGGGAGAAAATCCTGTATGTTCATTGGGTCGGCCGAATAGGAATGTCCGCCGCCTGAATGGGTGCAGCATGCCGTGGACCTTTGGATTTAACTTCCTGACATACTTTACAAGATCGACAATAAATCCGTATGTCCTTGTTTACCAATGGCCAAAAGAAAGCCGCAAGGACTCTTGACTTAGTACGGGAAAAACCCATGTGTCCAGCACACTGAGAGTCGTGAGCGTGCTGCAAAATTTTAACTCTCAAATTCTTGGGAACCAGGATTTGAGAATGACTTGACGTAATGGAGTCTTGAACCATACGTACAAGTACGCCATTCTTCTTTGTAATCCACGATTTACGACTTGTGTCTTTATTCGGATCACCTTTAGTTGCAAGAATGAAGAATTTCTTCAGAGTGGGATCATCTTCTTGCTGTTTTATAAACGAGTCACGAGAAATTACCAAGGGATCATCTTGGTTATGCACTTCATTATCTTCAGTAGATGAAGTTTGAGGCATATTAAGAGCCTGCGCTCTAGTGACTACAGCGTTAGCAATCTGCATGTTTTGCCTTTCCCACGCGGAAATTTGTTGCGGAGTGCATTCTTTGACTCCATGAATGCGACCGATGATGAGGTCAGCGATCGGATTCGGAAGAAGACATGCGTGTACATCTCCTGTAAAGAAAGGTGTAGCAATCCTAATGATAGCAGTAGAGTATTTCTCTAATGTGCCGCCAAATGTTACACATTTGACTACTTGTCCAGTGGCACGGGAAGGATCTACGAGTGACTGCCTAACACCAATTGTGGTGCATCCAGAATCAAATAGCACAGAGACTGGATTGTTATTTACTAAACCCTTATGTAAGACAAGAGAACCTCTTCCATCATGCGCGACTGATGCAGGAAGAGCAGGAAGATGATGGCCACAGCTTAAAGTAGACACTGTGGTTGGCTCAAATAATGTTTTGCATTGGGGGCACTGAGATGCTCTCCCAAAATCAAAAGCGGCACATGCCATATTACTAGCATCATTATTATCTTTACTCTGTTTATAGGCTTCATGGGACTCTTGTTGTGCAGAGTTTGCCTGAAAATGTGGTTTATGTCTTTTGTTTGAGATCTACCTCGGTTATTATCACCTCTGTAGTTATTGTTACCTCTATTGTAACCCCTATTTGGGTTTGAGTCATAGTTCCCTTGGTTACCATTATCATATTCATTATAATGAGTATCTCTGTAATTATGATCTTGTTGACTCCAAGACGGAAAACCCGGATAGTTTCTATAATTACTTCCTCTACGGAAATTCCTATAATTATGACCACCCCTGTGTCGAGAGCTATCAGCTCGTCTCCAGTTCTTTGAAGAAGAACCCTGAAATGATTGGTTACCTTGGTTTTGATAACTATTATGGTTACCTTTTTTATCAAATCTGTTTTGAGGTCCCTGAAATCTGTGTGAATGATTGGGATTGTATGGTGTTGCTGAAGCAACTGGCATACTCTCCTTAATCTTAGTGTTGCCAAAAGTCACGTCGGGGTGTGCAGTGACATATTGGGAACAATATCCTTCCATTTCCTTTAGAGATTTGGGTTTACGCTCATGTATAAATTCCAGGAATGGTTTGTTAACACATGACATAATCTTATCTCTGAGCAACAAATCCATAAGTCCTTCATACGTTTTTTCTGTTTTGGAAAGCCAATCCAACGATCAACTGTGAGACGTGCCTTTGCAGTGAATTCTGAGAATTCTACACCTGTCTCAGGCACCATCGTCTTAAATAAAAGGCGATAGCCTTCCTCACTTAGCTGGTATTTCTTTATCAAAGCCGCCCTAATGACATCATAATTATCCTTATCTGCTTCTCCTACAAGGCATAATCTAGTCAAAGATTCACCTTTCAAGTTTTCTGCTAATTGATTAGCGTATTGTGATTTATCCACATTATGTGTACGACAAGAACGTTCAAATCTATCCAGCCAGAATGTAATATCGTCACTGGACTGATTGAACGGTGGAACCTTAACCTTGTAAGTAGAAGGTTTACCATTACCACTAGATGCCTGATTAACATTACTCATACTTGTCAATCTCAATTTCTCTAACTCAAATTCATGTTCTCTTATTGCTTTTTTTTCTTCAGCTTCTCTGTCTAATCTTTTTTGTTCAGCATCCCTGTCTAATCTTTTTTGTTCAGCTTCCCTGTCTAATCTTTTTTTGTTCAGCTTCCCTGTCTAATCTTTTTTGTTCAGCATCACTGTCTAATCTTTTTTGTTCAGCATCACTGTCTAATCTTTTTTGTTCAGCAGCAGCTTCTCTTTCTAATTTTTTTTGTTCAGCTTCAAATCTCCTTTGCTCCACCTGCATCTGCAATTTCTTTTGTTCAGCAGCAGCCTCAGCTTCTCTTTCTAATCTTTTCTCTTCAGCCATAGCTTTTCTCTCTTCTGCAGCAGCTTTTCTCTCTTCTGCAGCTAATGCTTTGTCATATTGAGCAACTACCCATTCTTCTAATTGTTGACCAGTTTTATCAAGGCATTTCCCTTGTGTAATGAAGTATTCTAATGTAGACATGATGTCTAACAATAATACTAATCACTTGAAACAATAATAATACCACAAGTTCTTAATGACTTGATTAATCATATACTATCCCAATATCTGTGGGTCACAAGCCTTAATAAGGTCTTGTATAACAGTAATAATAATCAAGTACTGGTTTATACCATATTCCAATAGTGTCTTATGAAATATACCTATATAAAACATATGTCAACCAACAGAATACATAAAGTACAAATAGGACTGACAATACGAAAACGTTTGCAGAAATCAAATAAATCAAATAGGGAAATCAATGAAAATAATCACTGAATCTGCAAGGGATAACAACACAAATGACGTCACAGTATATGAATATAAATTGTGAATAGAACTGAAAGATAGAAAAGGGTAGACCAACAAATTACAAACAAATCCAAACAAAACTAAAGAACAAAGAAATATTACAAAAATAACAATAATTACAGTCTTCACAGCTAACACAAATAGCAACTAGTTGTTGCAAGCAAATTTCCAATTAAGGAAATTGCACCTAAAGAAAACGCCCACAACGGACCCTCTATGACGTGGGATATTCTGTTGTGAGGACTCCGCCCAACCATAAACACAACCCGCTGACATATAAACTAACATACTGTACAAATAAATAACATGTAAACATAAATATATAAATTATGTGTATGATAGTATGTGTTGCCACTTTATTCAATTAAACATTCTGGCCTTAAATATTAAAGTTCATATATAGAAAACAAGAAGATCCATCGATGAAAATAGGACTTCTTAGTTCAATAATACTGTCTTCCTGTTAATATTGACAAGAATTGATCCAACTGTTCTGTGAAACTCTGTAATGTCTAATGTACAAATGTCAAAAACGCTGACCTACATACTGCATTCACTTGACAGGTCACGTGACGAAGTGTTGACAAAGAGCAAACCAATACTGCAAGTGTCTCGTATTAGCCACAGGAAACGGTCTGGTATCGGTAATCTGTTGACTTCTGAACTTCTGCGAGGTCAAACCCAGAAAGCTGGTCCACCAGTTGATAAGATCTTTCTTTCGGAGACAGACATCATCATCAGTTGATAAACTCTTTTAATACAAGACCCTTGCCCTGAGCAAGAGACATGCTGAAAAATCTGAAGCTCACTCGAACATCACCAGAGTTAAATACTGTGTTGTTGTGTTGCTCGTGGTTTGAGTATGGAATGTCAACTTGACCTACGCAGTGGTGTGTAGACATAGATTGAGTGTGTAATATGCGAATGATAGGAAGAGTTCGTGGTGTTGACAAATGTTCTTTTCTCACACTCATGTATGGCTGGAAGTCATCGACACCAACGACTGTGTACCTTTACTACAGTTTAATTGGACGTACACACTCGACAGCACAGATAGTGACAAATCACAGGTTGGCATAATACATCATGGTACAGTGGATAAATGGTCTTGCAATGTTACATGGGCACTCATGTAGAATAATAGTATAATGGACTGTCAATAGCCAAGCACTCAGTATTGCCCATATATATATCATCTGAGTTTACTGACAAAGCACGTCAGATTATAAACAATATCCAAGATGACTTCTAGACCTAATCTCGTCTAGTGAAGATTCCTTAACATAATGTCCAGCACAGATTTTTCCATATAATCAAATTGAACCGCTAGCAATGGGTTCTCATGTGTAGCAGTGATCTCTGGACTAATCAAGCGATAATACGGGCATCCCTTTTCTCTTCTTGAAAAGTCACTAAATGTTTTTACAAGATGGCTTCTCTCGTGAGCTGTCACTCACGTTTGGATACAGATAATGAATCTGTCTTAAAGTTAGTCATTCATTAAATGTTTCATTGCTCTGTAGATTCTATCATGATACAATTGACTGCATTCTACAGGATATAGTGCTGCTAGGAATCAGAGTCGTTTTCCATCTAGTTAAATGCATCCTCTCAGATGTACAAGTCATACCTATCGAAAAACGGTGGCTTCGTACGAGAGTTCAAAAGAGTATCTTTTATTACCTGCGTATCAGAAATATGATTCTGCCATTCCTTGGCAATAAGAATAAACACTGGGGTAAGCATACACGATAGGTCTAGACGACTATCACTTTCCCCATAAATATAGAGATCACTTTTTCCCGGCGACAAGCCGACATAGCAAAACACAGCCCCCATGATCAGGGCGAAGCCAAAACACACCCCTCTAGAGACACATCCGCCGAACAGCCTTTGACCTCTCTAGAGACAAAAGAACATATAGTTCGACTTAGATATGTAAAGATATACAGATATAAGACAGACTCGTCCTACTCAGCCAAACAATACACATAAATTCAGGCCATAGATATTCTGAAGCAAGAACAATCTATTACTACCCAAACAAAGAATAAATCGCAGTAAAACTGGATTCATCCGCGGAGTTCGATCGAAAGAGACGACACAACTTTCAAGGGAAGTAACTCAATAATGACTTTCCCTTAAGCACTAAAAAATATCTATTTTGTTTACAAAATATTTGCGAACATAACAAGTATACCAATGTATAATATTGTAAGATATCAAAGACTGCACGTAACATTAATATTAATAATATCTACATTGTCTTGGGAAAAACTAGCACTGGATGTTTAGTTGGGGTGGCGTCATCATGCCCAATCTATGGTTACAAAGTTCCTTGTCCTTGACATAAGGACTGATATTAGTGTTTATATAACAAGAGTTTATTTCTTTATTGATGGTGGACACAGTTGATGAATCTACAGCAGGCCAGGTTTGTACTTAACTGGCCTGTGACGATGTAGTACATAATTCTTGTGGCCCACTCCTCTCAGTAGCTGGAGTAAAACGTTAGGCCGCACAGGCATCCGCTCTTGTACTTCTACAAAAGCATCTGGCACAAGCGTAGTGCCAGATCAGAAACTCTGAAACCAAAATTTGTGCCATGTGTCAACACTCTGTTTACTGCGCCACTCTTACACACAACACAGCAAAACAACATAACACAGATTGGGTCAGATCTCTCTGACCAACTTAGCACATCTCACCCAGTTGTTATCAAATAATACCAGTTTCCCAAGACTGCCTTGCATCCGAAATATGTTGAATAGTTTCCTCTTCCATTCAATAAGGTGGGTGATATGTTCCCACTGATCTCAAATATAGATCCGCCTTCCATAGTCTTAGATAGGTTTTCATATATTATTTGTTTGTCTCTAGGCCCTGGACTGCTGCTGGGGATCTAGAGTAAGCATTCACTTGTCGTAATCATTTGTCATGATATGGCAGTATCAATCACTCAAAATATTAAAATAAACAAGATAAATACTTTTTCCCTTACCACAATTCAGAATTGAGAACACAGTTACGTAGTACTAGCAAAACTCAGCTGAGCTGCTGGCTAGATTAGGGCGTCCCACTGATTTCTATTTAATAATTCCTGGAAATCACCTCTAGCAGTAACGTACTGTGTCAATGGACAGTCTTCTATAAAATGGCACAAGCGAGCGTCTGTCTTTCAGTACTATAAAAGCTTTTGTCCAATCAACGGACTTCCCCTCTAACTTTTCAAATATTCAAAAAATAAATGTCCAATTTCAGTCCAGTCTCAGAATAGTATGTAGTATTTTTCTGTCGGTCTGTCCGTCTCAACTTTGTTTTTTCTCAAAATTACACTTGTTTTTTGGACTAACTACAAGAAAAAAACTACACAAACCTGCCCCACTTACTTATACGATTTCTATGCTAAGTTATTTTTAGCTACTATCCTCCTACTTTGCCCCTAGTTCATTGCAGTTTGATTTTTGCATTTTTAGGCTCAAGGACGCCAAAATGTAACTTTAGTGAAAATATGCACAAAAAACTGTTCGCTAGTCTGTATGGAACAATACGGTCTTTCGTCAATATCTTCCGTGTTATCTGTCCGTCTGTGTAATTAAAAGTATATTATTTCTCTGCTCAAGATGGGCTATCAAACTAGCTAGGTTTTATTTTCATAACTTTATTATTAAAGAAAAACCTACTTTTCTCAAGGTTAGTTTTGAAATTAGTTTTTTGAACCTTCGGGTATGGCATTTGCCGCTATATTCAAATTAAAACGACCAATTACGGTAAAACGTCTAAGATACGTCTGTTTCGAATAAGAGCTAAGGTCTTTTTTTTGTCCATTTCCTTACATTGTGTCAACTAGTGGCGTAATTTTTTTCTTTAAACTACAAATTGCGTCTTTTTGCATTTTAGATTCAAACACGTGTTCAGACCGTCATAATTTTTTTCTTTTATCTCCGTTTCTACCCCGTCTAAAAGGATATGTCGTTTAGTTTGCATGTTCCAACTAGTTAGTTTGAATGGCGCTAGAAGCGCTGGCGTAGGTGAAGAAGCCTCGGCATATCTTGCCTATATTTTTATCCCTACGTGTTATTTTACCCGTTATCTTTATAATTGGAGATATTTTAACGTTGTATCACTTTATTTTCACCGCACTTACTCTCTGTATATTTTATCTGTTCACTGTCACTGCTTCTGTATTTAATACTGTCTCTGGTAGCTATGGTGGTCCTGGCTTGAGAACCACTGTTGTCAGTACTTTCTTGTTATAGCGTTTATCCCAGGTACTCGCTGTTCCCATTGTAGTTCTAATTTATCTCTGCTGATCTTCTATCTTCTGACTTGTCGGGTCTTAGTGAGATTTACTTGGTGTATCTTTTAGAAGGACTGGCCCACCGCCAGGGATGACTATTTCTACCAAGGTCTATTATTTTTCCTTCTCGTGGCTAGCTGCTGCCTGTTGTTCTTCTCACTACTCTAAACAGTTTATCTTGTTGGCAGAAACTCAACGTATCTGTTAGTCTTGAAATATACACATTTCTCTCGTACTGCAAACACTGACAAATCTTGTCCTCAGAATGAAATAGTGAAACTGTCCTCCATAATTGTGACGATATAAGCGACTGGGCGTCCTAGTGATAAGTATAACCTTCTGCTACAGCAGAGTCCACTAAAAAGACATTAATTGGCTTTATCACTATTTGGAACTCGCAATTCTACTTGTCACTCTATCTATAACACACTCAAGCAAAATTGCTTTCTAACGCTAATCGCGTTTCAGATATGACTGCCAAAACTAATACGTCGATTTACTATTACGACTATTTTCGACACTTCTAGATCAAGTTTTTTTTCAAAAGAGTTCACTCAAATACGACTTTCCCGTGCGAGTTTACTTCGCTCAGCTAGCTGAAAACTTGAGTCAGCGCTTTTTCTCTCAAGAGGGCGTAAAAACACTACTGTTGATGCCTATTTTGGATTATCGCCTTTTCTTACAAATCAATAAGTCATAGATTTATCGCCCTCTAATATAAAATTTTAAGCCCGTTAATTTCCATCATGCAAATTTTTGACACACGAACTCCCTATTACACCACATTGATTATCTTATACCATAAAAAACATACCAGTGTAGACATTATTATATTTTAGATAATAAAACAACATTGAACTATAACTACAAAAGTATTATTTAAAAAAACCCTACTAGAGATAATATAGTATAAAATAAATACAAACAAAAGCATATTACAATACATGAAACGCGTCCTGATATAACCAACAGCTCCATGTATATGGTAGATGGTTGAAAGCGACGTGCTACAAAGAAAAGTAGCAAACACATACACACACACACACAAAATATACCATTTTAATCCTTTTATTCTGCACACGCATGCATTTATGAACATCTATAACATCGTTGTTGTCGTTTTTTGTTGTTGTCCATACAACAACGATGTTAGAGATGTACCTAGCATTTGTATATGCAACTATTGAGATTCCACGGTGTATCATAACCACAACAGACCATCTACAGATTTGTAGTGTTTAATGCGTGATCTTTTAAGAAACCAAACAACGCAGCTCGATGTTTATGAACTGTTAAGTTCGACAAAGTGGCGTTTTCATAGGAGGAAGATGCTATTAAATCGCCAGGTGTAGGTTAGTGACTTTCAGTGACTTAAGGCTCGATTGTTAAAGATGTATCACAGTCTTGGTGAAAGTAATAATCCTTGGTAGTAGGCCAGGAAGAAAGTGTATTTATTGAACTGTACAGAATGAAATTGTCGATATTCTGTAAAACAGGCAGGAAGATGTGCCCTGCAATTATTATATTCACCAGTACATACGATATTGATTTAGCTTAAAAGTGATGCATAGAAAACTTTCAGGTTTCCGGCGAGTTATTTTACAAGTCAAGGCGTTCTTTATTATGGAAATATAGTGTATGTGAAATTCGGTACAAGTGAAAAGGTACTTTGCAGAAGGATGAAAGAACTGGGAACAACTACAATTATCGGACAGCTAGACTGTCCTTTGTCATCACCCGGCCACAAAGTTGACTGCTATCGTGAAATGACATTCCATGAAGACATGTGTTACTGTTATATTTATTATATTTCCATGAAGACATGTGTTACTGTTATATTTATTATATTTCCATGAAGACATGTGTTACTGTTATATTTATTATATTTCCATGAAGACATGTGTTACTGTTATATTTATAATATATTTCCATGAAGACATGTGTTACTGTTATATTTATTATATTTCCATGAAGACATGTGTTACTGTTATATTTATTATATTTCCATGAAGACATGTGTTACTGTTATATTTATTATATTTCCATGAAGACATGTGTTACTGTTATATTTATTATATTTCCATGAAGACATGTGTTACTCTTATATTTATTATATTTCCATGAAGACATGTGTTACTCTTATATTTATTATATTTCCATGAAGACATGTGTTACTCTTATATTTATTATATTTCCATGAAGACATGTGTTACTGTTATATTTATTATATTTCCATGAAGACATGTGTTACTGTTATATTTATTATATTTCCATGAAGACATGTGTTACTGTTATATTTATTATATTTCCATGAAGACATGTGTTACTCTTATATTTATTATATTTCCATGAAGACATGTGTTACTCTTATATTTATTATATTTCCATGAAGACATGTGTTACTCTTATATTTATTATATTTCCATGAAGACATGTGTTACTCTTATATTTATTATATTTTCCACATCGGTGCTTATCCACTTATCCAATATTTTTTTTTTATTTGGAAAGTAAATGTTTTTATAGTCTACATTGGCAGAATTTGAACTAACAACTCTAGTGTTTTTTGTTTTTTCTTTAAATTCTCAGAAATTAAGAGATAGTTTGTTTCATTGTTACAACTATTCTTGGATTATTTTTTTTTTAGTTTCTTTTGTTCTGCTTTTCTTTGATGATATTTTTAAATTGTGTTGCTTTAATTCCTTTATATGTTTTAAGTAGCTACTTATTTTTTTTTTTAAATTTACCTGGTCAAGCTCTCTTGTTTTGATCTAACAAAATTAATTCATTTTCCTGTATGCTCCATACAGAGCTCGGAGCCACCACTGTAGCTGGTCACATTTGCAGGAAGTCTGCACCAAGAGGTCACATACCTCATATTTAGTTGCCTTCTATAAAGTACCAGAAGGTGCAGTAGTCCTATACTTTCTTTGTCTCTGCAGAGACTCCGGGATCGACACCTAGCAACATACATGATGGTAACAATATGTATTCAGAAAAGGTCAATGCTGGAAATACATAACCATCTTAAAGTCGTGCTATCAGTTATAGCACAAGAAACTGCTTGTCTATAATGACTGTAGATAATATTATGTACATGGCAACTAACATTTTAGAACAACAGCTTCATATTTTCTCTATATGTTAAATATATTAGATTATCTTTTACATTTGCTTATCAGGGTCTGTAAGAACATACCATTAACTTGAGAATTTTTCAATATTTCGAAGATAAGTTAACGTTCATTTCCAAAGTGCGGAAACAGATCAGTTATGCTTTCCCTTCTAAAGTGCGGAATAAAATACATTTTGTTTTAACTTTTTGATTATGTGTAAATTTGGTTGACATACATTGCTCTGAAAGAATAGCATGCAGCGGTTATCAGGATTAGAAAGAGAGGGGGGAATGTATTCGCAGCACAGAATCAGTGTTTTGTAATCATAATCGTGCATGCAGGCAAACGACATGAAATGATCGGGCTGGTAGCAATGAACTAAAACCCGTAAATAATATATACTTGTATAGCATTGCAAGTGAATTTTATATTATGTGAGCGATATGGTGAATTACTGATACTGGTTATCTACTTTTATTATATGCAGTAGAGTGTATGGAACATTTATTTATGTATGTGTGTTTTTATTTTATTTTAGTAAATGGTAATAACAATAAAACTTGTCACTTAAGCTTGTTTTTTTTTCCACTTCACATGTTGTATGTTATTTAGAACTGAATATGTGTTACTTGGAACGAAATATTCGGAACGGACTCCCAGAAAAAATTAATCTCTGAATAACATGTGCTGTTATGAGTTTAAACCCCTAATGTATTGCTCACACAAAAGTTGTCATTTCCAGAACTGTGTTTATTACAATAGATTCTGACTGTTATTTCAGACAACACATTGATATTTTTTTTGTTTTTTAACGTACGCCCGCTATTACTCGGGGCGAGAATCTCCGGTTAGTATATCTAACCTGACACTGATTTTTACGTGAGTATCTCTTTTTTTTCCTGTACAATGACAGGTGTCCACTCGCCATTGAGGCAGATACTCGCCGTTTTCGGAGGGTACCCATTAGAGCTGGGTCGGCTCAGTAGCCGCTAGTCCCTGGTTGACGACACTTCTTTAAATGTTTTCGCCCAGGGCTCGAATTAATCCAGTCCAAGTCCCGGCCGACGATACTGCTTCAAATGTTCTCGCCCGGGCTTGAACCTTGATCACCCGATCGCCAGCGCAATGTGGTAACCATTACTCCAACGCGGCTCCCAACACATTGATTTAATCGGGACATCACCATTCACCACCAGGTGCCTACTAGTTTAAATAGGAAACAGTCTATATTCGCAGTTGATTATTTCCTTTATTCTAAACTCTCACTTAATGGAGTTATGTCCAACCTACTTTACATTCTGTTAGTTGGTAAATAAATCCTCTAATTTAATGCCGGTAAAAACTTAATGCATTAAAATTATATAAAAGAGAGCTGCAAGCATGCAAAGCATCAGCTGTCTATGATGAATGAAACATGGAGATTTTTTGGCCGTCAAAATTTTTGGAAAGCGACAAATAACACAACAGATTTTGATGTTAAAGACCCCATCGAGGCCAGCTCCTTGACGTGGAGATGGGGCTCAAGTACAGCCATCAGCGGCTGAAAAACCAAGACTGGCCAGGCCCTCCTACACTCGAGCAAGACCACAGTCTGCCCTAGCAAGTCAAGGTGCTGAAGACGGAGGCAACCAGCCAAGAGGCGCACCACAGCAATCAGGATACCACGCACATGCGCTATGGAAGTATGCCTATATCTGCAAAACGTTATGGCACTCGCCCTGTGACGGACACCCATGCAGGCGCAGTGCCGGGCCCTCTGCCTCGGAAGGGCCCAACCCCTACTACTGGGGGTCCTTCTCAATTGCCCCGTGGAGCCAGGAGGCATGAGAATAGAGCTACTGGCCAAGCAAAGAAAAGACCATTTAAAATAATGCACTGGAATGCTGAAGGCGTCAATAGTAAAAAAGACGGCTACAGCAAAAAATTAGAGCTCGAAAATATCTTGAATAACTACAAAAGACAGTGAAGTTTATACAAGAAACAACATTGCAGATATAGACAATATAGTTCAAGCGAACGAAAGAAGAAGAAGAAGAAGATGTTAAAGAAAAGTGGTTAATTAACTCTTTCAGTCCCAAGCAAAAAAGTGGGTTTGGCCCAAACAGAAATGGCCATACCAGTATGTTTTTATTGTTTTTGTGGGAAATAGTTTTTTAAAATGTTCATATTCATAAATAACAAAAGTCCATAATGGATGGCTATACTTTAAGAAAATAGCGTTTTTGGGTTGTCAAAATTAGAAAACAGCCCTAGAAAGGATCAAGAGATACGAAAGTCAGTATACTGTTGATTGGGCCAAATGGGTCTAGCGGGAAGTACAGTATACTGGCTCTTGGGGGTTACAGAGTTAAAAGACAACTCAGATGCCCAGATTCCTTTCGACCTTTTCAAGGTTGCGTCATGAACCTCCTAAACAGAAGGCCTTCTGCCGTCTTCGTAGATAGAATAACGATTTTTCTTTTATTTTAATTATTTTAATATTTATATCTATTTTTTGTAGTGCTGAGCTGGTCGTTTGTTGTAACCCGTTCACTCTCGCAGCTAGGTGCTGATGTCATTCGGATATTCATGGAGTGAAACTTCGAAACGCCTATTATTTCTTTGTTTTTTTTCTCTGTCTAATTGCTTTATTCTTTCAGTCATTCTTTCTTGCGAGTGCCAGCCACTGACCTATTTCCATTATTTGTTTACAATTCATGTGCCAGGAGGTTTCCCTGGTTATTTATTTATGTATTGATGAGCACAGTATTTAAGGCATGAAACTCTCCAGTGCGTATCATGAAAGATTTTTTGAACTTACCTGGTGTATATTATCTTTCGTGCATAGAACTCTGCTTCAAGATTTAAACTCCGGAAAGTTGCTTTCAGATACAGCATCAAAGAAAGATAATGGTTTGGCCATGCCTGCAGAATGGGAGAAGATTTGCTACTACGACAAATATGGGAAACTAAGACCCAGGAATCCAGACCTCCAGGAGGACCCTGAGTTCGCTGAGAGAACAATATTAGACAGTCTCTGAAGAAACAAGGACTAGATTGGAACCAGACCAGGAGGAAGACAGCCGATAGGATAGTATGGTGCTCTCTTTGGCAAACCTCTACACCCCAGGGTAAAAGACGGACGATTAAGTAAGTAAGTATAGAACTCTGCTTCACAATGTAAAGTCCGAAAGTTTCTTTCAATACAGCACCAAATATAATGTAACGAGAACTTAATGTATACTGTATCAATCAATTTATTGTTTCTTCCATTCAAAGCATTACACTAATAACATGTAAGCTGTACATCTGACAGTATCATAATAAACACCCAGTTTTTTGGGGCCTGCTGGATGCAGCAGTGGATACCATCCACGTCAGGATGGATACAAATAAATTAGTGAAAGAATAAACAGATGACTAAAACAAAGAACACGTTCAGACAGCGGGAGCAAGTAGGTCAGAATTATCATCATCATATTCCCTTGACGCTCTTTATGAAGTATGGGCCCACCTGTGGGGTTGAGAAAGCCTGCAGAAAGCTGTCACATGACCTTACAATGATTGTTTCTGTAGCAGTTTATTTGACATGGTGCAGTTGACAGTCTCGTGCACAACCTCATATTAGTCGTCTTGTGTGACGTACTTGGGGGTGCAAAAGTCTTAGTATGTCTTTGTCTCTTCACAGACCCCCGGGAACTGCAGATAAAGACACGCACACATTTACAAATGATAAAGGCAAGCAGACATTAACATATGATAAAGGCAAGCAGACATTAACATATGATAAAGGCAAGCAGACATTAACATATGATAAAGGCAAGCCGACATTAACATATGATAAATGCAAACAGACATTAACATACGATAAAGGCAAGCAGACATTAACATGTGGCATAGACAAGCAGACATTAACATACGACAAAGACAAGAGACAATAAGATATTAACTATATGATAAAGACAATAAGACATTAACTATATGATAAAGACAAAAAGACATTAACATGTGACAAAGACAAACAGACATTAACATACGACAAAGACAAGAGACAATAAGACATTAACTATATGATAAAGACAAAAAGACATTAACATGTGATAAAGACAAACCCACATTAATATGTGATGAATACAACTTTGTCCATTAACATATACTAGGACAAGTAGAGAGTGTTTAGGGCGCTAGTCTCTGGCGGCAAAGATGCCGGGTTCAATTTTACGGTATCGTCACTCACCAGTCTACCCAGATGTAGAAGAGCACCTGACTGTTCTTGAGTTAGTGAAGGCAGGTTAACTGGTCACCCCCAACTCTCGAGGCAGGACCTAGTATACTGGTCTCTTACAAATCACTCCCCTACGGCAGTATTTGCTATGGAACTACCGTTACCCTTTAGGACACACAGACATAGCGGTCTTGACTTCTGACAAATAACTCGTCTTAGTGTTACTTCGTCTATACTATTTTTGTGTTTAAGAACTGGGTTCCTTTTCTTCAGTTTGGGTTAACCCTAACCCTTTTCTTCAGTTTGGGTTAACCCTAACCCTTTTCTTCAGTTTGGGTTAATCTTAACCCTTTTCTTCAGTTTGGGTTAACCCTAACCCTTTTCTTCAGTTTGGGTTAATCTTAACCCTTTTCTTCAGTTTGGGTTAACCCTAACCCTTTTCTTCAGTTTGGGTTAACCCTAACCCTTTTCTTCAGTTTGGGTTAACCCTAACCCTTTTCTTCAGTTTGGGTTAACCCTAACCCTTTTCTTCACTTTGACATATCAAATTGTGTTGAACAAAGATTAGTTCTTTTCTTCGTTTTTGTGTGTAACCGTATCAAGCATGAACCATAACTGTAGCAGCCCCGCACCCTCACACACAAAACTCGCATTAAAACATTCTTCCTCTGGCAGTTCTGTGGCAACTCGTTGTTACAATGATGGGGCTACCTACTTCAAGCACAAAGTTCAGTTTAGTGGCTTCGTGTGATTCAACTATTGGAAACAGTGGTCCTATATCTTTATATGTCTCAGTAGAGACACCCGCAAACCACACGGGGCAATAAAGAATGAAGGCCAACGATAAGCTGATAGTGGTCGTCCGCCGCCTTAGTTCTCATTGTGAATGGTAACCACAGAAAGGTTTGAGAACCCTGGTCTCAGAGATGACATACACACATAGGCGGACTGCGCCTTGCGCATTTTGGGCGCTAGGGGAGGGCCTGCAGCAAGGATTTTAATATTTAAAATCAGTAATGAATGTAGATCAATAATCAGGGGCCAGTCACCCTTTTATGCCCAGAGGCCCAGAGCACTGTCTGTCCGCCCCTACCAACAAACATACTTTCACGACATTATTATTAATAATATTAATAATTACATAGAATACGCATAAACTGACACATATAAAATAAAAATACGCACATATTTATGTCGCTATTTCTGAAAAACTAAATGTTACGTATAGTTATTTAACTGTAGCAAAAGGTGGCCCATTCAGATGCCAGAATACAAACTTAAAAGATATTTATATCACAACTTTCCGTTCATTACAGGTTTAAGTAAAAGAGGGTAAGCATCATTATAAAAAGTTGAATAAACATGTATGATAAAAAAACATTAAGTTTCAAGCAATCATATATACATTGGCCTGTCACATTAATATGCAGGCTATTTCTGATTTGAGCGTTCAAGTGGCAGAGTGTTTAGCTTCTCAAGAAGAGGGACCCCGTTCAAAACCAGGTCGAGTTAAATTCCAGAGCACCCAGCTGTAAAAATGGATACCTGACTCTGCACCGAGCAAAGACGGCGAGGAAGAGAACGGGTCACCACTCCTCATAAATCTGAGATCTAGTAAAAGCGAAGTCTCAAACACTTCACTACCCCTAAGACAGTATCTGCTATAGAACTAAATTTATCTTTGCATCTTTTTTAAAATATATATATATTTCAGGTTTGTGCCAAGTTGCATTGATATTGCCGGCTAGTTCTGACATTTAAATTTTTTTTTAAACGTTATCGTTTGGCTACGCTGTGATATAACGTGAGGATAGACAATTAGTGTGAATAAATCTAGTATTTGAAATTTACCTGGTATTTATACAAAACATGATGGAATTACTCATGCGTTAATCAGCCGATTATCTAGGTCATTTAAACAATTCATTTACCTACAGTTATTAGGCAACGCAAACTGTTACGTGAAGTGCAAACAATTGTGAAAATATAGTAACGCGTGTGGTTTTTAGTTTACCTTAGCGCATATTTCAGCAAGTCCATAGATGCAGTTTTCTGGGTTGTCCTTCTGGCTTTTATTCTTTTCTTCTGTTCTGAAAATTCTTGTGAATCTGCTCGATCTATTTGCAACCTGCGTAAACTTCATTTGTATTGTCTTAAAATGATGGTATTTAGATTCGTTATGGTCTTTTTGTTTTCCTCACTTTTCTCAATCATATCATCTAACATATACTTTATTTGTTTTTTTTAAATGCTTAAGTTTGGCTTCGTATTACGCGCAAAGGTAGTTCTATTTTCAGTCGGCTCTCGAAGATTACATTAATATACTAGGATGTTTAACTCGTAACTCTAATCTGTCATCATTATTTCATTGTTTACTCCCTGTAGATCTGGAACAACTAAAGCAGCTGGGCTAAGTTACAGCAGCCCTGTGTCGAAGCATTAATGCCATGCAGCAGCGGTTTTAGCAGCTATGTCTGTTATATTATAATATCTCCAACCCATGTATAACCGCATAATAGTTGTCTGTTACGACATGCATGTGGACGCAATAGTCATGGTCTTTCATGTTACCCAAGAGACCCCCAGGAACTACACGGGGCTCTGTTAACTGTAAATAAGACATTTGTTCTCTGTGCTCTTATTTACTACTTTCTAAATAAGACAAACAAACCAGGAAATGTCAATACTTCCAGAAAGTACATTTTTTATAGGTTTAATTGACTTAAACATATGTCAGTACACATGCCACGTGTGCGATTTTTCTGTACAAGCCAGTCAAGACAAGCTAACGCAAATGTTTTGGGAACGGTTGTAGTGGGTTTGATGGTATTGTATGATGGTGATATTACTAAATGTAATGTATGAGGCCAGCTGTGAAGGCTCCTGAGATAAAATGTAGTTGTGAATTGTCAGAAGGCCTTTCTTGCTACCACTACGACCTCACACTCAATTTTTTTTCTTAATGAATGTAGCTATGTAAAATGTCTATGGTAATGATATGTAATGTGGTGTGATAGTTATGGATACACCCACAGATATTTAAGCAGACTAATAATATTTAACAAATATTATAATACACTGAACTAACTCAAGAGTGTAAAATTTTTGATAGAATTATATTACATTTATTTGTTCTGGATCAAGTTTTATGTTGACCAGAACTTTTTTTTTTTTTTAAAGAAGGATTTAAAAATTATGAAAGAAATGCATGGAATGTTACATAATAAATGCAAGAGTGTACATATATAAGTACTAGACTAGTTAGTTTTATTCAAATGTTCTAGTAGTCATCTACTTGGGAGGATAGTTAATGCTTGTGCTGTTGGGGTGGCCTCATCACACCTGTCTATATTGACTACACAGTGTCCAGTAAATTACAGGAATTTTATGGGGTATTAGTAACTAAAAGGCGTTGGTGAACTTCCAGCAGACCAGAGGCTCACTCAACTTGCATATGTAGCTCTGGTGCTGAAATCTGGTGGTCCCACCTCTCCGTGCTGGCGGGCAATAATAGTGGTCTCTGTCACAACGTACTGCACAGATACACTCGAGTAACATCACCAACTGAATGGACACCGCCTTGTTGACAACTGAAACTCACAGCTCTGCAATCAAAGTATTGGCTATGTGTCAAAATTCTATTCTCTACCCACGTCTGGACACAACACGGACACAACAACCACATCATACAGACAGGTCAGATCTCTCTGACCAAACAGCACATTTACCATGGTGGTTTTACATCAGATAGGTCCTCCCAGACTATAGATTCTGAAAAATATTT
The DNA here is from genome assembly GCA_024509875.1 of Oreohelix idahoensis. Lineage (NCBI taxonomy): Eukaryota > Metazoa > Mollusca > Gastropoda > Stylommatophora > Oreohelicidae > Oreohelix > Oreohelix idahoensis. The sequence continues at coordinate 419,035 of JAMPIV010014984.1, forward strand.
ATTAGTTTCCTTCCCTAAAAGTGGATAGGTAATATGTTTCATTATTCTCAACACTTGATCTGTCTTTCCTAACCCTTGCTGGAGTTTATGTATATTGTTGGTCCCTAGACCCTGACTTGGGCGGGGGGTCTAGAGCAAATCCCTACTTGTTTGTAAGGCTAGATTATGATATGGCAGTATCAAATCACTCGAACATTAAACAATATTCAAAATATCCAAAGAAATAATTTCAATCTTACCAGATTATGAATAAAGAACACAGAAATGCTAGCAAAACTCAGCTGAGCTGCTGGCTATAGTATGGCGTCCCTGAACTTATTTCACTTTCTTTCATTGGAAATCACCACACTTTAAAATACTGTGTCTATCATCGAACAACTATTGAGGAATGGCCCCACTTGCGCGTCTGAGCGCCGATAAAATGATTGTCTGTGGCCAATCACTGCCTAGGTTTATTTCAAATTCAAAATTTCCTACCCTAAAGTCATTTCAGTCATGCTTCAGTCAAGTATGGATGTTTATCTGTTAGTCTGTCCGTCTCTACTTGTTTTTTTTTTCAAAAAACGTACTTGATTTTTGAACCAACCTTTCTCTCCCCTCCAAAATTTTGTCGTTAAAAGTTATATTTAGACACAGCTCCCACCAATGTCCCTTCGCTTCCCTACTAAGTAGATTTGAACACCTGCGTCTCAAGGTCGTGTTTTTTTGTGCAAATAGCGACACTTTTTATTCAATACAGTCTGTCGCTGATGTGAACAACACTGTCTTTTGTCATTATCTTCAATATTATCTATCCGTCTGTAAAATTAAGAACATATTAGTTCACTGCTCAGAATGGGCCATCCGGCCAGCTAATTTTTATATTCCTAACATTAATATTACGAAAAAGTTACTTTTAATTTTTGTAATATTCCAAACATCTGCGTTCTGCCGCTGAATTCAAATCAAAGGCTTGGTATCGCAAAAGCGACCAATAAATGACTGTGGCGTAACATATCCAAGGTCCCTTCTGTCGAGTTCCTTACTTTATGTCAACTTGGGAAACGTGACTTTTCTCCGTTCCCCCCCAATTGCGTCTCCTTAGCCTTTCTAGTCTCACGCAATCTTTCCAGTCATATTTTTTCCTTTTTATCCGCCGTTCCCCTCCTGTCTAGCAAGTCAATTTTTATGGAGGGTGATGACCCGCGGTCTGGGCGATCATGTACTATCAGCAGCCTACGCATTATGTTTTTATCCTTACATGTTATCTTTGGAGGTATTTTACCGTTGTATCTCTGTCAATTTCACTACACATCTCCCCACTTGAAAACATGCCTATGGCAAGTTCCAAAACCAGCGATACACATAGGTAAAATTCCTCCTCACGTCTGCCACTACTCTAATTTTGATCACAGGGGTGCCGACTGAGGAAATCTGCACCGACATTCAATTTGCCTGGGATATATTGGATACTGAACTGATAAGGTTGAAGCAATAAAGACCACCTCAGCAATCTTGCGTTTTCATGCTTAGCCTGAGATAAGAATACGAGAGGCTGATGGTCCGTCTCCACCACAAAAGTCCTACCATACAGATAGATTTGAAACTTCTTTATTGCCCAGATTAACGCTAAACATTCTTTTTCGCTTGTGGAGTATCCTTGTTCCGCCTTATTCAATTTACGGCTTGCATAAGCGACTGGTTTCAGTTCCCCATCAGGTGAAGATGATCTTTGCAACAAAGCCCCTCCTAGTCCTACATTACTTGCATCGGTTCTTAAGACAAAGTCCTGTGTCAAATCAGGCAGTTTGAGAATAGGCTTGCTAGTGAGTTTTTCCTTTAACTCTTGGAACGCTAGTTCACATTGTGCAGTCCAAATAATTTTATCTGGAAGTCCCTTGCGAGTCAGATCAGTCAGAGGAGCACAAATAGCGTTAAAATTCTTGATGTATTTCTGATAAAATCCGCATAACGACACAAATGATCGCACGTCCTTTTTTGTTTGCGGCCTAGGTGCTCTCTGCAGTTTTTCCAAGTTCTTAGGATCAGGGGTCATATTACCCTGATATACAGTGTGTCCCAAGAATTCCAACTCTTTGCATCCAATACAAACATTTTGTTGGCCTAGCAGTTAAGTTCGCCTCCCGAAGTCTATCAAACAACATCTCCAGAGCTTCAATGTGTTCTTCAAATGTCTCTGTGGCGACGAGAATATCATCCATGAAATTCGTGATACATGGGTTATTCAGGGGATCCAACAATTTGCGCATCATCCTTGAAAACACACTCGGAGCATTTTTCAGTCCGAATGGTAGCATATTGAATTCATAATGTCCATCCGAAGTGCTAAAAGCCAAATAAGGTCTCACTTCAGGCTTCACTGGGATCTGGTAATAGCCTTTACTAAGATCCACCTTTGAAAAGTATTTTGCCTTGTTCAGTCTGGCAAATAACTGTTTTGTGTCTGGTAATGGATCCACTTGTCCTTCTGTGACAGCATTCAGTTTCCTGTAATCTATGCACAGTCTGTGTTCCCCAGACGGTTTTCTCAACAAAACGACACTAGAACTAAAAGATGATTCACTGTGCGAAATAATCCCCTCCTTCAACAAATACTCTATTTCTTCCTTCAATGCCTTCTCCTTCGCGAACGGAATAGAATAGGCTCTCATACAGATTGGGTTTGAGTCTACCAGTTTCATGTCATACTGTAGCAAATTTGTATGGCCTGGTTTATCTGTTAATACATCTGTATGTTCCTCCAGAACTTGTTGAACTCTCTCCCTCTGGTTTTTAGTCAGGTGCTTACTGACTTTTACCTGTGCTGCGGTTTCACAAGGATGTAATGGGTATTCATGTGAGGTGAGTGGTTCTTTTTGCATCTGGGTTGCAATAGCCAAGGTCAATAAGGGGGTGCTTTCCTGGAGTGGTCTGTCCAGATACTTCTTTAACAGGTTTACATGATAAACTTTCTCCTTCCCCTTTTTGTCAATTTTATAGTTTGTTCTAGACACCTTCTCTAGAACCGTATATGGACCTTGCCAACCAATTTGTAATTTATTCTGGCTTCCGGGTAGTAGAAGCAGCACCTTCTCTCCGACTGCCAGTTCCCTGTCCTTTGCCTTCCTATTAAAATATGCTGCATGTTTCTTCCTGGCTTGCTTCAAATTATCATTTGCCAGTTTCCATCCAGCTTTCAAACGAGTGGTCAGTTCGTTCACGTATTGATACGATGAGGTAACAGTCTCTTCCGCCTTCTCATCTGTCCAGGTCCTTAATAGAGCTTCTAATGGACCTTTTATTGGCCTCCCAAATAGCAGAGTTGCGGGAGCCATCCCGGTTGAACTATGTGGTACCTCCCGGTACGCAAACAATGCGGCGGGCAGGAATTGATCCCACAGATCCGGTTTTTCGTGTGCCAGCTTTCTCAGGATAGAAATGAGAGTCCCGTTGAACCTCTCTACCTGGCCGTTCTCTTGTGGATGGTACGGACTACAATGAAAGTGTCTGGCTTGAAATAGCTTAAAAACTTCTTCCGTTAGTTTCCCCTTGAACTGAGAACCATTATCCGTCAAGATTTGATGCGGGAATCCTAATCGGGTAAATATTGTAAGTAGTGCCTCTGCTACATGTTTTGAATCAATTGATGGCAGGGCTACCGCCTCTCCCCACATAGAACAAGTGTCCACCAGAGTAAGGATGTAACTGTTCCTCCTCTTGGTCCGAGTGAGAGGTCCTACAATATCCACTGCAACCCTCTCAAAAGGTGTTCCCACTATGGGCATTTCCCCTAGAGTTGCAGGAGCAGTCCAGTGCTTTGGAGCTACCCTTTGACATTCTGGGCAGGATTTGACATATCTTTTTATATCCTCCGTTATCCCTGGCCAGAAGTAATGACAAGCTATACGCTGTCCCGTGGCGCTGATCCCCATGTGACCACTGAAGGGAATCGCATGCCCGAGTTCCATCACTTTATCTCTATATGAAGTGGGAAGAACCAGCTGGTTGTGACCATTTGTTCCAGTTCCGGCCTTCCTGTATAAGAGTTTGTTCTTCATGAAATATTCCCCCTTGCTCGGAGGTGTGGCATTTGGGCAATTTTTTAAAACAGGGCTTGAGTGTCCTATCCTCAGCCTGCGCCTTCCTCATCTCCTCTGGATGAGCATTTATAGGTTCACCTTCTTCCTCCTTCTTCTGTGACCTGGTCTGCACTGTCGCCATGATCACAGGTTTCTCGGGATTCCCCAAGAAGACGTATCTACACCCCAATATCAGAGGGTAGATTGGTTCATCTATCACTGCTGCTCTGATTTCTCCCTCCACATAGCGAGTTTTCACCGTTATCCTTGCGATGGGAAGTGTCATGAGTGGTATGTCCTTAGTCGCCCCTTGTATTTCCACTGTTTCTGTGGTATACTGACTTGGGTCCACTAGGCTAGACTTCACAACTGAATCATAATCCAAACCTGTATCATAAAGGCACCTTATGGTGACCCCATTACAAATAACATCCTCACAAACTGGGGGGTGATAAGGTTCCTGTTGTCCATTAGGATTAACCTTTAATCTTCGCGTCCCCGACTTCATTGCAGCAATGTTTGAAGGTTTCCTTCTACAAAATTCGGTGTTATGGTTATCCTTCTTGCACCATTTACACCATCTTTTTCCTTGGTTCAACGGTTTTCTTTCATTGAACTTTTGGTCATTGAACTGTGATTTTCTGTCGCGATAGTCATTTCTTGGCCGCTCAAAGTTTGCCCTACCTTTATTTCCCTGCTCTCTATTATCAAATTTATTAAATTGCTGTGGAGCTTTAAAATTGTCTATGTGCTTCTTTTTAGCACCACTTACCTCTGCCTGAGCTGCCTGATACCTCTCAGCAACATTTAAAATTTCCCCCAACTTCTCTGCACCTTGTTCCATGAGAAATTTTCTCATGTCTGGAGCCATGGACTCTCTCAATTGCTCAATCATGATCATTTCTTTAAGATCTTGGGTCTTCCCCAGAGCCGTCCATTTCTCCAAATAGGTTTCTAGTCTAGCAGAGAATTGGTGGTATGTCTCCCCAGACAACAGTTTGGCATTTCTAAATTTCTTACGATAAAATTCACCATTCTTCTCGTACCTTAATAACAAAGCCTGCTTTAACATGTCATAATTGTCTTGGTCTTCCCTGTTCATTTTGGCAAATACTTCATAAGAAGTACCTCTCAATCCCTGTGATAGCTTTACACTCCACCTCTCTCTCTCTAACCCATATGTAGTAGCTAATAACTCAAAACGTCCTAGGTACCCCTCTATGTCATCGTCTTTTTCAACAAAATGGTCTAAATGAAACCCCATAGCTGAGTTTGAGGCTCCCAGACTGGGCGTAGCATCTGAGGCAAAAGGGCTGGCACCATTTTCAGGAGCCGGGCCTTGTAATTCCAGCTCCCTTAGTCGTAATTCGTGCTCCCTTTGCAACCTTCTATCTTCTGCCTCCCTTTCGGCAGTCAACCTTTTTTCTTCTGCCTCCCTTTCGGCAGTCAACCTTTTTTCTTCTGCCTCCCTTTGCTGTCGTTTTTCTTCTGCCTCCCTTTGCAGTCGTTTTTCTTCTGCCTCAATCTGCAGCCTCTTAATTTCTCTATCAGCCTCAATTTGTAACCTCTTCTCTTCAGCTACCTTTCTATCTTCCCTTTCAATATATTTATCACATTCAGCCGTTACATATTGAATTAAAATCTGACCATCCATTCCCATCTCCTTTGCGGTCAGCACAGCAGCTGATCGGAATTTTGCTAGCTCCGCCATACTTTTCAGACAATATAATAATATACAAGCTAAATCTCTAACCAGTAAATACACTAAGTACTTCTTATGACTATAGTCTAACTAATTCTAACTAACCAGTTAACTAATTAATTATCACTGGCTGTGAAGATTCACCAACTTTTATCTGCAGGGACACTTTTAATTTTAAAGGGAATTTCACAATTTTTTTCCCCTAATTTTATTTCTCCAACCAGGAGATCCTAATATTACTGTTGGGCTAATTATCCCTGGACAAGACCCCAATGTATGTAGTGGGTTTGATGGTATTGTATGATGGTGATATTACTAAATGTAATGTATGAGGCCAGCTGTGAAGGCTCCTGAGATAAAATGTAGTTGTGAATTGTCAGAAGGCCTTTCTTGCTACCACTACGACCTCACACTCAATTTTTTTTTCTTAATGAATGTAGCTATGTAAAATGTCTAGGGTAATGATATGTAATGTGGTGTGATAGTTATGGATACACCCACAGATATTTAAGCAGACTAATAATATTTAACAAATATTATAATACACTGAACTAACTCAAGAGTGTAAAATTTTTGATAGAATTATATTACATTTATTTGTTCTGGATCAAGTTTTATGTTGACCAGAACTTTTTTTTTTTTTTAAAAAAGGATTTAAAAATTATGAAAGAAATGCATGGAATGTTACATAATAAATGCAAGAGTGTACATATATAAGTACTAGACTAGTTAGTTTTATTCAAATGTTCTAGTAGTCATCTACTTGGGAGGATAGTTAATGCTTGTGCTGTTGGGGTGGCCTCATCACACCTGTCTATATTGACTACACAGTGTCCAGTAAATTACAGGAATTTTATGGGGTATTAGTAACTAAAAGGCATTGGTGAACTTCCAGCAGACCAGAGGCTCACTCAACTTGCATATGTAGCTCTGGTGCTGAAATCTGGTGGTCCCACCTCTCCGTGCTGGCGGGCAATAATAGTGGTCTCTGTCACAACGTACTGCACAGATACACTCGAGTAACATCACCAACTGAATGGACACCGCCTTGTTGACAACTGAAACTCACAGCTCTGCAATCAAAGTATTGGCTATGTGTCAAAATTCTATTCTCTACCCACGTCTGGACACAACACGGACACAACAACCACATCATACAGACAGGTCAGATCTCTCTGACCAAACAGCACATTTACCATGGTGGTTTTACATCAGATAGGTCCTCCCAGACTATAGATTCTGAAAAATATTTATTAGTTTCCTTCCCTAAAAGTGGATAGGTAATATGTTTCATTATTCTCAACACTTGATCTGTCTTTCCTAACCCTTGCTGGAGTTTATGTATATTGTTGGTCCCTAGACCCTGACTTGGGCGGGGGGTCTAGAGCAAATCCCTACTTGTTTGTAAGGCTAGATTATGATATGGCAGTATCAAATCACTCGAACATTAAACAATATTCAAAATATCCAAAGAAATAATTTCAATCTTACCAGATTATGAATAAAGAACACAGAAATGCTAGCAAAACGCAGCTGAGCTGCTGGCTATAGTATGGCGTCCCTGAACTTATTTCACTTTCTTTCATTTGGAAATCACCACACTTTAAAATACTGTGTCTATCATCGAACAACTATTGAGGAATGGCCCCACTTGCGCGTCTGAGCGCCGATAAAATGATTGTCTGTGGCCAATCACTGCCTAGGTTTATTTCAAATTCAAATTTCCTACCCTAAAGTCATTTCAGTCATGCTTCAGTCAAGTATGGATGTTTATCTGTTAGTCTGTCCGTCTCTACTTTTTTTTTCAAAAACGTACTTGATTTTTGAACCAACCTTTCTCTCCCCTCCAAAATTTTGTCGTTAAAAGTTATATTTAGACACAGCTCCCACCAATGTCCCTTCGCTTCCCTACTAAGTAGATTTGAACACCTGCGTCTCAAGGTCGTGTTTTTTTGTGCAAATAGCGACACTTTTTATTCAATACAGTCTGTCGCTGATGTGAACAACACTGTCTTTTGTCATTATCTTCAATATTATCTATCCGTCTGTAAAATTAAGAACATATTAGTTCACTGCTCAGAATGGGCCATCCGGCCAGCTAATTTTTATATTCCTAACATTAATATTACGAAAAAGTTACTTTTTAATTTTTGTAATATTCCAAACATCTGCGTTCTGCCGCTGAATTCAAATCAAAGGCTTGGTATCGCAAAAGCGACCAATAAATGACTGTGGCGTAACATATCCAAGGTCCCTTCTGTCGAGTTCCTTACTTTATGTCAACTTGGGAAACGTGACTTTTCTCCGTTTCCCCCCCAATTGCGTCTCCTTAGCCTTTCTAGTCTCACGCAATCTTTCCAGTCATATTTTTTCCTTTTTATCCGCCGTTCCCCTCCTGTCTAGCAAGTCAATTTTTATGGAGGGTGATGACCCGCGGTCTGGGCGATCATGTACTATCAGCAGCCTACGCATTATGTTTTTATCCTTACATGTTATCTTTGGAGGTATTTTACCGTTGTATCTCTGTCAATTTCACTACAACGGTGTGCGTAATTTAAGTCATACTTTCTGGTTGTGTCATTGCCACTTAGACATGTGGAAGACTCACAATGTCCATTGTCACTCAGACATGTGGAACACTCACAATGTCCATTGCCACTCAGACATGTGGAACACTCACAATGTCCATTGCCACTCAGACACGTGGAACACTCACAATGTCCATTTCCACTCAGATATGTGGAACACTCACAATGTCCATTGCCACTCAGACATGTGGAACACTCACAATGTCCCATTCATTTCATTTCTAATATTATCGTTTTCTTCTTCATCAAGAGCCTACCCATGGAGTAGAGGATGATTCACTGAATACATTGGATTCCCTCACGCTGTTATCTATTCTATTTTGACCTTTCCCTCTATGCCGTGATGTTACACTGTTGAATTCTTAATAACTGCCTGCACTACATACTGGAGGTTCTGAACGAAAGGTCGTAAATCCACCATTGGTGGCGATGAATTTGTTGCTGGATCAACATGATCATAACTGTAATAAAATGAAATTTCTTTCTGTAGCAACTTTCTTCAGGTATTAGATAAAATTCACAATTTCCAAAGTTGATTCAGGCACATTCACTCAATTTCCAGAGCAAAGAAATCAGTGCTAGCGTTTGATAATCAAATACACTCCCTCAGTTAATCAAATATTTTTCCCTAAGAAACTCCTTCGCTTCAAGGGATAACTTCATCGAGAGATTTTTATTAGGGAAAATTAATCTATAATTAGCATGACCTGAATATCACGAGATAAGATCGCGCATAACACTGCAAGAAATGCTGATTTTGTTTTCTTTCTAAAAAAAAAAAACACCAAACCAGCTGCATTACTCACTCATTCCTAATTCCGTATAACCGAATTACATACAGCCTTGACCGGCTTTTAAAACAAAGCAAGGAATCCCATATGTGTAAATACAGGAAATCACACCGTTTCATGCAACATATTAAGGAAAAAGAAAACAAGATACCATTTACAATGATAATATAAACATGCCATAATTTAGAAATGCTTTTACACAAGCGATATCCCGGCGGTGAATGTTCCATTCCTTAGTATGAAGTGTATTTAACATAATAAGTACAAGTTATAACACGATCAACTATAGAAACAGAGGTAAAGATACATTATTTCAGTCGATGGAGTTGTTTTTCCACGCGCTTTCGCTGTATTAAGTATATATCTATGATTTTTCTGAGTAATCACTCTGTCTTCTGTGCTTCAAACACTCGGAATGTTGGAGAGATAACCACTTCTCAACTGACGCTCGGACTCTCACACACACTGAGGTAATCTTTCATCACCAAACTTAGTCACTTAAAGTTGATAAGAGATCACAATATCTCATCAGCTTTTGTTTTTTACATGGATGACACAGTCGTTGTTTTCACGTCAAATCCAGAATGCTGAAAGTTTGCGAGGATTGGTGAGCGGTCAATATGGCGACCAACAGGGACGTAATGCTCAAGTGAAGTCTACTTCCGGTATTAGCGTTTCCAGTGATGGCGCCTTTCGCAGCGGAGGTATTGTCTTTCTTTACAGTTCCTGCAAGAAATTTGAAGCATAATTATTTCAACCAGCAGCTAGAAATATACACATTGGTTTAACTAGTCACATATAATCATATCTTTTTAAATAGTTTACTTCAAATGTTTTTGAGCATGCTGTTATGTGATGGAGATCTCAGAAAAAAGGGTGGATAGAAAAAAATAACATTGGCGAGAAACTCGAGGGCAGTGGAGATTTAACGAGATTCCAGATACGTTAAAAAGTTGATAGAATTTTAGATGCAGGAAATAGTAGATCAAAAAACAGGTGGAGAAATAAATATAAAGATAAATAAACAGACATTCAGCCATCCTACTGATGCATTGACAGGCAGCCAAATAGTCTACTGGAAAAAAAAGTAATGGCACTGCATCTATAATTTTTTTTTTTTTTTTTTTTTAATATCATAATGGGAGCCGCGCTAGCGTAGTGGTTACAACACCGCTCTGGCGACCGGGTGATACAGGATCAAACCCGGGCGACGGCATTTGAGGATTTTTCGTCGACCGGGATTTGGACTGGATTAACTCGAGACCTGGCGAGGACATTTGAAGAAGTGTCGTCGACCAGGGACTGGCGGCTCCTGAGCCGACCCAGCTGCAATGGGTACCTCCGAAATCGGCGAGTATTTGCCTGAATGGCGAGGGACACCTGTCTCTGTACAAGAAATAAAGGGATACTCACGTAAAATCAATGTCAGGTTAGACATAAAATAATAACCTGAGATTTCGCCTCGAGTATTAGCGGGCGAACGCAAAAAAAAAAAAAAAAAAAAAAAAAAAAAAAAATATCATAATTTTATGTGTAGAATGCTTTAATCAATTTTACCATAATCATCTTTGAAAGCATAAAGAAATTAGGCTCTTTAAAAATGTTACGAACTGTTGTCCGAGGAGTCAAGATGCAATCATTAAATTAGAGCCTACATCTATGTTAGTGTTTTCACTTACTCATTACATGTACTTACCTCGTTTCACGTTAAATGTATCACCTGAAAAAGAAAAGAGGAAAACAGTTTATATAACAGTTAATCAGTGGATAAAGAGAGACACGAAAAGAGAAAAATTTTGACTGATCGAGTCTTGTGTCTTTCTAATGTTATTTATATACTTCTGCTCTTTCCGATCACTAGAATCTTCTTTCTGATGTTATTTATGTACTTCTGCTCTTTCTTGTCACTAAATTATTCTTTCTGATGTTATTTATAAACTTCTGCTCTTTCTGATCCCTAGAATCTTCTTTCTGATGTTATGTACTTCTGATCTTTCTGGTCACTAGAATCTTCTTTCTAATGTTATGTATGTACTTCTGCTCTTTCCGGTCACTATAATCTTCTTTCTGATTGTACTTCTGCTCTTTCCGGTCACTGGAATCTTCTTTCTGATGTTATTTATGTACTTCTGCCCTTTCCGGTCACTAAAATCTTCTTTCTGATGTTATTTATGTACTTCTGCTCTTTCCGGTCCCTGAAATCTTCTTTCTGATGTTATGTATGTACTTCTGCTCTTTCCGGTCACAGGAATCTTCTTTCTGATGTTATTTATGTACTTCTGCTCTTTCCGGTCACTGGAATCTTCTTGTTGAACTTATTTTTTATACTACTGCTCTTTCCGGTCACTGGAATCTTCGTTCTGATGTTATATATGTACTTCTGCTCTTTCTGGTCACTAGAATTTTCTTTCGGATGTGAGAGCTTTCACATTTTCCAATTTTTATCTTTCTTTCATTCTTTTAATCACTTCAAAAATATTGTCTATATATCCGTCATGTCAATTATCCTGTGAGACCAAAGCATTTTCTCTCTCTCTCTCTCTCTCTCTCTCTCTCTCTCTCTCTCTCTCTCTCTCTCTCTCTCTCTCTCTCTCTCTCTCTCTCTCTCTCTCTCTCTCTCTCTCTCTCTCCTCTCTCTCTCTCTCTCTCTCTCTCTCACACACACACACATATTGCTTCTTAATTTACCCGTACCCCTTCCAATGTAAGAAGTTAATATTCATAAATGAATGTTCTACGGTGGACATGGGACGATGATTAAATCAAATGGATTATCCTCTAATTTATTAAGCCGGATCAACTCAAGATTTCAAATGTTTACACAATAGAACAATCGCAACAAAAACAACTAAATCATGATAAAGTAATAGAAAACTTTCTGCAAAATACTACAACAGAACGTAATCTGATCATCAGAAGGGATACTCTCAGACAATGTGTTTCAGCCCCTTTACCACCTTTACTCTGGGGTGCAGAGGCGCACTTGAGTAAATGCTCACAAGTGGCATCCTCCTGTCGATTTTATCGTTCATGCTGGGAACTGAACCCATTCCACTTTGGTTGCAATATTCAAATTAACTATGCACTCATGATTTTATTCATTCTGCCAACTTGAGACAGTTGTGAAAGTAACAGTTTTTTTGTGCAGAAATTGCTGTCCAGAATTCCGTTGCCTATCGCGGCTGTTCAACATCCAGCATGAAGCCTTTTCCTCAGTTTTGCTAGCAATGTTTTAACAATGTTCTTATTCTTGACTGGCCCTTCAGACTCTACTTTTTGAGAAGATATTATACGGAGGCAGCCACTAAACTGTCTGCACCTACTTCCAAGACAAAAGAAATCTTTGTTTGTTTTCTCTGTTCATTATCACTAGCTCAGCGATATGATTGCCAAAACAAAGCTAAAATAAAAGAACAATCTCCGCTAACACGCGCTACCTTATAGACACCTTGTGTCTGAACTGTACCAAATTAAATGTCAAAATATTGACACCGACTACGCACAATGTCAACATCCCGGAACCAAATTCTGTCTTCGTTAATCAGTTTTCGCAGCACGAAACGAAAAGGCTGCGTTCGCGTGTCGGTTTATCTCTGGTAATAATGAATGAGTGAGTACTTCAGAACTCTTATCTTGTGGATCGCAGTGGCAAGTTAGCGAGATGTCAAGATACTGCAAGTTGATCAGGAGAGTTAATTTGTGGGAAGTGTGGATAAAGGTTATGTTGATGAAAATGAAAAGTTGCGCTGACAAAAAAAAAAAAAAAGTGAAAGAAATCACCACGAAAAGGTCGTGTTTGTGGCTGTAAATGTATGTTTACAAATTTGTCGTACTCTCTTACGCAATGTGTTTAAACTGAGATTAGTGCTTATTTCATTCAGGAAACACTCTTAGAGCACACCTCGACTAAATCATTTATTTTAAAGCTAATGCCTTAATTTCCTCAGGAATATAAAGAAATGTAGAAGGGTTAGCCATTTTGTATTTCTATAGTAATGGCATTGTAATAACTACAGACTTTTGCAAAACTTTTACGTCGCAAATGTGAGGAGAGGCTACGAGTGAAAGTGTGGGTAAAAAGCGTGAAACCAAATTGACACGGCATTGAAAAACGTAATATTAATGTACCTACACTCTGTATTAGTAATGTACATACAGACTGTTTTACATTTTGACCATTTACATCTATAGTTTTTATTTATAGTTTTACATTCATAAACTAATCCATTCAATCATTTATTTCCCTTCAGCTCCCTATAGAACAAAGATTGTCAATAATGTCATGTCAAGTCATCCATCCGTGTCAAGTTTGTCCGCGTCTTGTTAAGCTCTTTAATTCCTGTCACCAGGTCTCTTCTTCGTATCTTTTTTTTCAGTCTACCTTTACCTCTTGTACCTTGGAGATTCTATAACAGGTACTGCTATGCAATGCTACCTGTTGGTTTTCACAATATGTGTCTGTTAAAGGGGATTTCAGGACTTGAACATACGAACACTGCAACATGTAACGCGAATAATGGACGTTCACTTCGAAGTCATTTATATAGATTTATTTTACACAGAACAAACGATGAGCTCCAAGTTTTGATGAATAATGGTGGCATGCATTTGCATATTAGTGTGATAGGACCGGAAAGATACCCGACTTACCCCTTCACGGGAAGACACCCCAGCTTTCCCCTTCATTGTGAGTGGCACATTTATCGCCCATATTTTCGATGTGCGCGAAGCATGCTGGGATGTAAAAAGTCTTCAAGATTGATGAAAAGGCCATAATAAAGCCTAATAATTAATTTTCGTGTAAAGTCGTGTGCTATATTTGGTAGTCGTGTGATATATTTGATAATTGTGTGCCATATCTGTGTTTTCGTGCCTGATAAAGCAAATATCGCGAGTGTCATTTAAGTGGCTAAATTAATCCGCGCAGCGCGGACTAAGTTCAGTGTTTAGGCTTAGCGGTATATATGAAGAAATAGCGAGCCAGCAGCGACCTTTCCTATTATCAGCCCAGACGAGAGAGCAAACGACGAGGTGACCGGTGTAGGTAGCAGATGGACCAGAGCACGTGAGCTGTAATTCTTAGCGCATTTTGTAGAATTTAGCATTCGTGTTCTATAAGTCTGAAATTATATTCAGCACGAGTCTGTTTTAATGTTTAGTGAATTAGGTCTAAATAGATAGATAGATGTGAAAGTTTAAGAGCGATTATTTTATTTATCAGAAAGGCAAATATGGTATGAAGCTATTTCACGTGAATTAAGATAATATCAACCTAGTAGCAAAAATATCAAGATGGCAGCCGGGAGGCCACGTGGTGATGAATTTAGTTTTAGTGTTAAGTCAAGAGTAATTATATTTTATTCTTTATTGTAAGAGTAATTAAGTGTATGTCACGATTGTTGATTATTCTACTGTATATATTTATGGGTTACTTTGAAGTGAGAATAGCCATTTAGATTTCTGGGGAGATTAGAGCCACTCCTTGGTGCGTAGGCACGTTGAGACAGCTGTTTCTCTGTTTGCTCCCGGCGAAGCATGGAAACACCAATGCAGCTGGTGTCCATTACAGGCCCACAATAAGCATTTTAATGCTATTGCTGTGGCTGTTTCGGTGACGGTAACGATGTGTTTCATGTGATGAGTTCCCAATCTCATCAGGGGTCGTATACGACACGCTTGTTACCAGGCGCACCAGTCGTCACTTACGACATGTTCAGAATGCAGTAATGAATATTGAGATGGACCAGTTGCGAGGTGGTGGTTTATTCTCATTAAGGAGAGTATTTGTTCTACATATGCTTGTGCTGTATTGGGAGGACTTCCAGATGTTGTTTAGGCTAAAGAAGGCTGTTCTTGCCTTATTCATTCTGATGTTGATGTCTTTGCCTGCCCCGCCGTCTGGTGTTACTATGCTTCCTAGGTATGTGAAGGTATCTGTCTGTACCAATTGCTGATTCCTTACTGATATGGGCTCAGGGTTGCTCACATTGAGCGTCATGACCTCAGACTTCTTTAAATTGATATTCAAGCCCACCTGCTGGCTAAACTTATTAAGTCTATCCGTTTTTTTCCTGGATGTGTTGATGTGAATGTGCTAGTAGTGCAATGTCATCTGCATATTCCAGATCTTCCAATGTAGAAAATGTTGTCCATCTTATTCCTCTTGGACTGCCCTCTGTTGTCTGGCGCATCACCCAGTCTATGACTGTTAAAAATAGAGTGGTTGATAAGGGGCATCCCTGTCGTACTCCTGTCTTCACCTCAAAGGTTAGGTTGCTCTGACCAACACTACACGTAAAGTTGGCATAGAGTCTTTTTATGATTGACACTATTATTTTATGTTCAGTTGATTATTATTTAATAATTGTAATGTGAAGAATGGTTTGTGAGATCACGTGGGCTCACTTGGAGATATATATTTCTCTTCTCCGCTCCTGTGGGAGCATGGGGCCACCAGTGTGGTTTGCCTCCGCATGAAGTATTCATATGCTCGTGCAGTAGTGGTTTTGGTAGCAACCGATGTTACACGGTGAGATTGCCAGCCTCATGCACAACACCTTACCAGTCGCATTGGACGACACGCATGAGTGTGTGCGAGTGTGATAGTTGAGGGTGTCAGGTGGCATGGAAGGACTGTTTGACAGGTGAGAGTATCGTTATTCAACAATGATTTTAACTAGTTCGTTGCTTTGTTTGCTTCTTCAGATTAGCAACTGAGCACTAGCTGGGTGTTTTGTTTGTTTGGTGTTTCGTTTAATGTTTGTTTCAGTGTGCTCTTAGTCACTGAATGGGTTGTAAAAATAAATACAGCCCCTGCCTCTAGAATCAAGAGTTTTATTGTTGAATCGGGTCGGTTGCGAGTGTGAAAAGACAGTGATCAAACATCACAATATAATCATCATCATAATCTCGCCCACCCTATCACATTAGCAAGGAATAAAATTCAATAACTGGTAGGCAGAATTACCGTCAGTAAAAGTCATAATGTCCAAGAATTAACACTGTATATCGAACTCGTTCAAAAGTCATTTAATATTGTACTAAATACTTTCCTTTACAATCCATCCATCCCAGGCACACATAGAAATATATTCTTCATAGAATCTGTAACTCATGCAGTGGACTTCTACACACACCATCCGAGCTCTCACACTTGCGTCCGGATACTCTGAAGTACACAGGCCACCAGAGGGCGTTACAAGTCTACCGCAGACTTGCATACCTAATTTTTACTGAAAACTGACGTCACTAATACTTATAATAGAGTGGTTTAATAGTGGGGCGTCTAGGTGTTACCTCATCGGTTCACATCAATGCCTTCCCTTAGAGAATGCACTGATGTGTACGAACATAAGCGTAACAGTGTCCTATTCTCACCTGTTGTTGCACTGGTACTTGTCTGGTTTGTGTGAGCTTCTTTTCGCCCGATCTGAGGTGGCGCCGTAGATAGCAACGCCACTTGTTGCGATCGGCAGCGTCATCCTCCTAGGTTGCTGGATTTATGTCCAGTGCCCTCATGCCGCTTTTGCACACATCTTTGAATCTCAGCTGCGGTCGCCCAACCGTTCTTTTGCCATCTGCTAGAGTTCCGTAGAAGATATCTTTCGGGATGCGACCACCTTCCATGCAGCGGACATGGCCAAGGCAGCATATTCCGCGCTGTCTAAGCAGTGTATACACGCTTTGAAAGCCAGCACATGACAACACCGCGACATTTGTCATTTTGTCTTAACACGAAATACCGAGAATGTGGCGTAAACACCTTAAATGGGAGGGGGTTGAGCCTTCTTTCTTGCTTAGCAAAGGTTGTCTCTGTCTCACTGCCATATAGGAGTGCTCGTAACGCCGGCGTTATATCCCGCAGCTTTGGTCTTCGTTGTGAGTTTGGAGTTTCCCCAAACACGGGATATGAGGCGGGCGACGGTACCTGCAGCTTTACCAGTGCGGCTGTCAATTTCTGTGTCCAGAGAGAGTTTCTCATTGATGCTACCAAACCTAGGTATGTGAAGTGGTGCACCACTGTCAATCCACAGTTATCGATAGTAATAACTGGTGTAACATCATCATCCTAACTCAGCACATTTGTTTTTTTAAGACTTATTGTGAGGCCAAAGTCCGTGCATGTTTGAGTGAAGCGATACATCAAGCTCCTGTTGGCTTTGAGTGACAACTGCAGCGTCATCAGCGAATAACACGTCTCTTATAACAACATTCCCCCCCCCCCCATCATTTATATATATATATATATGTGTGTGTGTGTGTGTGTGTGTGTGTGTTGGAAACATACAATGCACACATACAAAGTTATACCGTAGCTCCTGGCCATCCTATGAGTTTCTTGTCCTCGTTTTATTTAATTGGCACAACACGTATTTCCTGTTCCAGTGATCACTTCTAATTTACAACGGTGAGCTACTAAAGTCTGAACGTACACCCCCCATCATTATAACACGTTTTCCCCTTCTCCCCACTAAAGTACTATGCTTCACGACTACTCACAATGAAGATAAACAGTCAAATACGGATATAGTAAATCGGCCTGCATTCTTCACAACAACAGTACAAAAAAAACAACAACCATGTTTTCCGAAATTATGATAATAATAATTTTATGAGAACACACTGTTACAAAAGACACAATAAAAGGGAGGGACAGCTTGAAGACGATAGAGAAAGACGATAGAGAAAGACGATAGAGAAAGACGATAGAGAAAGACGATAGAGAAAGAAGATGCTAGTCCAATAATGACTTAGAAAAAACGTGCAAACGCGAACTGATAGAGAGCCGAGAGTGACCGCCAAACAGTGAAGGGACATAATCGCGAACATCTGCTGGTTCGTCAAAGAAAACGTTTCGTGTTTTACTACCATAAACAAACATCAAATCGTCAGGTAGTAAAGCTAACCCAGGTGTTTATTTTATTCTAGATCTTAAAAAAAAGCTATGATTATTTCCATGTCCTGTGACCTTTGAAAACAATCTTCCAGATGTGAAAGTTTAGGCGTCGTAGAGACCTAGAGCTTTTTAGCGTCACGCAGACACCACCAAGTTTATATTTTTAAGCAAGACCATTAACAGACACATAAGATAGAACCAGGGACGAGACAATGGCACCACTGGCTCGGGGCGCCAAGGCTGAGGAACGCCAAAACTATCCTACACAACAATTTAAATACAATGAATCAATTATATGTGAGAGCTGTCTGCTTGTTCTTCTTTTTTTATAAGTTTGGATCTCTTTAATAAATTAGTTTGGATCTCTTTAATAAATTAGTTAGCAGGGGGAGTATGAAATCAGTGGGAACCACTAGTTCTGAGAAAAATGGCCATCAATTATATTCCCTGCAACGGAAGCGAACCCGCACCTTTGGAATTAGATACAGACGCCATGCTTCTTGACCACGTCAAACTCCCAGAAAGAAACTAAAACTAAATAAAATCTAAAATATTCCAGAAACTGACGTAACGAGATGTACGCTGTGACACCATTGTGTTGAACAAACCGGGTCTCACTTTAAGTTGTAATTGTAATGTGGAATAGCGATTTATGTAATAAAATGGGAGGTACTTGTCTTTATTTTCACGTTTGTTTGACATAAATTAGTCGGGTAGGAGTAAATAAATAACATTTTAAAAACATAAGTCATTTTCCAATCACCCTGTATTTGGGGCCAGTAGGTATGAAATATTATAGCTGGCTGAGGGCGACTAAATCTCTAGTAGCTCGGGGCGACTGAACTCTAAAGCCAGCCCTGATAGAATTGAGAACCGAAACACATTCTACTATAAAATGAATCTATTTTCATACCACTTTTTAACGTGATTTGTGTTTCAGTATCTCAGCCCAGTTACCTCCATTTTCAACTATACTTCTGTCTATTTTTAAACTAAGTAAACAATACCACTAATCTCAGACACACCATAGCCATCTCTGTACCAGGACTACTGACACGATACCATTAAATCCTCTTAATAAACGCGAGTAACAACACTGACGAGAATCTAGAATTATGCTTCATGATGCTCTTTGGTCGACACATTACAAAAAGTAAATAAATAAAATAAAATTCCTTAAATAAACAATTAAAAACTTAAGCTGACTTTCAGATCAAAAGGTTAACTGAAGTTTTTGTCGGAAACACGACATGCCCAATCGTTCATACTTTTTGCTTCAAGTGCACGTGTAACCGAAAATCTTATCAATGATTTCATTAAAATTGTCGGCCGAGTCCACACATAAATAACATAGGAGAATAGATGGTGTGTTAATTTGATAAACAGTATAAGTGATCGTCTAGCAGGCCGGCATGATAGTCGAAAAAGAGACTACGTTGAAATATACAAGATTGCCAGGGATAGAGAACTAATGTAAAATATTATGTTACAATGTTTAAGACAGCGGTTTTACACGTCTTTTGATTGGCAGTCCACAGTTAAGGAAGGCTTGGAAATACCATGTATAGAGAAACATATAATAAACATCTGGTTAGAAATGAACTAACCCTAGCAGCATAGATGCTTTCTACACTAGGACAAATGAAATAAGACAACAAGACATCCAAGGAAAATACATCTAGTTAACATATGAACCATGGAGACATAATAATGCAACAATCGCCACACGCCAAAAGTGCCAATAAATATTGCAACGACTATCTTGATTTTGCCGATAACCTGACGCTTCTGTCCCATAACTGTAATGAAACGCAACACAAATTGAGTAGTTTCGGTGGGACAGGTCACATGCCAATTTGGTCAGAATATACACTGTGAAAATGCCAAAAGTATGAAAACAAAAGCAGCAAACGATAACCAGATTGCACTTGAGATACATCGCTACAATATGTGGGCCCATACATATAACTCGGAAACAGCATAGACAAAGTTAGCGGAACTAAATAGGAATATCACATTAAGAAGGCAACAGGAGCTTTCAATTTATTTGGGAAATATATTGGAATCGACCGAAATCAAGTCCAAAAGAAAAATTGAACACTGAGTTCAAATATCCAGGCTATTATATGGTTCTGACACACAGAGAACAATATTAAAGGCAACCAAGAAATTGCAGACAAGTTGATAAATTGGTGCTTGCGTAAATCCGAATGATTACAGTGATATGACTAGGGTCTTTGCGTGGACCTAATGGAAGTACCAGACAAATACCATGGAACTAGTGGTAATGAAACGATGACGTTGGATAGGACGCCCATTGTGGGATCCAGTTGATAGCATTAGAAACCAGTTCTTCTTCTGGTAAACAGAACAAAGAGAAAGGTAAGGACAGAACAAAAACAGGAAGAAGAGAAATGGAGAGAGACTTGATAGAAATAAAGAAGACTCGGAAAGAGCTTGAAGGCTTGGCACGAATTTTTTTAGGACCCTCGCTTCACAGTGAGTTTACGGGCGATAACTGAATAAATATGTGAATCTCCCGACACCGAATAGGTGAAGAAAGATTTATTTGATTTCTGCATATGTAATTTAATCATCGTTCGTGAATTTTTTTCTGGGCATTCAAATTTTCAACAATATAGAAAATAAAAACTGCTGGAGATGTCTATTTCTTGTCTTGCCCTATCCCACGAAAAAATAAAATTCTGCGTACACTCTGAACGCTGTAGGTTTAAATTTGCCTCATTTGAGTTGTCGGTCTTGCTATTATGCAATTTTTTGTTGTTGCTATTGTTGTTGTTGTTTTTTTTTTTTTGTGCCCTTCCTCCACGAGTACTGGAAAAGACGGCACCCACACAGACCTTTACAAATTTGTGTACTTTATATAGACTAATTTATAACTTTATATAGACTAATTTATAACTTTATATAGACTAATTTATAACTTTATATAGACTAATTTACAACTTTATATAGACTAATTTACAACTTTATATAGACTAATTTACAACTTTATATAGACTAATTTACAACTTTATATAGACTAATTTATAACTTTATATAGACTAATTTGCCATCTCCACAACTTTAATGGATCTCCATAGACTACATTGATAGAACTTTCCCGTCCATCTCTTGATGTTATCTTCCCACTTATAGCGCTGTCTTCCCCTTGCACGTTTACCTTCAACTCTCCCTTCTGTTATGGTCTTCTGCAAGGTGTTATGCCTTTTTATGTGGCCAAAGTATTTTAGCTGCCGAACTTTGACCTCTCTCATTAGTTCTCTTTTCATACCTAGATTTTCTAGGACCTCCTTATTTGTTTTCATCTCTTTCCATGAGATACGCCCCATTCTTCTATATATCCACATTTCAAGAGCCTCAATTCTTTCTTCCAAATGCTTATTCATCGTCCATGTTTCTGCACCATACAGAAATGCAGAATATATATAACACTTTATGATTCTCAGTTTTAATTTATGAGATAACTGTTTGGATGTCAGTATATGTTTCATGTTGTTGATGTAGCTTTGGCCATTCCTATTCTCTTCTTGATTTCTGTTTCACATCTGCCATCTTCTGTTATTATATGACCAAGATATACGTAGCTCTTGACTTGTTCCAGGATTTTCCCATTTACGCTTATCTTTAATGTGGGTTTATCGTCTGTTTTGCTAATTATCATAGTTTTAGTTTTCTCAATATTAATGTCGAGTCCATATTCATGACTTATACTGTTCACTTGCTTCACTAGTTCTTGTAACTCCTGTTCGCTTTCAGCTAACAACACGGTATCATCTGCATATCTAAGGTTGTTTATTGATCTTCCACTGATGTTCAGTCCTGGTATTTCCTGTATCTGTTTGAAAATTTTTTCGGTGTATAAATTAAATAGGCAGGGGGACAGCACACAACCTTGTCTGACACCTCTTTTTTATGTCTATGTATGGTGAATAATTCCTTCCCGATCTTACTGTGGCAGTTTGCTCCCAATAAAGGTTACTGAGTATTCTTATATCTTTTCCATCAATCTATGTCCTTTGAGGCTGCAATTATTTTCTCATGAATTCTGTCAAAAGCCTTCTTATAACAATGAAGCAATATACATAACCTCTGTATAAAACTGTTCCGTCTAAAACCAAACTGTTCTTCTTGGATTTCGCTGTCTACTTTACTTTTTATTCTTTCCTGTATGATTTTGAGCAGTATCTTAATTGCATGACTCATCAGGCTGATTGTTCTGAAGTCTGAACATTCTGTTGCATTTGGTTTTTTTGGGCAATGTTATAAAAACTGATGTCTTGAGTCGTGTGGTAAATATCCTGTATTGTATATATCATTGCATATTTCTGTGATTGTATCTATACCAAAGCTCTCCAGAGCTTCTATCATTTCAAGTTTATGTTATCCATGCCTGCTGTCTTCCTTTTTGTATCATATGAATGGCATTCTCTACTTCTGATCTGAGAATGGGGATCTGGTGATGGTTTTTTACCTCTGTTGTCCTCGAATAGTTCTTTTAATTCTGATCTGTTTGAGATGTCTTTCTCATCAGAGACACCATTTTTTTGTTCTTGATACAGCAAACCGCGACCGATTTGATAATTTCTTTATTTCTTCATGCATCTCTTGTCATGTGCAATCCAAGTCTTCTAAACTCCACCATTCTTTTGCTTCTCTACACATTTTTATATTGTTTTAAATTTTTTGCTTTCTTTCTTTCTGCCATTTTATTCAAGAATTGAAAATTTTTTCTTAGACTCCTTTTTAGGTAAATTTGCATTTGCTGATGTAGTTTTTAATTCCCATGGTTCATGCTTTCTGTCAAAACGTTGAATTTATTTTTAACTGAAACAGTTTTTAATCTGGTTGTCAGCTTATTTCTATGTGTCTTCTGTTTCCTGCTCTTTTCAGCTTTATATTTACTTTGATGACAACTGGATTGTGATCTGAATTTATGTCGGCGCAGATGTGTCTTTGCACTTGTGACACTGTTCTTAAATCTATGAGATATAGTCGATTTTGATTATACATTTTTTGGGTGATGTTCAAAAAGTTACATATGCTGGTAACTGGATAAGCTGTCTCCTCTATCATTTCTTGTCCCTAATCCATACTGTCCTACTATTTTTCTTGTATTTTCCTTTTCCATGCATTCATAACTAATCAACACACTGTAGATTTGACTGGTTTAAGTGTGTGTTGTAGCTCTTCATAGTATTCTTCTATTTCTTCCTCGCTGTGATCTTTAGTTGGTGCATAAGTCTGTAATATTGATATGTCGAATGGCTTTGCTCTCATCTTTTAAAATCATTCTGTATTGTGTGTCGCCACGTATTTTTCTAACTCCTTCTTTATCAACATTCCTACCCCTCTTTCATGTTTTTCTCCTCCTGAGTGTATAAGCGTGTACTGGTCTCTTGTTATGTAGCCTGAACCAAAAGTCTTGCCTCTGAGTATATCGAATGTCGGTTGGATTGTCCAGCTTTCCTTCTCCGTTTAAAGTTCTAACATTCATGTTCCATTTTTAGGCTTCTCCTAAAGGTGGTCTTTTCTCAGATGCTCCCTTTCAACAAATTTAAGGAACACTCGTCATCTTGGAGGAGTTGGTTAATTTGTACAGCCAGGGGAAGAAAGTTGTACATAGACGATTTTACGAAGTACGTGGTAAGGCCCCAATCTCTGCACGGTGGCTTTTGCTTTTTTCTATTATGCCTCTAGTGCGCCACACACTTTGCTGTTTCGCTTTGCGAGCCATTTATCTTCTCAGATTCCTCCGCCCACTCACCGTCTCAGTCTTTGTGTACTAGGGATGGACATTCCCTTGAGTAAGATTGCTCCTACTCCACCCATGTAGTTTAGCCAGTCAGCCAAGACTGTTGCCCGGGATGTGGCCATCGTACAAGTATTCTAGATATTATCTGTAGGTGACTATCCTAAAAAGGACATGGCTGTCTCTCACCGTGAGGTACTATCCCTCTCTCTTTATCCTACATCCCCTTTATATAGACTAATTTATAACTTTGTCTAGCGTTGATTTATGCCCTGGCTCCCAACTTCCTTATCAACCGAAAAGCACTAGCTAATAAATCTACATCGAAGACACAATGGAAGTTGAAGATGTCTTCCAAGAGACGAACACGCACAACTGGTGCAAGTGCATATTGTGAAAAACGTTCAATAGAATATGGGAAGAGGAATTGGAAGCCACAATGCGTACGAAATAACGAATGAACGAACGAACGAAATCTATTTCATCAGGGTAAAGAAATAGGCATAATTTCCTTTTTACATTTCTGCCCTGCAATATAATTCTCAATGTTTTAACAAATTAAAATTAAAATATTAATAACTTCAATCACAATCAATCAATTAATCATCACATTCAATAACTGAGCACACTCAAGAACATTTACTCATAGTTATTCACGCACAAAGAGAAGAGATGGGGATATAGATAAAGAGAGAGACAGAGACACAGAGAGAGGTCAAGCAATAAAACTACTTTTTATATAAAGTTCAAATTAAAATTGAAAATACTGCATTGATAAGTAAATGTTCATGGAAACGTTGAAATAACTGAAACAGAATTGTAGTTAAATGTGTGTACAAGATTTCATGACATGTGAATGCAGATGTCTTTTAAATGAGATGTAATTATCAGTTTTGACAGACTTGGGTAAAGCATTCCATGTTAAAGCACATGCATAACTAAAACAACTTCGGAAGAGGTCAGTTCGAGGTTTTGCAAGGTCCAAAAGTAGGTCGCCACGTATAAAATATGAGATTTATAGCGAAAGAACGTTTGCGATTATGAAGGTGTTCTGCCATGTAAAATTTGATGCACAAATAGGAGATCTTGGAGGAGGAAGCAGCCGGAAGAAATGTACATAGACGTTTACGAATATCTCTGCATTTTTGCTTATTATCCTAAGTCCGTGTATTCCCATAATCTTATCAAAGTAGATATTATCTGTGTCTATCCTGACATTTAGGTTATCTATTAAAATTGTGGTGTCTTTTCTTGTCCATGCTATTTTGTAATCTGGTGTTAAATTATTCTTCCGCGGATTCTTCTTTGTCTTAAGTTTGCTCATACCATCGGATGATACTCACGTTTATTTTCTTCTTGGCAGCTTTGAATGTTGCTGACATTTTTCTGGATCACATAGCTTCCTATTCTACGAGTGTCTGCTGCCCTTTGGCAGCATTTAAACAAACCGTTCATTGTGTTGTGCGCTTTCGCCCTCATTTCAGCATCATTTCTTCTGTTAATTCACTTCCATTGTGTTCACTTCCTCTTTGAGTCGCACGGTCACAGGATATCATTTTACATTTCCAATTTCTGCTTCCACTTGTGCAGTTTTTCCTTGTTCGTTTTGTGTCCGAATATTCCAAGATCTCAATCTGGAGATTTTTCTACAAAGAACACATGTCACCAGTCCAGATTCATTTAGGCCTACTCTGTGTTCCCTCATGAGCTTCCTTAATTGACATCTCAGTTATATGTTAACTTATCTTAACCTCCCCCACTTCTTCTAAGTAGAATTTCATGTTTTTTCTATGTGCATCATTTTTGTATCATTATACGATATTTTGTATGTGAGAATGTAACAATATACTCATATATCTTCTACTTCAACGTATATTATGAGTAATTTTCTGACGAAATAAGGATGTGGACGAGTATGAGCAGATATAATTTTCTTGCTTACTTTTATTTGATTTTAATCGTTCAAATAAGTTATTCTGCTACAGGAGTGTGTAACAATTTTATTTGTCATAATGGTCGAGAATCTGTTAATCTCTTTCAGCATCAATCAATCAATCGATCAGTAAGCCAATCAATACCCTTTAGGTCACCTAAGACCACAGGCCTTCAACAGACCTCTTGTCGCGTGCCATCAGCTCAAGGTTTCTCCATGTCCATCCCATCATTTCTGTCTCCAGTTCTCTTCTCCGTATATTCTTCGGCCAGCTCTACTTCTTTTACGCTTGGGATCACAGAACAAGGACTGCCATGTAATTCTATCAACAGCTTCCATCTGTGCGAACCCTGTTAATCGTCATCACCTTCTGCTCATCTCTTGTTCCACTGGCACTTGTCTGATTCTTATCATCAATTCCACGTTGGCGATCTTGTCATGTTTTTCGTGGTTTCCACTGTCTACAGCATGGGTTAGCCTGTCCCATGCCAAACCCTCCTTAATCGCTTCTTACGACATGTAAGTCAGGTTGCAGTGCTACTAATCGTTACTCCCATGTCGGGCCATGGTAACACACGGGTGTTTTATTATTAATGAATCAATCAAAAACGTACAAATTAATTGCTTATAGTTTGCCGGCATGTGTGAGTGTCAGGATGTAGAATGAAAGTTTAGGCAAAGGGAAAAATGTTAGATGGGCCTGCACGCCCAATTCTCAACCCTTGTAAAATACAAGGTAAAGTGCGCTAGTTCATTCGTTTGTACACAGACAAAACTATTAGTAGCACCAGAGACATTTACAAGCAACTTTAGTGCAGTGGCAGACGCACTGAAAACTGCCACGGAGGTTTTAATGACAGAGGAAAACAACGGAAACTAGTTACGTGTTAGATACATACCGTCAGTAATAACAGCAATCTAAAGTCAAAGAAACAACGACCAAATACGCACAAGAACAACAGTCTGTACACTATGTCAGCAATTTAAAATGGTCGTCTTGCAGTTAGATTGTATCTAGCTGCATCTCTGAGCATGAAGAGGCTGACAGTCTGGCACAGGAGAGCTGAAGACCACCTCAACTAACTGTGACGTGTAATGGAAAAAGAGTCTACAGCATCTGAGCCTATTGAAACCTCATAGATGCTCTGTGATTTGCTAGCTAAAAACCTGCATTATACAGTCTATTTACACAAACTTACTCTCTCGTCCCGCCTATTTGTTTTTAACACGAGCTAACGCATAATTTACAAACTGCGTGACCTGTCAGTTATAACAGGGAAGCAAATCAGGCTGTGTTTACCTCGTCCCATCACGCGAGTATCTGTCAATCATAATAGTTCTCAGACAGGCAAGCACGTGGGAGAGACAAAAACACAGACCCTTTTGAAGTTTCGTACTCAGGGGAAGTTAGAAACTCCTGTGCTCTTTGATCTTCAGAAGCGGTCATTCTTAAAGAGAAACCCGCTAGTCGAACTGAAAGTCTTTTGATGCCGGTCGAAAACTCCCGACGAGAAACCTCATCGACCGACCGTAAGTCTTTTATCTTGATACGCCTAGCTTCTGAATTTTGGGTCTCACCGGGACGCAAAATTAACAACATTAGAGATCAGAGAAATTCAATGATATATACACTGTTGTTTCTTAACCCCATCATCAGTTTTCAGTCAGAATTTTGAATAGTCTAGCGCAGTCCTAGAACCAGTCTTTCTTATTGGAATATGGTGTACTTGTGTTAGTGGAGATTTTCATTTCTGAATTTTCTGGTAAAAGGATAATAGTGCTAATGTTTTAAGAAGTGATAGATTTAACATTTGTTCTTCACTTAGATTTTTCTAGCTAGTAAAACGAGTGAAATAAAGTAACGCGTAGCGATTTCATACCAGATATTCTATTAAAATGTTAAATCACGCCACCCGCATACCTTAGACCGTAATGATGTTAACAGTATAGGCAGACGCGAAACTTAATCTCTACAGGAGAGAGATAAACGCGACGGTTTAGCTGACTGGACTTATAGGCAATAAAGCGACTGATAGGGGGAGTCTAGATTACACGTTATATTTAATTTGTGCATATTTGTCATTATAGTGTCTATTATTTTTAAAACAATACGACGAACTAACAGAAGCCGAAAATTTAATAGCTATTTAATGACAGTCGATCATTGTTTAGGTAGCGCGTATGAAGAGATTAAATAATAATTAACACTGTACGCTGAACGTCGGCGCGAGCAGGGTCGGGCGAATTAACATAATTCAGTCCGACGGAACTTAGCGCCAGCGGCGTCTGCTAACTTGTAGGTGTAAAGAAACGCCGTGTGCCTTTTAAATTTAATCAGGACTGACGGAGTGGAGAAGAGATCGTCTTGTCACCGTCTGTGTGTAGATATAGGATTAGCATATTTTTTTATATAAATGTTTCTTGTATTCTTCGCAGACCTGATCACAAGGGCGGCCAGCGGTCTTTTTCTTTTTTGAATTTGTTATTTTCTCCTTTTCTTGGCTTGTGTGTCACCGATTTCATTTGTAAACGGGCACTCGCCAGAGAGTATTAGAGGACAATACATTTTTAACACTGGACTTACCAAACCCAGATTTATATTTTTACCAGCCACTGTAATGAACATTATTTTATCCCGACTCCTGACAGTCGTAATTCAAGGGGAGCATACCTCTCTAAATACCTACGCTGTGCAGAATCGGCGCTTTTAACACAGAGTTGGCCGATAGAAGAGCCATCATCATCATATGAACATTATTTTAAGCAACCAGATCATGGAAGTATTTTTCCGTTAAAGAGTGAACCTCAAGAACGCTCACAGTTTTAACTACAGTAGAACTCCATTTATCCGAACCCCAATTATCCGAACACTTTTTCCAGGAAAAAAAAATCAATCGCCACCAGTCACGTTAGACTACATTTCTGAATCTTTTCATGCGGCAAGCTTCAAATGTGTGCGAACAATTTGTAGAGGATGGGATGGGCTAATGGTCGGTCGCTTACGTACAGGAAGTCAGTTAGATCATAAAGTCAGTTAATATCTGGTTTACCAATCCAGTGTACGTGTGCGTTCTAGGCAGAACACTGGCTAAACAGACAGTTCAACTTAAAATAATTGTGTCTGCTACTACAGCAGAATAATTTTGGTGTACAAGTATTTCTCTGTGCGATATGGCATCTTCCAGTAGGCCTAAAGCATATAAAAGGAACCGCAATGTTTTGTCAACTGAAACGAAAACAGAAATTATCAAGAGACTAGGAAAAGGTGAAACTGTGTCTTCACTTGCGAGGATTTTCAATGTTGGGAAAGCTACCGTCTCTGACATCAAAAGTAACAAGGATAAAATTATGAGTTTTGCATCGAAATTGGATAGTGAAAATGGGTCGAAGAAACGTAAAACCATGAGAAATGCGAAATATTTGAAAGTGGAAGAGGCTTTGTATATATGGTGTCTGCAAAGAAAAAGCAAATCGGAACCTCTCTCTGGCTCTCTATTGTGTGAAAAGGCACTTCAGTTCAACAATCAACTTGACGGTCCTCCTGACTTTAAGGCTAGCCAGGGATGGTTAAGAAACTTTAAATCTCGTCATGGCATACGAGAACTGGAGATTCAAGGGGAATCTTTATCTAGCGATGCAACTGCCGCTGAAAATTTTAAAGAAACATTCTTGGCTTTTTTGGAAGAAGAAGGTTATTCACTCGATGATGTGTATAATGCCGATGAGACTGGCTTATACTGGAAATCATTGCCTCAAAAATCACTTGCATCTCAGCGCGAAGCAGCTGCCCCTTGGTTTAAAAAGTGCAAAGAGAGAGTAACAATTTTGGTAGCCGCGAAATCCAGTGGAAGTCATCGTTTACCGGTGCTAATGATCGGCAAAGCCAAAAAACCACGTTGTTTAAAGAATGTGACATGTCTCCCATTGTGCTACAAAGCACAGAAGAGTGCTTGGATGAATAGTGAAATATTTCTTGATTGGTATACAAATCAGTTCATCCCAAATGTGAAGAGGTTGAGAGAACAAGAAAAGAAAACTGGAAAAGTAATTCTTCTACTGGACAATGCACCATCTCATCCAGAGACGGATACATTGAATGCAGTTGATGCAAATGTTAAAGTAATTTTTCTGCCTCCCAATGTAACAGCACTGATTCAACCAATGGATCAGGGTGTTATAGCAAAGCTTAAAAAGATGTACAAGAAGGAAGTCCTGCGTCGTTTATTGTTGGCTGAAGATGAAGAAAGTGGGGTGGCGTTTTCCAAAAAGCTTAATCTCAAAGATTGCTGCTATATGTTAGCTGATGCTTGGACCACCCTGTCACAAGATAATCTCAACAAGGCTTGGAATAGATTGCTTGGGGAAAAAAGGAGGAAATGAAACTACTGCAGTGGACACAAATGATGATTGTATAAATGAAGTTGTGGAACTGTTTCAATGCCCGGATTTTCGGACTGTGACAAAGATGATGCACACATGTAGCTAGAAGATGATAATGATTCTGCTTTTCAGTTTTTGAATGACGAAGAAATTTTGTCTTTTGTGCAAGAAGAAAACCAAATACATGTAGTGACCGATGACGAAGACTCCTCAGAAGTACATGATGTACTTGTAGATTATGAAGAAAAACCAAAACGTCGACCAAGTCCTGAAGAGGCCTTTATAGCACTAGAATCAGCGATGGCTTGGTACGAGCAAGAAGAAGACAGCTGTCCTACACAGCTTCTGCTGTTGAAGAGAATGCGGGACTTAGCAACCAAAAGGAGACTATCCAGTTTGATGCAAAAGAGGATTCCTCATTATTTTAAATAGTGCTCTACATCTGTGCAAGTACATGTATACGTAAGTTGCGCCTGGTTTTGAATCTTTTATAATGTTATTTTGAAAACATTTCTCTTTCTTAAAACAAAAAAATTGATACAAGTAGTACATGCACTGCAGTGTAATGATAGATTTTGGTGATACAGAAATCTAATACAGTGTGGATATTATTATTACAGTACAAGTAAATATGTTTTATAGTGTATTTTCCTTGTGATGGTTAATTATTTTTAGAAATATGTGTACATGTACTTGATACATTATGTAATCCAATTATCCGAACATTTGATTATCCGAACGATGCTCGGTCCCATGGGGTTCGGATAAATGGAGTTCTACTGTATTTGTAATAACACTTCTAGGAGAAGCACCATATTAGGCGTTCAACTCATTACCTAATTTGTGGGGATGGACTGGGGCCAATTTGGGTCTGCAACAACTGGGGTGACAGAGTATTAAGTGAAAATAGATAATACATCCATGGATTAATTCTATTACCATACCAGACAATTAGGTAAGAGTGTGAGAGTGGCCACTGCTTTAAAGAGTGTGCGACTATTTTCTTGTTTGCGGGACAACTATCCATATATCTGATTTGACTAAAAGTGTGTTTATTTTACTGGGTCACATAGAGTACCACTACTGTTCATTCTGTAATATAGTGCTAACCTTCAACCTTTGGGTTAATAATTTTTTAGGGTTTTTTTCTCCATTAAGGGAGGGTGCACTTTTTCTGCTTTATTTCATATCCATGTAAATGAATCTTTGATCTTTTCCTTTAGATATTTTGATGTTGTCGAGTTTAATGATAATAAACTACAAAAGAAACTTACCTTTGTGTGTTGGTCAGACCCATACCCATTTATCCGTAGTTTTTTTTCACGTTTGTGTGTCTTGTTGTCACATAGCTGTGTGTGTGTGTGTAAAGAAACGTATCTATTCTTGATAGGGAGGTAAAAGCTGTCTTGCAACAAAGTACAGTCGTACGGATAGGCTGGAGGAGACAACCTAATCACTCCAGTGTCGTGAAATTCTACATCCACATATATAAATTAAAAGGTAAATGTAAAGCCTAACAAATAAATTTAATAAAAGAAAAGAGAAATGGTAAAAGAACAGTGCTGTCACAATGACTGTACTCGAAATCCCCTTGTTTTCTACTTCGTCGGCAAATTGTAACGCTTTCACGTTGATAGTAAAAGCCTACTGTGTCGCTGCACGCTTTCTTCAATGAAACGTGTACTGTATTTCTTGGAAAAACCTTGAGATACGCAAGCTGATCAATGACCTAGATTTAATATTTCATTCATTCCATACACGGCGTAACTAAAAGACAGATAAAGCAGGAGAGAGAGAGGGACGAATGAAGGCAGGAAGCATGCAATACTAACACGCGTCGCGCGATACACAATTGCTGCCATCACGCGTGTAAGGCCACATGCACTAACTTTATTTCAAATCGTCAGTGATAAAAAGCCAATACCCATACCAGAGTTAGGTTTTAAAATCCTGAAAAACGCTTATTGGGAATTATGACATTATACCGGTTTACGTTGGAAAACATGACAGTACCCAGACACCCTCAAGTTTGGAAGTGAGAAGGTAGTAACAGCACGACTATCCTAGAAGAAAATGCATATTGGCTCCATTAAATTCGTATATTTGGGTTCCTTAGGGTTTGCTGACAAAGAATATGTAAAACGTTACGCAAATAGTCTAGGAATTACCAAGTTATGGACAAACTAAAATAGTGGGGGTGCCTGACAGCATGAAATCATTTCTGCTCATAAAATTTTTTTATAACGTGTTTGAAAAAACATTACGTTACGGAAATAGCCTACCATGTTAACTCCTATTTGATTGGAGCGCAACAAATGTAAGACTAAACACGATTGGTCGGGCTATAAATACTATCTTGTGTTGTCAGGGGAAACGTGAAAAGGAGTACTTTTTTGAAAAGATGTGTAGACATGGTTTGATTGGGTAGAGCTGCGAATATACTCAATTCAGAGCGTCTGTTCCTTGCCACATCTTGTAATAAACCTACTAAGAAGCAGTGCGTTGAGCACCAGTGTATATTTTTTATAAAATAAAGCCTGGGACATCGGCAGATCGGAGTTGTGCTATAGTCATTGCCAGTCAACGAAACTGTTTATTATTTCCATGAATTGTGGTAAGCTTGAAATATTCAATATCTTTTAATGAAAATTGAATGTAAATTGATACTTATGTCTGTATATATGTGTGGTTCAGTATCGAACATGAGGTAAAGCCTATAGTGCTCCAGCCTGAACAGAAGGTGTCGGAGGAAAGTAAAACTACATGGAATTGCCAAACAGTACACTAACACCTAACTTATTGACTAGAAAGAAATCATGCTGGAATTGCAGAGGCGTAGTAACCATTAGGGAGGAATATACTGGTATAAAGTATTTCAGATGAAGCTGACAGTTGGCCTAACGCTCTGAACTCAATGTTTGTGATGTATTGTGCTCAGTGTAGAAATAGAGTATAAATAGTTCTGAAGTAGGAGGTACAACCTTCTTGTTTCAGGGACCGTGGTCTTAAAGTTATTGAGCAGCACCTGGTCAGAGCTTTGCTGAAGCCAGAGGCGGACAGCATACTCCTTGGTCCATATAGCAACCAGTGGGGTGGCTCCAGAACTCATTAAAGTAATCGAGCAGAGGAGTCTTTTACTGCAGTCATCACGAAAGATAAGAGAGTGTGGCCATGGAGCTCAACATTATGTACCCCCGTCTTAAAATGACATTGTAAAATAAAATTAAGAGGGGAATTTAATTGTTTTAATGCCAGGAACTGAGAACATCTCCAATACTAGTTCCAACAAAGACAAACTATTGAAGTTTATCTGCCTGTTGTTGTTATGACTTACACTTCATCATACACATACCCTAGACATATAACGTAGTCATCACACTATTCCAGAATAATTCTGACTGAGGTATACATATGTGGCAGCAAGTAAGGTTATCTATAATACACTACTCTTATTAGATATAGATACCTTCACAGCTGATCTCAGTCAGTACACTAAGTCCCCTATAAATATTTATAACATCCCACTTCACCACATCCAGAGACATATGTTTCCCTCAATCTACCAACTGTGAAAAATATTTTTTCTATACATTCTCGCGTATCTGTCGACATCCACTCTACTCAGACGGGCCAATAAAACAATTAACCTCCCGTACGACACTAACACATAGCATAACATGACCGGGGGTGGGGGGGGGGGGAAGGGGGGCAGAATGATAATGTTCTTTCTGCTGCATGCCCCTGATGACACCACTAATTCTCCTGTGAGTATTTCATTCTTGTCCATTCCATGTCAGCTTCATTAGATCTTTGAAATCGCTGCATGAGAGGAGCAGGATGACCTTCTCCAGCCTAGCTGAGGGAGAAACTGTAAGGGGACGAGAGAAGCCTGAGGCGGACTGCCAGCTTTGTAAGAGAAATAGATGTGGTTATATATGAGCGAACGACGGAGAAGAAAGAAGCGTTTTTTTTCACGGGGCAATGCGTGCATGTTCCGTATTTTCCCGAAAAGGTAGCGGGAATTTCACTCTTGTTCATTTAGGCAATTAGTAATACGGAAATGGCGTGAAGAGGCCAAGAGACTTGTCAAAAGGAGGCGTAGTGGGAGACTAAGAACCTAGGCCTCGGTATTATCGATACATATCATTAGCCTAACACACGAGAACAATTAATAATCTTCAGACTCAGCATAGGCCAGAACAAACTAAGATATCACCTGTTCAATAAGCTAAAGCGAGAAATTGGCGGTCAATGTATCTGCGGAACTACATGTAGGACCGTCAAACATCTGTGGCAGGAGGGCCGAAAATGAGAGAAACAGAGAAGTGGTCATATGACCATCACAGGCTCCAGGCTAGTGCAAGCTCTACTGAGATTTTTTTGGAAAATAAAAATTTGCCTCGTTTTGGCGAGGCGCGGCCCGTTCTACCTAGTCACAAGATCCGTTGGTTATATCAGAACGCATGTCCAAATAGGAAGGCAAAGGCAGTTAGGAAGGTATCTGGTCACCCCTCATAAATCTGGACCTAATACGGTGGTCTCTTTCACTCCTGTACGGCAGTATCTGCTGTAACCTACCTTGATCTTGTATTCCAATGGTGTTCGTTAAAGAAAAAAAAAAAAAAAAACTTCATTGCAAAGATTTGACAATCGCAATTAAAACTAGCAGAAGAAGAAAGAACTCACACGATTAGGAAGAACACTTTTTTCATTTTAAATAGACCTTTGAATATTAAACGTTATAGGAAATGTGATTTTCAAAACCAATGGAAAATTTTTAAAAATTCAGTTAAATTGTCAATATCAGGAATCAAAATACAGTTACATTTTGTCTGCACATCTTGTGGCGCGTAAGTCGGAGACAAGGACCTTCCAGGTGCATCTTTATTTGGAGGTTACCTCTGTGTCGGTCACTCGGTGTGCGTTCCTCTTTCTTTCTATTATATCTTGTTCTGTTTACTCCATAAACTGTGAGATCTTCCAAGATAAACTTTCCACTGACTGGGACTTCCCGTATTTCCCAGGCTGGCAAAAATGGTATTATTGCCGTATTTACACTTTACACGCCGAGTTTAGCGTTGATTCAGCAACCAGCACAAGAATGTGGGGAAGTTGTAGAAGGGTTAAGAGAGATAATGCGAGTAAGAGAAGATAACATGATTTAGAAGGTCTTGAGAATGACACATAGAAGATCAGGCAGAGAGAGTATAAACGTAATGTCATAGAAGATACTGCTTTCGGGTAGTGAAGTGTTAGAGACTTCATCATACTAGATCCAGCTGTAGTGACCATACCCTTCCTCGCACCCCTTGCCTTCCCTAACTCAAGAGCAGGGACAGGTACAATCCTAGCTGTAAATGGGTTCCTGACTTTGCTCACGAGTTAGGCAAGTAAAGGCAGCTAGGAAGGGAATAGGCCAACCCACCTCATTAAAAAGCTGGACCTAGTGTAGTGAATTCTCTAACACTTCACTCACCTACGGCAGCATCTGCTATGGAACTACTTTTATCTTTACCCTTTTTACCCTAAAGCGTGACACTGCCAGGTTACGATCCCGGAACCCCAGTAACTGTGCCGCGAGAGGAAAGCGCTTTAACACTTAACCAATCGGACGTTCAGAGATAGTACACAAACTGAAATACGTGATGATCGAAGAATCAATGTTCACCTGTACAATTTATATCCAACCTGTTTCCGTACGCGCGTATGTTACCTGGGATCGAAAGGGGAACAAAGAATAGTAGGAATACGCTAACCCGGGCTTGGACATTCTTTCTTTGGATATTCAGTGAGGCTGGGGTCTATCAAATACAATTTTCCAAGGTTCTAGAGTCGGCCAACAAATTTACCGAATCCGACTCCTGAAATTTTAGAAATCCGATTCTGACTCCTAACCCGACTACAGCTTTTTACTAGTCATCTATCATAAAATTTCTTACTCGCAGTCCGGACATTTTTTTATTACCGACTCCACTAAAAAAACGACTGACTCCAAGACTCCGAATCCCAAATCCGACTTCACAGCACTGCAGTTTTCCACTGTAGCTGCGTTTACAACTGTTCAAATGTAAATAATAAAATAACTCCACACGAGGTGTAAAGTGGAGAAAGCATTAAAAGCAAACAAACATGTTTAGTAATTGTGAACCCACCAAGAAATGTGTGCAATATGCAAGGAAAAAAGATCTTACATTAATAAGAACAAATAAAACAAACATATCTAAGGACTCTAAGTACTAGTATATATGTAATAACACAGACTAAATTAATATGATAATGATACGCACTGCGTCGCCTCAACTAAGCCCTCACATTCCGCCACAAATGTAATATACTGTACCTTTAAAAAAAAAAGCAACAGATTACAGAATTAGATAAAAAGCAAGTAACCCACCAAAATATGGCGGGGAAAAAAATTGGGGGGGGGAACAATTTGTTGTGCGCTTTCTGCTGCTAGTCGTGATGTCGGCACTAATTCTTCTGTGGTAATTTCACCCCTTTCACTTATATTTCACGTTCATTGGATCTTTGTGATCAAACTTATGGTCAATTATCAATGCACTAATTGAAAGACCTGCATGCCCTGTTAAAGAGGGCTCAATTTAGTATCTTTCACGGTGCAATGCGTTCCGATTCCGTATTTTCCCAGAAATTTACCATGAAAACATTGCAAGGCATGCGCATTCCTGTAACGGGGAGTTAAATTTAGATTTCATGATGCAATGCGAGTCGTTTCTGAATTTTACTGAAAAGCTGGCAGAATTGTTTTCTTGCTCATAACAGGACGTTTCACTTAACACAATTATAAATATGGGATTTTTAAAAAAAAAATTGTATCAGGTAGTCCACCTCAAAATCTCTCAGAGGTCCACCAGTGGACCGCGATCGACGTCTTGTCCACTCCTGTTCTAACCAAGCATGCCGTATTGAGCCAGCTACCCAACCATGTAGAAATTGTACGCCACAAAATTGCCAGCAAGTATAAACTGGCCAACGAAATGTAATAACTGAAATAATACTGATCAAATATTCACGCTAAGAACAATTATAGAAGAATCAGTGGAAATGCAATCGCCACTTATTATCACCTTCGTCGATTTTCAAAAAGCCTTTGATAGTCTACACCGCCCATCATTGTGGAAGATACTTACAATCTATGGTTTTCCAACAAAATATGTGAATATAATCAAAGCGCTATATGACAATGCAAGATGTTGTGTTAGAACAAATAAAGGGAATACAGAATGGTTTACAGTAGAAACAGGGGTGAAACAAGGCTGTATTATGTCACCACTACTTTTTGGAATAGCTATTGATTGGGTTATGAGAAACTATACCCACAATGAACAATTAGGTATAAAATGGACAAATGGAAAATTCCTGGGGGACCTGGATTTCGCAGATGATTTAGCATTCTTAAGTTCAACACCCAGACAATCCCAAGAAGCAGTAAGTAATTTGTGTCATCTCTCGGTTAAAATAGGTCTCCAAATAAATGCCTCTAAAACTAAAGCTATGAACTTTTCTAATGAGACCTTTGATATCATCTTGAACGGGGAAAAACTACATAAAGTTGAAAGTTTCAATTATTTAGGCAGTAAAATGACTCAGGATGGTGTCACAACAAGAGAAATTCATACTAGAATTGCTTTGGCAGCTAGCGCCTTCAATAGATTATCTAACATTTGGAAATTACGATCATTGAATATACATACCAAGCTTCGTCTGTTTAATTCAAATGTTATCTCAGTGTTAACATACGGCTGTGAGAGTTGGAAAATAACAAAATCATTGGAGAACAAGCTGAATACATTCGAGAACAAATGTCTTAGAAAACTCATGAACATCAGTTGGAAAGAATTCAAGACTAATCGACAAATAAGACAAGACTCTAGGCAGAAATATGTCTCCGACTATATAAGGAAAAGACGAGGGTCATATATCGGTCATGTCCTACGAATGCAAAACAACAGAATACCACTACAGGCGCTCACTTGGGTTCCTGAGGGTAAGAGGAAAAAAGGAAGACCAAAAGAAACACTCAGAAGAACAATAATAAGAGAAGGAAGAACGTTGGGCCTAAATAATGTGCAAGAGCTAAGAGGAGTGGCGTCACAACGAACAACCTGGAGAGCACTGGTTTCTGCCTTATGCGCTGTGTTTGGTGCTTAAAGAATTTATTATTATTAATCCAAGCAGGTCCTCTTGACGTCTCGCGACTCAGCTGCTGATTCACGTTTTTTGTCTTCTAGAGAGCCCTGCAGACTTGGCACCTGGGATCTTTATACGCTAAGCGAGCAGGCACAGGTAGCAGCAGAAATGTTAACTGCAAGATTGTTATCCTGTGATAAAATCATAATCTGTAAACTTAACTGTCAAGTCATTTCTATGGTAAGGCTCTGAAACATAGAGATTAAATTAAAAAAATAACCAAGAAACTAGAGACTGTCATAAATGGGTGCTTGCGTAGAATAGAAGGACTGAAATGGTATGACACGATCACCAATTTTGAACTGATGATAAGAACCAGACAAGTGCCAGTGAAACATCACATTGAAAGAACATGTTGATAACTGTTGCGTGATAAATTCTCGCAACATCGTTTTATTTCAATATCTGTTTTATAACGCAAGGGCAACAACTGCTTGGAATTTATAGTCACTTTTCTCGGTAAGCATTTGTCTTCTCGCGTTGGTATCGAATGCAGTTAAGTTTGAGCTGTGGTCGTTTTGCGCTGGACTGCGCATGACTTGTCTTGCTTCTTTGTCGATCGGTTTCCGCCCACCACTAGTGGGAGTGAGCGATTTGGAATGGCGAAAGAGATGCCTCGTTGAAGAGGGGATCTCCGCTATTTTTGTTCTGTCAGGGATGTGTAGTCCTCTTAATGGATATTTCGTTTATTCGAGATAATACCTCTAGTGTTTCCCACATGTCGGGAGGCGTGA
The DNA here is from genome assembly GCA_024509875.1 of Oreohelix idahoensis. Classification (NCBI taxonomy): domain Eukaryota; kingdom Metazoa; phylum Mollusca; class Gastropoda; order Stylommatophora; family Oreohelicidae; genus Oreohelix; species Oreohelix idahoensis. The sequence goes on from JAMPIV010014984.1 coordinate 458,101, forward strand.
TATTTCTGTGTATTTCATGAAAGCAAGGTAAATTGACTCTTTCATTAACTCTATTGATTTTGGGTCGTGAGCGATTTCGATTCATAGCCTGTCTGCGAAAGTCGTCGTCACGAGATGTTTTCCTAGCTCACATGTCGCTGCATTGTACTGCATCGGTTGATGCAGGTACCAAGGACCATTACTTGCTACTTTGTTAAATGAACTAGGTTTGGAAAACCTTTATTATCTAGAGGATATTTTTGAGGACATTATTTATACTTCGGCAGACGTGTCTGTCTTGCTGAAGTCAAACTAAGGAGAGTGAACTGATCTCATACATCTGGTTATCTCCTGGCTGTTATAGAAAAGGATGGAGTTTTCCACCTGACTACATTTACAGCACTATGAAATATAACATGCATCTGACTCATCATTGTAATGCTGTCTACCGTTTATTGCTGTATTGAATGTTGCTGTGATAATGACTGTTTGATGTGCCTACACATTTGCGTAACCATTTTGTCACTGTGGCGTCCACAATAAATAATGAAGAAAAACGTCAACGGCTGTTTCAAGACTCATTGACTTTATACGTCGTGAGTTTACTGACGTCCTATGTGGATTGCCCTGTTATTGTTGCATGAACATTGTTTTGACTGAACACATCTACACACTACACAAAACCAGACATGCGGATACCATCCATCATCATATGGCATCACGCATCATTTGGTGGCCATAAGCTGGTTTGATTCTGGTACTAGCAAACACGGGGTCCCTTACCCACTTCATTTTCAACAAGAATTCATCAGCATCCTTCAAGAAATTAACATTCTTCAATACAGTCAACATCTTCAAAATTTTCAAAGTACTCGGCGTTGCCCGGTAAAAGTCAAATTTCAATTTTTTGACGGAAACAAGAATTTGACAGTACCCGGCGTTGTTACATGTTGCCGGATAACTCGGACTGCTGTTATCTTTTACGCAAGTCAAGCAAGTTGCTGCTGTCAAGGTTCCAGTGCTGTCGTTTTTTGAGAAGGTCAAGTGCCGGTTGAAACGGGTTGTTTTCTGAAGAAGGCCAAGTACCGATTTCCATCAACTTACTTGTGGATTAGAAGGTCAAGTGCCGAAACAACTCAACACACAGTATGTCAGAAGCTCTTGTACCATCGTGTTAGCAGTGGAAGCAGTTCAGATGTGCCATCATCGTTGGAGCTTCGCTCTTTAGGACGTTGATTGACATCCGTTTTTCTGCTGTTCTACGATTGGAAGCCTATAAGTTAAGTGGCCTGTTTGTATGTAAACTGTGCCCTTATACTTCTGCTGAGTCTTCTGTGTATCATCTCATTCTATATGTTTTATGTTTATATGGTATTTGTATATTTATATGTTTATATTTCAGCGGGTTCTCGGTTGGGTGGTGTCTCCGTTAGATTATGCCACGTCATAGAGGTCGTCTATTGTGAGCGTTTTCTGTAAGGTTTGCAAATTTCCAATACTGGAATTTGCTAAGCGACTTCTGTTGCTATTTATGTTAGCTGTGATGACATGTTTTAATATTGTTTTCGTTATTATTTCGCATTCTTTAGTTTTGTTTTGATTTGTTTGTATTTGTTAGCCTACTCTTGTCTATAATTTAGTTTCATACAACATTTTTGTTTATACACTGTGGTGTCATGTATTTTGTTTAATTCTATCGCAGATATCGTCACATTTTTTGTGATATTTCATTAATTTCTGCTTTATTTTTAGTTGATTTCTGCGAAAGTTTTTGTATTGTTGCTGATCTTTGTTATTGTTTACATTGTTATTGTTTACATTGTTTGTATTGTTTACATTTTCAATGTTTACATTCTGCATGTGTTTACATAGTCATTGTTTACAGTTATAGTAATTAGTTAATGGGCTATGCTAATGCACTGTTACTACTATACTGATGATAAATGAATGATGAATAGTGTCGTGCACTATTGAATGAGAAGTGCACTTATGATCAAGAATTGAGTGCTGATATTTCATATACAAGTTCTTTGATTGGAGACTTGTTTCCCACAGAGACTGGGATAATATAAGGTGATGTGAATATACAAGTGCTTAATTAAGACTTGTTACACTTAGGTTTGAAATAAATTAGTTAATTATTTCAGGTTTTGGACTCATATGTTAGACAACATGTCTACATTTGAGCACTTTATTGAGCAGGGTAAATTGCTTGGGAAGACTGGTGATAAGTTAGAAGAATTTGCAACTGCTCGATATGATAAAGCAATGGAAGCTGAACAAAAGAAACTGCAGATGCAGGTGGATGAAAAAAGATTCCAAATGGAAATGGAAAAACAAAAAAGGGAATCAGAAGCTGAGGAGAGAAAACTCCAGCTACAGCTAGAAGCTGAAAGACTTCAAAAAGAGGCTGAGAATAAAAGACTTGAAAAAGAGGCTGAGAATAAAAGACTTGAAAAAGAGGCTGAGAATAAAAGACTTGAAAAAGAGGCTGAAAATAAAAGACTTGAAAAAGAAGCTGAAAATGAAAGACTTCAAAAAGAGGCTCAGGCTGAGGAAAGAAGATTACAGAGAGAGTCTGATGAGAGGAAAGAGAAAGCAAAAATGGAACATGAAGAAAAGGTCTTAGCTTTAGAGTTGGAAAAATTGAAATTGACAAGCATGAGTAATGGTAATGATTCAAACAAGGGTTCATCTTCTGGTAAGGCTAATAATGATACTTTTAAGATTAAGTTACCAACATTTAGTCCTTCCAGCGATGACATAATGTTCTATCTGGACAGATTTGAACAAGCATGTACAGCTCATAACATAGACAAAGCAAAATATGTTTATCAGTTATCAGGGATACTGACAGGTAAAGCTCTAAGTATATTAAATATGGTGGATGAACCTGACAAGAACAATTATGAGGTTGTCAGGGCCGCTTTGTTAAAGAAATATCAGCTTAACGAAGACGGCTATCGTCTACAATTTAAAAACATGTTACCTGAAAATGGAGTTGAATTCTCCGAGTTTATTGCAAGAATACGCATTACTTTCTCACGATGGGTTGAACTATCTAAGACGGAAAAAACTTATGAAGGACTTATGGACTTAATACTTAGAGACAAAGTCATGTCGTCTGTCAATGAGTCTTTCCTTGCTTTCCTTCATGAACGTAAACCTAAAACAATAAAAGAAATGGAAGATTTCTGTTGCCAATACGTAACTGCGCACCCACACATAACCATGGGTAACTCTAAGGTGAAAGAAGGTTTACCAGTTGCTTCGGCAGCTCCGTATGGCCAAAACTTTGCTCGTAGATTCCAACAAAATTTTGATAGAAAGAGTAGCGGTAATTTCTGTCAAAATCATGGAAATCAATTTCATGGTGATTCTTCTTCGAAGAATTGGAGACAACCTGATAGTACTCGTTACTATCACCCTAATAATTATAAGCATTTCAAAAGAGGATATGGTAATAGAGGTTATTCCTGCCGAAGACCTCAGAACCAAACAAATAGATGTTCGCATCAATGTGAACATGATAGTAATCGTGGAAACTGGAATTCGAACCAGTATAACAATTACAATAGAGACAATAATAACTGCAGAGATAATAATAACTCTGATAACTTCAGAGGTAATAATAGTCGGGGTAGATCTCAACACAAAAAAAAGAGATATCAGCAGGCTAATGCTGTACAACAGGAAACTGAGGGAGCCTGTAATCATGTTGTTGATAGTAAAAACTTTGACGCTGTCACTGGTTCTGCTTTTGACTTTGAGAGAGCAAACAAATGCCCCCAATGCAGTACTTTATTCGAACCGGGTACCATAACTACTTTGAGTTGTGGTCACCCACTTCCCGCTCTTCCTGCTGCTGTTGCGCATGACGGGAGGGGTTCTTTAATCCTACATAAGGGTCTTGTTAATGATACTCCGGTCTCACTACTTTTCGATTCCGGATGCACCACTATTGGTGTTAGACAATCGCTTGTAGATCCATCTTGTGCTACAGGAAGGGTTATTAAATGTGTCACATTTGGCGGCACTCTAGAAAAATATCCTACTGCTGTAATTCGCATTGCCACTCCTTTCTTTACTGGAGATGTGCATGCTTGTCTCTTACCTAATCCTATTGCGGACCTTATTATTGGTCGTATTCACGGAGTTAGGGAGTGTACCCCACAGCAGATTGCTGCTTGGGAAGATAATAATAACATGCAAGCTACAAATGCAGTAGTTACAAGAGCACAAGCTCTACAAACACCCGAAACTTCACTGAATAGTGATAATGAAGTTGATAGCCAAGATAGTCACTTAGTAATCACTCGTGACTCTTTCATAAAATTGCAAGAAGAAGATTCTTCTTTAAAAAAATTCTTCGTTCTTGCGAAGAAAGGTGATCCGAATCAGGATACAAATAGAAAATCTTGGATTGCAATGAGAAACGGCGTACTTGTACGTATGGTACAAGATTCGGCTACGTCGGCACATTCGCAAATTCTTGTTCCCAAGAGCATGAGAGTCCAAATATTGCAACATGCTCATGACTCGCAATGTGCTGGACATATGGGTTTTGCCCGTACGAAGTCGAGAGTCCTTGCGGCTTTCTTTTGGCCTTTTGTCAATAAGGACATTCGTATTTACTGCCGATCATGCAAGGTATGTCAGGAGGTCAAATCTAGAGGACCACGACATGCTGCGCCTATCCAGGCTGCTGACATTCCTATTCGGCCGTTTCAGAAAATGGCCATAGATATTATTGGCCCTTTTAAGGTCAAGTCGGCCAGAGGACATCAGTTTATCCTTGCATGTGTCGATATGTGCACACGTTGGCCAGAGGCTATTCCTCTTAAGAGCATATCTACTACAGATATCGCAGATGCTCTTTGGTTGATATTTTCTCGCTTGGGGTTCCCCAGAGAAATATTGTCAGACCATGGCACTCAACTCATATCTGACACTATGTCACAGGTAATGTCTACCTTACATATTGAACGATCTCTCAGTAGTATCTACCATCCTATGTCTAATGGGTTAGTTGAGCGTCTGAATAGAACGCTCAAGACTTTGCTTGGTAAGATAACTGAAGATCATCCTCAAGATTGGGACAGGGTTTTACCCGCGGCTCTCTTTGCCTATAGAGAAGTCCCTAATGAACACACAGGATTTTCTCCCTTCGAACTTGTCTTTGGCGCGCGTCCACGCGGCCCTATGTCTTTATTACACGATCTCATCACTGCCGATGATATTAGCGATGAAACTCAATCCTCATATGAGTATGTCATTGCTCTTAGACAAAAGATCATTGAGGCATGTAAGCTAGCAACTGCTTCATCAGAAATTGCTAAAGAGAAGGCAAGGCAGTTTGCTAACAAGAATAGATGTCTACGACAACTTTGTCCAGGTGACAAAGCATTCGTCCTACTCCCCAGTAGGGAAAATAGACTTCTTGTTGCATGGAAAGGTCCGTATGCAATAGTCTCTCGGATTTCCGATGTTGACTATGTGGTCGATATTGATGGAAAGCATAAAACTTTCCACATAAACATGCTTTCGGAATTTCACGAACGTCCGGACTATTTGCTGCCTATTTTCCAGGCAACGGATGATGCTCCTGCACCTCACGGTCATTATTCATCCCTGTCTGTCATTCAGGATGAGGAAGCTACCTTCTCTGATGTCAACCTTCCCCTTCCAGTGGTTCCATTACATTCCACGGAATCTTGGAAAAACGTTTCTGTTTCTCCTAATCTTTCTGGTGACGAACATCGACGAGACTTGTCGATGTTACAAACATTTCCGGATGTTCTCACTGACATTCCTGGACACACAGATGTCATAGAACATGACATAATTCTTACCGACAATAATCCAATTAGGGTTAGGCCGTATCCTATTCCTATACACTTTCAGTCGCAAGTGGAAAAGGAATTGGATGAAATGATTCAATTAAATATAATTGAACCATCGACTTCACCATATTCTTCTTCCATGGTTATTGTCCGGAAGAAGGATAAGAACATACGAATTTGCGTTGATTATCGCAAATTGAATCAGGTCACAAAGTTCGACGCTGAACCGATGCCTTTGTTAGAAGATCTACTGATTAGACTTTCTAATTCTAGATTCTTCACTAAACTTGACTTGTCTAAAGGTTATTGGCAAGTGCCTTTAGCAGAGCATGCCAAACCTCTTACTGCTTTTTCTACACCTAGGGGTCTATTTCAATGGAATGTTATGCCTTTTGGTCTCATGAACGCCCCTGCCACTTTCGTTCGCATGATGCGTCGAATTCTGTCACATCGTTCGGATGTCATCGCATACTTAGATGACATCTGTCTCTTCAGTGATACCTGGGAAGATCACTATTTAGGGTTATATGACTTACTGTCCACTCTACGTGAGAATAATTTGACAGCAAAACCTTCTAAAGCTTTTGTTGGTTTTGGTGAAATCTCTTTCCTGGGTCATCGTGTTGGTCATGGTCTCTTGAAGACAGAAGACCACAATACTTCCAAAATACTGAACATCTCTGTTCCTAAAACGAAGAAACAAGTTAGGAGTCTCTTAGGTTTAATTCAATTTTATGGGAGATTTATTCAAAATTTATCTTCGATCATGGCACCTCTATCAACATTGTTGAAGAAAGGTTCGCCTAATCTGGTCCGTTGGTCTGAAGAATGCCAATCTTCACTAGACCAAATCAAGAATATATTTTCTTCTCCTCCCATCTTAAGATTACCTACTCTTGATAGGACTTTTGTTCTTCGGAGTGATGCTTCATCCACTGGGATTGGAGCAGCACTGATGCAAGAATATGCAAATACTCTGCATCCTGTTATGTACATTTCTAGAAAACTAAATGCGGCAGAGAGGAACTACTCGGTTTTAGACCGTGAGTTGTTAGCGATGGTTTGGTCAATTCTAAAGCTACAAAGATTCCTCCTGGGCGCACATTTCATTCTAGAGACTGATCAGAAAGCTCTTACAGCTATTCAGACTAAGAATTTGAAGAGTTCGAGATCCACTCGATATGCTATAGCTCTTCAACCTTTTCACTTCACGGTACGAGCTATCCGTGGTGCGGATAATGTGATGGCTGACATTTTGTCTAGATGCCCACATGACTCCAACTAATACTTCTGTCCTATATTTCCATATATTACAGAGTCATAACACACCTATATTTCTACAATAGATTAGCACATCTGTACTTACTTTATATGTACACACTATCGTGCTTTGTTGTCATCTTCTTCTGTTCGTTTTTTAAGATGATAGAGGAGGACTGAGTAGTTAATATAAGGGCCGTTAGTTTACTAAACAGCCACAATTATTAATAATGTATTGTACCTTATGAAGCATATTAGTTATTAATTAGCATTATATTGCTTGTACTTTCTCAGAATGTCATTGTTGAGCTGAGGACTTACCTTACGAGTTCTAGATTGTGTACTTACCCTCGGAATACCAGAGCATATGTCCTGGATCGTCATGTAGTTTAACTTTACTATGTACTTATGTCATTACATGTCAAAGAATGTACTATTTAAATTTTCCTATCAGATTTGTACATCCATTTTTAAAGACAATATTAGAGTATGCTGTTTAATGATGATTATAGTAACTTGCATACGTATATTGTGTTTACATGCTAACGTGATGTGTGTTGGTGACACCTCCCCGATGTGAATATTTTTGAGACATATTTATTTTTCTGTTGAGGTATATCCTCACCAGACACTCTATAATTAGCCTATTGTTTGGCAATTTAGTTAATTATCAGCGCATAATTCGTGCGTTTTGAGCCGCTTATCGCTTGCTCTTTGATATTGAAAAAAAAAATATGTTCCACATTTTTTTTTTTATCGGGAGGAGGTGGTGATATGTTGCGTGATAAATTCTCGCAACATCGTTTTATTTCAATATCTGTTTTATAACGCAAGGGCAACAACTGCTTGGAATTTATAGTCACTTTTCTCGGTAAGCATTTGTCTTCTCGCGTTGGTATCGAATGCAGTTAAGTTTGAGCTGTGGTCGTTTTGCGCTGGACTGCGCATGACTTGTCTTGCTTCTTTGTCGATCGGTTTCCGCCCACCACTAGTGGGAGTGAGCGATTTGGAATGGCGAAAGAGATGCCTCGTTGAAGAGGGATCTCCGCTATTTTTGTTCTGTCAGGGATGTGTAGTCCTCTTAATGGATATTTCGTTTATTCGAGATAATACCTCTAGTGTTTCCCACATGTCGGGAGGCGTGATATTTCTGTGTATTTCATGAAAGCAAGGTAAATTGACTCTTTCATTAACTCTATTGATTTTGGGTCGTGAGCGATTTCGATTCATAGCCTGTCTGCGAAAGTCGTCGTCACGAGATGTTTTTCCTAGCTCACATGTCGCTGCATTGTACTGCATCGGTTGATGCAGGTACCAAGGACCATTACTTGCTACTTTGTTAAATGAACTAGGTTTGGAAAACCTTTATTATCTAGAGGATATTTTTTGAGGACATTATTTATACTTCGGCAGACGTGTCTGTCTTGCTGAAGTCAAACTAAGGAGAGTGAACTGATCTCATACATCTGGTTATCTCCTGGCTGTTATAGAAAAGGATGGAGTTTTCCACCTGACTACATTTACAGCACTATGAAATATAACATGCATCTGACTCATCATTGTAATGCTGTCTACCGTTTATTGCTGTATTGAATGTTGCTGTGATAATGACTGTTTGATGTGCCTACACATTTGCGTAACCATTTTGTCACTGTGGCGTCCACAATAAATAATGAAGAAAAACGTCAACGGCTGTTTCAAGACTCATTGACTTTATACGTCGTGAGTTTACTGACGTCCTATGTGGATTGCCCTGTTATTGTTGCATGAACATTGTTTTGACTGAACACATCTACACACTACACAAAACCAGACATGCGGATACCATCCATCATCATATGGCATCACGCATCAATAACATTACAAAGCAATGCTTGTTTTGAAATCCCCCGGGTAAGAGAGGCCGAGGGAAACCGAAACACACTCGGAAATGAGAACTGGAGACAGGTATGAAAGTAATAAGAAGATATGAGCTTATCTTGAGAGGATGGTGCAGACCAGGAGGGACCTGGCAAACATCTTTTGAGGGTCTATGCTCCATTGGCGGCTGAGGATAATAATGATGATGTGTCTCTTCTTTGATAAAGGTTTGAACTCCCATACACAGCTTTTGATGGCGCGGTGTCTTCTGATAACAGAACGAAACCTGCAAATACTCCGACAGCTAATACAATCAGAACTACTTTCACTCAAATTAAGTCTAATCTAATCTTAGCATAGTTCCTGAAGGTATAAAGGGATTTTTCGTTCACCCTGTAGGAAGTAAGCAAGATATGTTTATTGACAGGCCAATATAGCTAAAGTGAAGTTCTGCAAAAAGAGTTAACTGTAATGCTAAAATAGATAGACGCATATAAGGAGATATTTAACTCTTGTATGACACAGCAAAGAATACGTGTATGATCTGTCAGCAACAAATAAACAAAAGACAAGTCAAATTAATATAGTTTACAAAACTAAGAATTTTTAACACAATTATCAAGTTTGTCCTATTGAATGGCTCCGAAACATGAAGAATAACAAGCGTGACAACCAGACATTTACAGACTTTCATAAATGAGTGTTTGTGCAGAGTATAAGGATTTCAAATAAAATCACAGGAATCACCAATGTGGAACTAATAGATAAACCTGACAAACATCAGCAGAAATGATGTGTAGAGAAGACGCTATAGTTGAATAGGATGCACATTGAAGAAAAGCTGTAGTTAGGTTTACAAGACAGTCATTGTGCTTGAATCCCCCATGGTAAGAAACTGAAGAAGATAAAATAATACATGGAGAAGAGCATGAGATATGAGACATAGACATCGATGGGGATGAAGAAGATAGGGAAAGACCTTGAGCGGGTGGCACAGGACGTGGGGGGGGGGGGGGGGGGATGCCGTCTATTTTAATGAATGTCTATGATCCACGTGGAGATGAAATGTAATAAATGACGTAAATACAGAACATTGATAGATATTGGTAGTGTATATGCACCGTTTGCAACCAAATAAAAAGTCACATTTAAGTCATTAATAACTCAATATCCCACATTAGAGGTTTCTGGGCCGCCTCTGGTCCTGCAGATTTCTGCGCCCTCGGCTTGACAGGTGTTGGGGAGCCCGGGGTTTTCCATTGCATGCTGGCAATTTTGGATTCGGGGTCATAATAGTGTACCCAAGTCTCATCTACTGTCACCATGGTCTCCAAAAAATGTAGGTGTTTCTCCCTGAAACATCAGAAATTTTATCACAGCTCTGTTATGTCAATCCCCTTGTATATTATTTTTTTTTAAATATATAAATATTGTTTTTTAATAATCATTGTTATCTTGTCTCATGTGTAACGTAATCTCTTTTCAACAACTTTGGCTAAGTTTGGAAGAAAGAATAAAGACGCTTGTAAGAATATATTGATCAATAACACCATATTTATTACTCTTCCTAATATGAATTCTTCTTTCAGTAATACATAATTATAAGCCAATACTTATATCTTGAACCATCTGTTGCTTACTCTCACTTTATCCTGTTCGACTCTCGAACTCGGATCAAAGTCGGTGACATTTTGAAGAAAAAAAAAGGTTAGTGATTTATGACACAAAAAAAACTATCAATCTCATACATCTGTGGACTTAAATCTAACGCTTGAGCGAAATAATTCTTCTGTTATTTCAAAAAGCTTCGTCGAAGGAAATTAAAGCTGCCTAATTCATAAGTCACAATTCTCCAGTTCGTATTGTGTGCGAGCTTGACTGGGTGATCAAAATACATTTTAGATCCTGTCAGTGGTTTCCCAATCAGAACAATCAATTCTTGTGGCGATACTCATAAACGACATCGGGTGTATTTCGAGAATAAATTTACCGCTTGCACAAAGTCTGCTCGAAAGGTTTTTCATTCCTATATAGATTTTTCTTGATGGTGGGGAAGCATGATGTACGTATAAATAAAATAGTCAATGAAGCTGTACAATTAAATCTCGTTTCGTTAACTTCTTAACGCACCAGATATATTTTTCATAGTTGTGTGCACAGTTTTACGAGAAAAGGTTCAAAAATAATAAATGAAACAAGAAAGTAAAAGACAAAAACAAGTTTTACGGAACCACTTTTATTGTTGTTACCAAATGCACTTACATTTAAAAAAAGGAGAACATTAATTCTACATGCATTTTTTTCGATTGCATAGACTATAAATGGCGACCCTTTATCATAAAGATTTTTTTTTAACGTGTTTGAAAAAAATTTACGTTACAGAAATAGCCTACCATGTAAACTCCAAATTGATTGGAGCGCAACAAATGAAAGCCTAACCACGATTGGTCGGGCTATAAATACTATCTTGGTTGTTAGGGGAAACGGGGAAAGGTAACATTTTTTTCAAACTCTTGTCGAAACGGGGCTCATTGGTCAGACTCGCTGATATACACACTTGGGAGCGTTAGTTCGAAACCACTTGTTTAAATAAGATTGATAAAGCATCAGTGCGTTGAAGCCAGCTTATATTTGGCTAAATAAAAGCCTGGAAGATAAGCAGATGGGAATTTGTGCCAGTTTGTGCCAGAATTCATTGCTAATCAACGTATCTGTGTTTATTCGTATGAATTGTGGTAAGCTTGAACCATTCAATATCTTTTAATGAAAATTGAATGTGAATTGTTGATTTATGCCTGTATATATATGTGTAGTTCAGTGGCCAACGTGAGGTAAAGCCTATAATGCTCCAGCCTGAACAGAGGGTGTCGAAGGAAAGTAAAACGGCATGGAATGGCCAAACAGTACACTGACACCTAGATGATTGACTAGAAAGAAATAATGCTGGAATTGCAGAGGCGTAGTAACCATTAAGAAGGGTAATACTGGAATAAAGTATTTCAAATGAAGCTGACAGTTGGCCTAATGCTCTGAACTCAATGTTTGTGCTGTGTTGTGATCAGTGTAACAAGAGAGTTTAAGTTAGTTATGAAGTAGAAGGTACATCTTTCTTGATTTCAGGGACAGTGGTCTTGATGGTACTGAGCAGCACCTGGTCAGAGCTTTGCTGAATCCAGTGTCGGACAGCATACTCCTTGGTCCTTTTAGCTATCAGTGAGGTGTCTCCAGAGCCCAGAGGAGAATTCGAGCAGAGGAGTCCTTTCCTGCCGCCATCACGCCAGATAAGCTAACTTGGCCAGCTGAGCTCAACATTATGTCCCCTCATCTTGAACTGACTTTGTAAAATTAACATTAAGAGGGGAATTTACTTGTCTTAATATCAGGAACTGTGAACATCTCCAATACTAGTCCCTAAAGACAAACTATTGAAGTCATGATGACAAATACCAACAGAGCTTGAACAAAACAAAACCAGTATTACCTCATTTTACTACTACACAACTGACACACATAGAACATTTGTAATAATATATGTCACTACAATATTCATATTAAATACATTCTGTACATAACTTGTAATTTAAATTGATTGTGATTCCTGGTTCCCTTGTAGTTGAATCAGGACACATATTCATTCATGCCAGTAATGAATACATATTGTTATTTGAAAAGTTACGAGTGACTTCTTTAAGATATTCTCATAGAGTGTTATATGTATGTGAGTGTCACAGTGTTGTTAAGAGTAGTGGATTAAATTAAATTGTTTATCTGTCTGTTGTTGTGACTTACACTTCATCATACACATACCCTAGACACATAACGTAGCATCACACTATTCCAGAATAATTCTGACTGAGATATAGAGATATGTGGTAGCAAGTAAGGTTATCTATAATACACTACTCTTAATAGATATAGATACCTTCACAGCTGATCTCAGTCAGTACACTAAGTCCCCTATAAATATTTATAACATCCCACTTCACCACATATATTGGGGTCTCGCTCTTGGGATTTTGAATCTTTCCCTATTAAAAATATTGGGGGTAATTCACTTCAGGGAATATAAGAATTAAAAGGTATCCTTGGGTGGAATTAAATAAGGTTGAGCTCACGGTGCCTGTGTTGTCCATTAGAGATTGAATTGTTGGTTAGACATTTTATAAACTTACCTGATAGACAATGGCGGACCTGGCCAAATTTCGATCTGCCGCTGTTCAGACTGCAAAAGAGTTAGGATTAGATGGGCAAGTTATGGTTGCCTATGTCACGACGGAATGTGACAAATTTATTGAACGCGAAGAAAGAAGGTTTGAAGCCGAAAGAAAGTTAGAGGCTGACAAGGAAATTAAGAGGTTGCAGATTGAGGCTGACAAAGAGGCTAAAGCATTGGAAGCCGAGGAAAGAAGACAAGCTGCAGAAAGGGAAGAGAAGAAATTAGCTGCAGAAAGGGAAGAGCTGCAGAAAGGGAAGAGAAGAAATTAGCTGCAGAAAGGGAAGAGAAGAAATTAGCTGCAGAAAGGGAAGAGAAGAGATTAGCTGCAGAAAGGGAAGCAGAAAAGGAGGAGAAAAGATTACAAAGGGAACATGAATTACGACTAAGGGAGTTTGAGTTTCAAGGCCATGCTCCTGAAAATGGTGCCAGTCCCTTTGCCTCTGATGCTACGGTTACTCAGGGAGCCTCAACCTCAGCTATGAACTTTCATTTAGATCATTTTGTTGAGAAAGACGATGATATTGAGAGCTATATAAATAGGTATGAACTATTAGCTACCACATATGGGTTAGAGAGAGAAAGGTGGAGCTTAAAGTTATCTCAGGGACTTCGTGGGGCAGCTTATGAAGTTTTTGCAAAAATGAGCAGAGGTGATCAGGAAAATTATGACATGCTAAAGCAGGCTCTTTTGTTAAGGTATGAAAAGAATGCAGAGTTTTACAGGAAAAAATTTAGGAATGCTAAACTACTGTCAGGTGAAACCTATCACCAGTTCTCTGCACGAATAGAGACATACTTGGAGAAATGGACTTCTCTGGGGAAAACCCAAGATCTTAAGGAAATGGTCCTTATAGAGCAACTAAGAGAGTCCATGGCTCCAGACCTGAGAAAGTTTCTCATGGAACAAGGTGCAGAGAGGCTGGATGAGTTGCTAAATGTTGCTGAAAGGTATCAAGCAGCTCAAGCAGAGGTAACAGGTAATAAAAAGAAACAGGTGGACAACTTTAGGGCACCACAGAACTTTAATAAATTTGATCCTAAGGATCAAAATAAAGGTAAGCACCAATTTGATAGGCCACGGTATGAAAATAAAAATAAATTCCCACAATTCGATGAAAGGAAATATGATGAAAGAAAATCTTTCAACCAAGGAAAAAGGTGGTGTAAGAATTGTCAGATGGACAATCATGACACTGACCGTTGCAGAAGGAAACCTGTGTATATGGCAACCCTTCAGGTCAGGTCGACCTCAAGACAGGAGGAGGATATTATGTTAGATACCACTCCAGAAGAGATGAGGAAGGCACAGGCTGGGGATAAAACACTCAAGCCTTGTTTCAGAAAATTGTCAACTTGTCATACAACTCCAGGCAAGGGAGATTTTTACATGAAAAACAAGTTGATGTATAGGAAGACTGGAGCTAGGTCCCATGGTCACGGACAGCTGGTTCTTCCAAAAAGATACAGGACAGAATTAATAAGGAGCCTACATGTGAAACCAGATGGGGACCATGAGAAGATAGGTACCATCATTCAAAAGGTGGCTCACAATTATTATTGGCCCAAAGCAAGATGGGACATTGAAAATTTTGTAGAAAGGTGTAGCATAGCACATGAGGGAACACCCACAAGTGGGAACATGGATCAGGACCTGGACACGCCATGGGGCAAAATCAGGCCTGACAATAAAAGGAAAAATAGATTTGATAAAGTGGACCAAATGGAATGGGAAGCCCCTTTTCACGGACAAGCTTCACTTAACTGTTTTACAATGGCCACTATGCGGAGAGTGCAAACAGATGTCTTACCCCAGGATAAGCCGACAATCCCTCAATCGGACTTAAACCAACTGGAGGAAGAAGATGTAGGGAGGAAATCTCTCATCAAGAATTTTAAGTGGGGAGACAGCCCCAAGAGAAAAATTGGTAGCGGTCGTTTTGTGCATGAAAATTCTGGGAAGAAAAATCATCACTATAAAGCTTCGAGTGGAAGAGACCATACCGGTGCATGGACAAATAGGTCCACACAATTAAAGGTCCATATGTAGCTTTGTTAAGAACGTGGACTGATGAAAAGGCAGAGGAAAACATTACATCTTCATACCAATATGTGAATGAGCTGACCACTCGGTTGAAAACTGGCTGGAAACTTGCCAATGAAAATTTGAAACAAGCCAGGAAGAAACATGCTGCCTATTATAACAGGAAGGCGAAAGACAGAAATTTGGCTGTGGGAGAGAAAGTACTGCTTCTTTTGCCGGGAGTCAGAATAAGTTACAAATTGGATGGCAGGGTCCATATACAGTTCTAGAGAAGGTGTCTAGAACAAATTATAAGATAGATAAGAAGGGGAAAGAAAAAATCTATCATGTGAATCTCCTGAAGAAATATTTGGAAAGAGAACATCAGGAAGAGACACACTTGTTGACCTTGTCCATCGCCATGGAGATGAAAAAGGAACCACTTTCATCATTTGAATATCCATTACACCCCTGTGAGACAGCAGCACAGGTGAAAATCAGTACACATTTAACGAAAACTCAGAAAGAGAGAGTGCAACAGGTTCTAAATAATCATGCAGAGGTGTTAACAGACCGACCAGGGCATACAAACCTATTGGAATATGATATGAAACTGATAGACCCCACACCTGTCTGTATGAAACCATATTCGATTCCGTTTGCTAAGGAGAAAGCTTTGAAGGAAGAGATAGACTATCTGTTGAAGGAAGGAATTATTTCGCACAGTGAGTCTTCGTATAGTTCCGGTGTTGTACTCTTAAGGAAGCCCTCTGGAGAGCATAGACTCTGTATAGATTACAGGAGACTGAATGCTATTACAGAAGGACAGGTGGATCCATTGCCGGATACAAATCAGCTGTTTGCCAGACTAAATAAAGCTAAATATTTCTCAAAAGTGGATCTGAGTAAAGGATACTATCAGATTCCAGTAAAGCCTGAGGTTAGACCATACCTAGCTTTTAGTACCTCAGAAGGACACTATGAGTTTTATAGATTGCCATTTGGATTGAAGAATGCGCCTAGTGTCTTCTCTAGAATGATGAGAAAATTATTGGATCCTCTGAATAATCCCTGTATAACAAATTTTATGGATGATATCCTTATAGCAACAGAAACATTTGAGGAACACATTGACTCTCTGAACATGCTGTTTGATCGACTTAGGGAGGCAAATTTAACAGCCCGTCCAACCAAATGTTGCGTTGGATGTAAAGAATTGGAATTTTTGGGACACACAGTTTATCAGGGAAATATGACCCCTGACCCAAAGAATTTAGAAAAACTACAGAAAGCCCCGAGACCACAAACCAAGAAGGACGTGAGATCCTTTGTCTCATTATGTGGTTTCTACCAGAAGTATATCAAGAACTTTAATTCCATATGTGCACCGTTAACTGAATTGACACGTAAAGGACTTCCAGATCGCATTACATGGACACCACAATGTGAAATGACTTACCAAGAATTGAAGGAAAAGCTCACAAGTAAACCCATTTTGAAATTACCTGACTTAAGTCAAGAATTCATAGTAAGGACGGATGCAAGTAATATTGGGTTAGGTGCAACTCTACTACAGAAATCAGATGCATTGGATGGGAATTAAGCCCAGTGGCATATGCTAGCAGAAAGTTGAATAAAGCTGAAATCAACTACTCAACTAGCGAAAAAGAATGTCTTGCAGTAATCTGGGCAATAAAGAAATTCAATATTTATCTATATGGGAAGGCATTTAAGTTGCAAACAGATCACAAACCTTTATCGTTTCTAGCACAGGCTAAGCATGAGAACTCTAGGTTACTCCGATGGTCTTTACTTCTGGCTCCATATAATTTTAGCATTGAGTATATATCTGGAAAAACCAATTTGGGAGCGGATTTTTTAAGCCGCCATCCGTGTGATGAGAATCACCGTAAACCCCAGAAATAATAATAAATTTCTCTATGTGTATATAGAATAAAGGACTGACATATAATGTCTGTTTTAAGAGGGGAGGTGTCGTGAAATATTCTAATCTACATATATAAATTATTAGGTAAATATAAAGCCTAACAAATAAAATTAATAAAGAGAAGAGCAATGGGAAAATAACAGTGCTGTCACAAAGAATGTACTCGAAATCCCCCTTGTTTTCTGCTTCGTCTGCAAATTGTAACGCTTTCACGTTGATATAAAAGCTTACTGTATTATTACCCGCCTTCTTCAATGAAACGTGTGCTGCATTTCTAAGAAAAAACATTGAGACGTACTGCGTAATGACCTAAATTAATCCTAACATTAATTATACTGCGTTACCAAAACGAACGAACAGATGGACAAAAGGATAAAGAGAGAGGGGAGGGCTGAAAATCAGGAACGCATGCAACACGCGTCGCGCGATACACAAATGCTGCCATCACGCGTGTAAGTCTACAGGCACTAATTTTTTTTCAGACGGACAGTGATAAAATACACTACCCTTTCCCAGAGTTAGGTTTATAAATCATAAAAAACTCTTATTAGAAAAGATAACATTAGATGGGTTTACGGTTGAAAACATAACAGTACCCAGACAGCACATCTTCGAAACAGGAGGTAGAAGAAATTGCATATTTTGAATGCAGCCACGTAGCTCCTTTAAATTTGTATTTTTTGGGTTCCTTAGGGCTTGCTGACAAATAATATGTAAAACGTTACGCAAATAGTCCAGGAATTAATAAATTATACCCAAAATAAAATATTGGGGGTGCCTGACAGCATAAAATCATTTCTGCTCATAAGATTTTTTTTTAACGTGTTTGAAAAAAATTTACGTTACAGAAATAGCCTACCATGTAAACTCCAAATTGATTGGAGCGCAACAAATGAAAGCCTAACCACGATTGGTCGGGCTATAAATACTATCTTGGTTGTTAGGGGAAACGGGGAAAGGTAACATTTTTTCAAACTCTTGTCGAAACGGGGCTCATTGGTCAGACTCGCTGATATACACACTTGGGAGCGTTAGTTCGAAACCACTTGTTTAAATAAGATTGATAAAGCATCAGTGCGTTGAAGCCAGCTTTATATTTGGCTAAATAAAAGCCTGGAAGATAAGCAGATGGGAATTTGTGCCAGTTTGTGCCAGAATTCATTGCTAATCAACGTATCTGTGTTTATTCGTATGAATTGTGGTAAGCTTGAACCATTCAATATCTTTTAATGAAAATTGAATGTGAATTGTTGATTTATGCCTGTATATATATGTGTAGTTCAGTGGCCAACGTGAGGTAAAGCCTATAATGCTCCAGCCTGAACAGAGGGTGTCGAAGGAAAGTAAAACGGCATGGAATGGCCAAACAGTACACTGACACCTAGATGATTGAATAGAAAGAAATAATGCTGGAATTGCAGAGGCGTAGTAACCATTAAGAAGGGTAATACTGGAATAAAGTATTTCAAATGAAGCTGACAGTTGGCCTAATGCTCTGAACTCAATGTTTGTGCTGTGTTGTGATCAGTGTAACAAGAGAGTTTAAGTTAGTTATGAAGTAGAAGGTACATCCTTCTTGATTTCAGGGACAGTGGTCTTGATGGTACTGAGCAGCACCTGGTCAGAGCTTTGCTGAATCCAGTGTCGGACAGCATACTCCTTGGTCCTTTTAGCTATCAGTGAGGTGTCTCCAGAGCCCAGAGGAGAATTCGAGCAGAGGAGTCCTTTCCTGCCGCCATCACGCCAGATAAGCTAACTTGGCCAGCTGAGCTCAACATTATGTCCCCTCATCTTGAACTGACTTTGTAAAATTAACATTAAGAGGGGAATTTACTTGTCTTAATATCAGGAACTGTGAACATCTCCAATACTAGTCCCTAAAGACAAACTATTGAAGTCATGATGACAAATACCAACAGAGCTTGAACAAAACAAAACCAGTATTACCTCATTTTACTACTACACAACTGACACACATAGAACATTTGTAATAATATATGTCACTACAATATTCATATTAAATACATTCTGTACATAACTTGTAATTTAAATTGATTGTGATTCCTGGTTCCCTTGTAGTTGAATCAGGACACATATTCATTCATGCCAGTAATGAATACATATTGTTATTTGAAAAGTTACGAGTGACTTCTTTAAGATATTCTCATAGAGTGTTATATGTATGTGAGTGTCACAGTGTTGTTAAGAGTAGTGGATTAAATTAAATTGTTTATCTGTCTGTTGTTGTGACTTACACTTCATCATACACATACCCTAGACACATAACGTAGCATCACACTATTCCAGAATAATTCTGACTGAGATATAGAGATATGTGGTAGCAAGTAAGGTTATCTATAATACACTACTCTTAATAGATATAGATACCTTCACAGCTGATCTCAGTCAGTACACTAAGTCCCCTATAAATATTTATATCATCCCACTTCACCACACTTAGTAATTAGTTCATTTTAAAAACAAATGTAAATTTGTATGAGTCGAGCATAGAGATATTCAGCGGCAACAATTTGAAGCGCGACAAATATATAAACCGTATGTGAAACTAATTAAAACAGTTTAAAAAACACACACACACACAAAACAGAACAAAACAACATCTAACTAACTAACTAACGATTACGCCATAAAAACTTATTATAATTATGTTTGAATAATTTTTTTTTTTTTTTTAAAGTAGAGTGTATTGAAATACGTTACCACCAGGACAAAAGGCAACGCTAAACAGCTCTTTGATTGTGTCAATCAGGAAATGTGTCAAGTTATTATTAGCAACAGATTACAGCACAAAATGCCCCAAAATCAAAGACGTGACCAAGAATCCAAAACAGCCATCGGAGCAGTGTGTTCGCTGTTTACTTTGGTGTCTTTGTTTCAGAGAAAAGAGTGAGTTACTGTTTTGACGAATCTAAAATAAAGAACGCCGGAAATGCAGTGTTTATACATCAATTGTTTGCGTGCAGGTTGAGAGGATATAAGCTGGAGGCTTCTTATTTTAGAAACACGGTGTCTTCCTTGGGTGTATTGACGTTTCTGTAGCCTTTGAGACAAGGGCGTATTGTGTTAACACTTTGGTGGCTAAGGATAACATCCCATGGAACCGTCTGAACTTATTTTTTTTGTAGTGCAACATTCAGAGAATTGGTATTATCACGTTGGCTTTCGATATGTTAAATGTGAACATTGCATTATTTTTGAAAATCATGACAGTTGTCTGGTTTCTCTAATAGAAAATCAAGGTTTTAGGACTTATATTTTCAACACAAGGACCACTTTCTTCAAGTTCTAAAAGTTTAGATAACTTCAACAGAGGCGGAGCTAGCTTTAGTTTAGGCGGTACATTTTGTCATATTTTATGAATCTCAAGATGGGTAGGGTGAATATTTCTACACACTTCGCCTTTATGTTTTTCTTAAAAATCTCATCTCTCTTTTTTTTTCTCTCTGTTTTGTTCGGCTAAATCTCTCATCAAGTTCTAAAAGTTAATATATCTTTCTGTCAGGCCGCTGCCCTGGCAAAATTTAAAAATTAGAAACCTACACACCACAAAAATATTTATAGAATGTGTGATTCCTATATACACACATTGGGATTATCGCCGGTACTACGGAGTTCGTGCACTGTGCTGAAATTCTCCTTGTGTGATCTAAGGAAGGAAATCAGAGCACTGCTGGAGTATTTAAATAAAAAAAAAGGTTTTGCCTCATTTTGGAGAGGCGCGTCCCGTTCAACCTAGTCGGTTATATTAGGGCGCATCTCCAAATATAAAAGACATTTAGGTCTGATTGACAAACACCTGATGGAGTAGTCCTTGTGCAATGAAGATGGTCCTTAAAACCAAACCAAACGAATATATCTTTCAATAAACCAATTTATCTTTCAATAAACCAATTTATCTTTCAATAAACCAATTTACTTTGTGCTCCTTTCGGGGCATAAATGTAGCTGGTCACCTTGCAAGGAGCCAGCATCAAGTCTTCACATACGACTGTAGCTGTGGTTTCTGTTGCAATTAGTTTTACCTGATGAGGTTGTCATCCTGATATTAGTCGCATAGTACGACATGCCTGGGCTGTAGTAGTCCTATTCTTGTCCTGTCTCTTCAGATATGCCATGGAACCACATGGGGCTCCTTTCAATATAGGAAGCCAATTAATCCAAGTCTTTAAATCAAGAACTTAACTTATAAAACTTATGAAGTGGTTTGGACACGTTACAATGATCATTTTAGATCAACCAGCAGCACAATTATACTGTATAATGTCAAAATTGAAGCTACGACACACAGAGATCAACCTTGATTAATGAGGGAGTGACAGGCCTATGAATGAAATTCCACATGGCAGTACATCACGTCACATATCACATCGTGGATCGGAAACGATAAATCAACCGCAGAGTGACTTTTCAATGTATGATCAATTGATGAATCCCTATGTTGAAGTATATCGTAAGCTTTAGAACTTGATAAAATGAATCCCTATGTTGAAAGTTATCCGAACTTTTAGCTTTTGATGAAATGAATTGAGAACAGGGAAGTTAGGCAATAATTATCAAAACCCCCCCAAAAAATGAATAAAAGAACAGTATTGAGAAAATGCACTGGTAACAACACAGTATGACATACACTCAACAGGATTATTCATAAACACAATAAGTGACCGCTAGTTGTGAAAAGACATGATCGACCCTGACTACCATGTCTAATGAAAAAAAAACAAATAGGATAATTAACAAGTGTTTTCGTTTCATTGTGATGTTTTTTTCACTTTCAAATATTATTTTTATTTACAATAAATATTTAGAAGCGACATTTTTGCTCTTTTAGTCCTACCATAATGTTTTTTCTATATTTATTTTCAAAATCTAGTCCAATCAAATACTCTCTAATCTGTATATATCGCTGGTATCATCAACATTTTACTTATCGCTTCCTATGAAACATGGAGCCAGTACAAGAGCTGGACACCTGGCGGGAAGCTTGCACAAAGCTACTTATGCTCTTGCACAAGTGGTGTCTGTAGCAATTTGTTTTAAATAATAATGTTGCCATCCCGCTGCCCAGCACGCGCTGTTCGTCGCCTTGTACGAATTGTCTAAGTAGTCATATTCTGTCATGTCTCATCCGATACCCCAGGCAAGTACACGGGACATCTAGGCGGTATACAGGGAGCCGTGCTCGTGTAATGGTTACCACATTGCGCTGGCGATCAGGTGTTCAAGGTTCAAGCCCGGGCGTGAGCATTTGAAAGAGTGTCACCGACCGGGATTTTGACTGAATAACCTGAACGGCTCCTGAGATAAACCCTCTGTGGATGGGAAGGAGCGAAGCTCCTGACCGGGTTAGAAGGAAAGTCCACAGGCACCCTAGCCTCGCAATGACATGTCATTGGGCCGAAGGGCTGAAAGCCCAAGTGCCGCTGGTTAAGGAAAAAAAAAAGGCGGTATACAGGACGGTACATCTGTTTCATTTATGTATGTTAACATATACCAGCGCTCATGTTTCTATCCTAACTGTGGTGCTCAGGTGGCAACGTTCAATTTTTGAAAACGAATTGTAAAGGTCATTGGTTCAATGCATGTGGTAAAGGTTATTGTTTCAACACACCTGGCAAAACGGTGACGGTCTACGCGCTAAGCAAGGATGGTTGCTATTATATTATCTGATCTGAATTTGACCATCTTACTTGTCTCTCATAGTCAGAGTTTAGAATGGGATTAGGTTATGTCTGGAAACAGACACAGACTATTAAAAAAGGTAAATAAATAAAAACAGAGGATGTGTCACAGTTTGAGTCAGACACTGTCTGAAGGCATCACTACTGTCAACACATGATAGTTACTAAAACAGTGAGCCAAGCTCTGTTTAACTTAAGTTATTGTTTCTTTATGCACTTTTTATACACTTATGTGTTTCTTTTGTTCTGAAGAAGGCGTATTTAACTCATATTTAGGAACTTTTATGTTTAAGATTCCGTTTAAAAAGAGTTTCTTCCATTTTTGTGGGGGGAAAAAAATCCAAGATAAACTTTTTTTTTAAAGCCAGTTTTGTATTTGATAACACTTCGCAATACTCCATTTGTGTATATCTGAATTTAGTTCGCATACACAAAAGTACCTGGTACAAAAGATAGCTCGCCGCATATGCAAATTCGTGCAAATTGAACTCGTGTACACTGGGCAGGGGAGTGGTTGGGGGGGGGGGGGGGTGTTGAGTATTTGTGCATAGGTAAAAGAAAATGTGAAAAGGAAAAAAAGCACGACATTCAAAAACACTGAAGAGGGGCGACGGATGCGATAGCATACAGTGACTTACTTCTATAAGACCATTCTGAGACAGCGTAACCATTATACCACAAATTCTTCACTTTTCACTTTACTGTACGTAAGAAGTGACCTCAACCTTAAATTATACATAACAAACCGACGACCCGCAACGACCTCCGTAAGGATAAGGGTGAGACCCCCTTCCGGAAAAGTTCATGTTTTTTCTAGCTACTTTATATCTCTCTGTGGAAGAGAAGATCGCGCAGTGCACCGGAAGTGAAGCATGTTAGTATGGTAATACTTGTCGTAACAGATGGTACTAAACGGAAATGGTTAACTAGGTCAACTTAGCAGTAAAATGCATGTATATATATATTTACATGAGGAAAAAAAAAAAAATAAAAAAAAATATATATATATATATATATATATATATATATATATATATATATATATATATATATATATATATATATATATATATATATATATATATATATATATATATATATATATATATATATTGTCGCATAGAGATTTATGTTCAATAAATGTTCTATATTCTTTCTTTTCTACCCGTGTCCTCTACTTTATATTCGCTCTTTTACCCTTTTCCTGTATTTTTCGCATTCCTTCGTGTGCGACAAATTTACTTTCCCATTCTGACTTTACCGTTTTTTTGGGCTCATGTTAGACACTCATTTATTACATAACGTGATAGTCCCTGCACGAGACGAAGAGCGTTAGAATGCATTCCGTCAGACACAGAAAGCAGACATGTGTCTATACTTTTCTCATGACACGGCGCTCTTGAGCTAGATTCACGACGTAAACGTGTGAGAATGCACTGTCAGACATGGGATAGCAGACATTTGTCTACATTTCCATCTGACACTTAGCGCTACGAACAGTTTCTTAGCAGTAGGCGTGAAGACGCACTCTTGGCATGTGATGGCCAGTCGCCTGAGTTTATGGGAAGTGTTAAGAGAAGGGGAGAGACCGGCGCTATTGCGGGGTTTTGGAAATAGCTTGCATCCTTTTTCAGGGTTTTAAGATATTAACGAGAGTTTTAAACTTTATTTCATTCAGTCCTCAAGATTCGCAGTAGACAGGTCGCTCGTGTAAAGAATAAGCTGTATAGCGAAGTTTCTCAGTTTGTTTCGACAATTTGCCGAGCTTCTAGACTTCAAATATATATATCAGCGTATAATTCTAAGTTGTGCGATCGCCTGTACTTCTGTGTTGAGGTAATATAATATATCTAGTATTTTGTGAGTGATTAAGTGTTAAATCGCCTATTTTATTTCCCTAGTTTCTTTGTGCAGAGTGAATAATTTATAAGTCTGTTATATTCTCTAGCTGACGTGTTTCAGTGGAAAGCAGAATAAATTATATTTCTAGCTTAAAAATCATGTAGCTAAAATAAATTTAATTTAACTGCTAAATAATCAGACGAGAATATTCTTTTTAAAACTAAACTTATAACTGCACAGATCCATCACTGAGTATTGACGAAATACGTATGTATTTCTAATTCAGGATGGTTGATTTTATGAATATAACTTATTTCACGGGAAGATTTTAAACGATAAGTCAAGCCTCCGCTTGCAGTTGATAATGTAAGTTATAACCGAAGTACATAGTAGGTATAAGTATTTGATATGTTGTTTTTCTTTATTCAGTGAAAACTGGGGTGACCCAACTTTGCCAGCGTTTGAGTACACGAGAAATATCTGTGAAGAACTAAAACATTTTCCCTAAAGACTTGGTGTATAACCTTTACAAGAACTTTAAGATTTTAATGAAGTAACGGTCCCATCGAGCCTGATTTAGTTCTTCCAGAGGAAACCCTCAAGTACATTTCAGCCCTTGCGGCAAGTAACATATTCCTATCAGTGACATTCCGACGGAGTTTTGACTAGTGGTGTGGTGACCAAATACAGTCCTATCCTGAAAGTAGACATCGACCTGACATTCCTCATTTCTAGAAACCTAAGCTATTGACACTGTGCTCGCTGTTAACGTACGTGCCTGGACAATTTTAATGTGACTTAAACAGAGATCCAAAAATAAGAACAACCAAGAAAACGGTTCCCTGAAGAAGTGAATCCAACCTGTCTTTTTGGAACTGGGGTTCTCTTGGCCAAGTCTTCCATCTGAGAGTCTGTATGTGCATGTCCAAAAATTGTGTTTCCAGAAGTTGCTACCAAAGCTGTAAGTACGCATGAGAGACCGTGATCACGGCTGAATGAATAGAGTGAATGCAGGACTGAGTGATTCCTTTATTGTTGTATTTTTGGCACCCACTTTGCTGTCTTAATTTCCTTTATGCAAGTTTTTTGTTGCTAACAATATTTGCCTTAGGATAGATCATACTACTATCAAAGTCTGTTCATATCCTTTAAAAAAAGGGAAAATCGTTAGACTACAGCAGATGTATCCGTGACTCTTTGGAGCTAGCATCTTTTCTTTTAACAGGACTGTGGGCTAAACATCGAGGGAAAGGATCATACTGTGGGTCTATCATTCTTGTGGCATTTTATTGATTTTTATTACTATTTGTATCTGCTCGATGTAATTTTTACGTGTTGTGATGATTTTTTCCTGATAAATTAAATCCACTAAAACTTAATCAGTGTGTCGGGTCAGCTCGTTCCAAAATATCTATATAATCATTGTTATAGTTTTCCCACGTGTGTGCGTCTACATGTCGTCAATTGTGTGTGTGTGTGCACGTGAGTGGTAATATATATATTAATATATGTAGTCAATAGACTGTCTGACTCCTCTAGATCTGTTGTAGAAGATAGGCTAAAAGAGAGAAAAGATTCTCGATTTCAGAGACAGCCTCTATTGATTTCTGCCATTTCACTCGTGGAAATCTATTTCTACTATCATCTCTCACTGTGGCTATCACTCATTCTAATCTATTCAGAAGGGACCAACCCAAGTCTTAATTCCCCTATAAAAAATCTACGACATTATATATATATATATATATATATATATATATATACATATATATATATATATATATATATATATATATATATATATATATATATATATATATATATATATATATATACAGTACTTTGCAAAAAAAATGGCAGTCATGTTGCTCAGCTAAATAAGCTGAAATCTAATTAAATATGCATGTTCTGCCCCAAATTTGCACTCCACTTAAGTGAGCAAACACTACCAAAAGTAAAAAAAAAATTAGCGTAGAGTAACGTCCCTTGATATAAGAGCAGACGACAATTTCTAATGCTAGTGGCAGAAAATGGATACAAAGTCAAAGTGTATGTTAATTTCACAGCTTTGGAATGAAGGAAATCAAACATGTTCCAACATTTCTAAAACCTTGAACATTCCTGAGCGGACTGTCTACGGAGTTGTGAGTAAATTAAAAGCAGGTAATGGAATCGAGCGAAAAGAAGGTAGTGGTAGGCCAAGAATTTTGGTCACAAAGGACCATCGGTGTCTCGCCCAAATCGTTCGGGCTGGGCCAATGAAGAGTGTAGAAAACATACGGCAGCGCATGATCGAGTTGGGAAGCCCAGACGTATCTAATGCTATTGTCAACCGGGAGCTACACAGGATGAATTACACAAAAAAGCGGGTAATTTCGTTACCATTGCTCACAGAGACTCACAAACAGATGCGCTTGAACTGGTGCCACGAACACCAAAATTTGTCATGGGACAATGTGATTTTTTTCAGATGAATGTTCTCTTTGGTCTTATCCTGCTCAAATAAATATTTGGACGAAAGGCTCTGTAACGCCTTCGTACCAGCGACCGAAACATACCTAGAAATTCCATCTTTGGGGAGGGGTGTCAGCAAGAGGTGCCACCCCACTGTGTGTTTTCACTGGAATTCTCACGAAAGAAAGGTACATCGACATACTAGAGGGACACCTTCTGCCATTTATGCAGGCCATGTACCCCGATGGGTGCACATTTCAACATGACAATGACCCAAATCATACAGCTCATACCCCCAAAGCATGGCTGCAAGAGAAGAATGTGATAGTGCTGAAGTGGCCCAACAACAGTCCCGATCAAAACCCAATTGAAAACGTTTGGGCACTACTCAAGAATCATTTAAAAAAGAGTGGACTCAGAGACGTTGAACAATTGAAGAAGGTAGCTGAAAAATACTGGGACAGTCTGACTCTCAATTACCTACAAACATTTGTGGGAAGTATGCCTCGCCGCATCCAGGCTTGCCTTGCTGGAGAAGGCAACATTATATTGTACTGAAACCACTGTTAATAGATAGGGGAGATACCAATCTTCCTCTGGACATACAGTTTTTATTATTATTTGCTTCTATGAGTGTGCTGCGTTGCGAAAATATGACTGCCATTTTTTTTGCAAAGTACTGTACATATATATATATATATATATATATATATATATATATATATATATATATATATATATATGTATATATATATATATATATATATATATATATATATATATATATATATATATATATATATATATATATATATATATACCCAACGTTCATTAAGAAAACAAAAGAACTGGTTCTAATTTTGGCAACGAGAGGCGCCATTTTAGTAACTTTAACTCACCATTACATTCTTCGTAAAAAGTTACTCCGATTAGACCCCTTTGGAGCCCTCCACAAAGTTACTCCTTAATCTCTATAGCAAAGGGTGATAATTTGGCTGTGCGTCCTTTCACGATTTACTTTCACAGCAAGACGTTGGCGCCATTTGGATGTTTCATGTAAGACTATCACTCATATTTCTTGTCTATTGTCTGATGTTCTCCTTTATGCCCAACAAGTGCCTGCTAATTATCTAATTTTATTTATTTATCTCTATAGCAGACAACAGACACACAGACAGACAAGAGACATATTATATTTACATATATACTTACTTACTTAGTCGTTCCCCTTCTACCGTGAAGTGTAGAGGTTTGGAAGAGAGAGCGCCAGACTATCCTATCGGCTGTCTTCCTCCTGGCCTGGTTCCATTCTAGTCCTCGGTCCTTCAAAGATTGTCTAATGTTGTCCTCTCAGCGGACTCTGGGTCGTCCTGGGGGTCTGGATCCCTGGCTCTTTGTTTCCCATGCTTGTCGTGGTAGCCGATCTTCTCCCATTCTGCAGACATGGCCAAACCATCTTAGTTGGCACTGTCCTTCTTGGGTCTGCAGGGGGTGGCATTTTAGGCCTTGACGTATCGTCTGGTTGCGGACCATGTCTCTTCTTGTTACTTCAACCACCTTCCACAGATACCTCATTTCTGAGGTTTGGATCTGGCTTTTGTGGGTTGTAGTCATTGCCCATGACTGGCATCCATATGTCAAGACTGGGACATAGGTAGAGCGGTATACAGCCATCTTCGTTTTCTTACCAACCTCTCTCTTGCTGAGGAATCCTCGATTTATGGCCTGAAAAAGTCTCCCAGCTGCTGCTTTTCGAGTGGCCAGCTCTTCTTTGATGCCTCCCTTTCGGTCTATAATAGCTCCGAGGTATTTAAAGTGGTCGACCTGCTTCAGGACCTGTTCTCCCAGCTTAATCTTCTTTCTTCTCGTGATATCACCATGGATTTTGTTTTAGAGCTATTTATGACCATCCCTCTCTTCTCCAGCTCTTCCTTCCAGACTTGCAGGTTGAATTGGAGATGTGCCTCTGATTTAGCAATCAGAGCAACATCATCAGCAAATGCCAGCTCTGAAATACATACCTGTTTCATCTTCCAGTACCCCACTGAATACTTTCTTGTTCTCTCCTTACATGCCTTGATGACATCGTCCATGAGGAGTATGAAAAGACAAGTTGACAGGATATCACCTTGTCTTACACCAGTGGTGTTCCTGAACTCTTCTGACTTATGGTTTGCTGTCCTCACATAATTTCTGCAAGATTTGTAGAAGCTCTGTATAGCATGAATCAGAGGTGCTGGAATGTTCTTCCTTGCCAAACAGTCCCAAAGTTTGCTCCAGGGGACCCTGTCAAACGCATTTTCCAGATCTATGAAACAAAGATGGATCTCACTCTTATACTCAAGGGCCTTTTCACTCAGCTGTCTGAGTGTGAAGATTAGGTCTTGAGTACTTCGGTTTGCTCGGAATCCGCACTGGACCTCATCCAACTGTGGCTCAGCTTGGCGTCGGAGCCTCTGCTCTAGGATTCTAGAGTAGATTTTACCAGGGACACTCAGAAGGGATATGCCTCTGTGGTTTCCACATTGTCGATTGTCACCTTTTTTGAAAATTGGTGTTATGATGGCAATCTCCCAATCCTTTGGTATGGTCTTGTTGCACCACGCTGCCTGTAGGACCCTTAAGAGTAATAGGTCACCTGATGCTCCCATGTACTTAACCATTTCTGGTGTTATACCATCATGCCCTGCTGCTTTGCCCATCTTGATTTTCTCCAGTGCTGCCTTCAGTTCTTCCATCTTTATGTCATCTTCATCACCATTAGTTTCCTCTTCTGTGCTAGTGGTTATCATTTCTGATGTTTGACCTTGCTCACTATCAAGGAGTTCTGAGAAATATTCTTTCCATCTTTCCATTACTTCCTTCGGGGCAGTAAGCAATTTGCCTTGCTTGTCCTTTATAAATTTGAAAGGGCATTGTTATTCCTTCCTCATTTTACACACACAAATATATATATATATATATATATATATATATATATATATATATATATATATATATATATATATATATATATATATATATATATATAGAAAGAGAGAGGGAGGGAGAGAGAGAGAGAGTATAGCATCAAGTGGCGGTACCCTCTACGGCTCCATCTCAAATGGGGCGAAAAGAAGCTCTCACGGCAAGCAGAAGAGATGAGATAACGTCTAAAGGAACATCAGGAAAAAAGCAGCTGAGGGCTTATATATATATATAATAGAGCCTTCAGTCATAACTGACTATGGGAATATGGGAATGCGTCCCTGAGGTGACAGCCCACAGCTGCTTTTTTCCTAATGTTCCTTTCGACGTTTTCTCCTGTCTTCTGCTTGCCGTGAGAGCTTCTTTTTGCCCCATTAGTGATGAAAGATAAAATGTAATGTTGTCTAATATAAAACGAAATACAACTCAAAATAATAGATCAGTTTAAAAAGAGTTTTTTCGGTTATATTTCAGCCTCATTAATAAAATGGTATCGAAAGCGTGAAAAAATTTAATTTAAACTGACTTCAACGGAATTTTAGATTTCATACTGCTTCAGTTTCATACATGCAAGGTGTCGCGAGGTCATGTGACGAAATAGAGTACTTAATGAGCAAGATGCTGTAACAAACTTGACAAGATTGAAGTCCAACCGCGAAACCAGGACTAATAGTACAAATACTATATTCCTGAGAGCAGGACAGTGAAATATATTACAAGCAAACAACTATCAGTTTACCAATTATTGTTCACGGTGCCAGAGAAAGGAAATAGAAGTAGGCGAGGAACATACCCCGAAGTCATCACAGCGTGCGAAAGACATCATCACATCAAATTTTAATGATCAAGTCATTAAAGCGCTTTCAAAATGGTCACGTTGTCGCGAGTTGGTTGAAGAATATGTCTGATGTAATAAAATTTTGAGTGAGATGTATGATAGTAGACAGAAATAGAGTCACGAATGTGAATAGAGAGTGGTGTATGAGAGTCGAGCAGACATATATATATATATATATATATATATATATGTATATATATATATATATATATATATATATATATATATATATATATATATATATATATGTGACAGGGGCGCTAGGGGTTCCTCACACCCAAGACCCGTGCACCAAGAAAATTTATAAAGGATCGTTTGACAGGGGTTGCAATTATTGGTTGCTTGCAACCCTCTCAGCAGCAGACTTAACAATTCAAGCAACCCAAAGCCTTAAGCAGATCAACATTTAATTCTACCGAACACCAAACAAACAATCCAACAAACAATCCAACGAACAATCCAACGAACACCCAGTCAGTGTTCATAGACTGTGTGCTCAAGGCATTTACAGCTTGGCTCTTGTGTGTCTTCTTCGTCTGTTCTCAATGGGCGGCTGTCTCAACAATCCCAGTTTCGCCGCTTGCTACCCCTTTTTATAAGCCCTGGCCTAACCACTCAATTTACTGCGCGCTACGCGTATTAATCTGCGCCACACAGATTTACACACGCGATTATGCTCCAGAATGCATGAAAACACAGATATACACAGCTAGAGCAAAAACACAACTAATATGTAGGCTTATTATGGCCTTGTAATAAATCTGCTTGAAGATAACGTGATCAAAAGGCACTAAACCACATAGACAACATGACTGCCCAGATGGGGCCAGCGCCGAGAACGACAGACCTCAAGATGGCGCTGTCACATATTCCCCGCCTGATTTTGTTGTCGTCCCGACAACTGCACTAAATCAGGCGCTTCAGTCGTATTCTCCAAATCTGGAGGATCACCTTTTCCTTCACTTCGTCTCAGGTCATTGCTGGTTACTCTAATGCTCGGACTCGCTCTGTCCATTCGTTGGATGATATATGGACCCCCTGTCATTGTGGGAGCACGAACTACAACGTACTCGTCTTCTGACCACATATCACGAATCTCGGATCTCTCAGCGTCGTGCATTCTCTTCTTCACCAATTCTCCGACCTGTAGTGGAGTAGACCACGACAGCTTGTCACATCTCTCTTTCCGGACTGCTGCAAAACTCTGCAACGGTGGCTCTGCTCTTACGTGCGCCCCTCGTAGCCTGGAAACGTGTCTGTTGCGTGCATATTTTTGACGCACATATTACAAAAAATCGATATGGTTATTTAATATGGGAAAAATATAGACATGCATCCATCTGTGTATGAAAATGCTGTTTATTGTAAAAGCGAGATAATCCATGTTTGATTCACACTTTTGATTATAGGAGTAATCGGTCTGGATATCGATCCAGCGCAAGAATAGTACGCTTGCGTTTGTACTTAATTTTAGGGCCAGAAAATATATTAATTTGCTTATTGTGTTTATGGCCTGAATTCATATGTATTACATATTATTAGTACAAGTAGAATCAGTCCTATATTGTATATTTTGGATGGGTATGAGGGACTAGATTCTTGTTAGCGGAAGTATGAGTTGTCTTAACAAGTCGTGATGAGTTCCGATGTACTGCTAAGAATGGCGGGGTACGTTTTTCAAGAGCTGGTCCCTTCGTCAAGAAAAAATGTCTTACGAAGTGGTTTTTTCTTCTGGAGGAGATAGTGTCTCTACGATAGTTTGTGTTAGAGACTCTCCTTATGTCAGTATATAGATGATTCGGACTCCAGGTAAACCCAGCTCGTATTTTTGATGATCTCTCGTCGGTTAGGCCTAGCTTGACTTTTGGGTGCTTCGATATGCTAGTGTCGTGTTTTGTATCGACGAAGATGACAGATTTTCCTGCAGCGGTTATGGCTACGTGAACTAACCTGATCACCGTAGTGCTGCATGGAACCATTTATGAAATCCTTTAGATATCCATTGTAAATTAACTTTGGCTGATATTCTTCCTATGAATGAGTGAACGACAACTCAGGAAGGTAGCCATGTTGGATTTCGGTCATCGTCTGTTTTGATCACTGCCAAGAGAACAGATTATTTATCTTATTATCGGACAGTGACAGAGAGATCTCAATCCTGCTAGAAACCCCCTTTTCGTGGTTTCATAAGATGATGTATCATGACATTGAACTTTGATGTACTACCCATTATTTCTGCATGTGTCATGACTTCAGATCTGCTATGTATACCTACAAATTGTTATGTCAACAAAGCCTGATGTACTCGTATGTCCCAGTGTGTACGTCTGAATAAATTGAGTAAACTAAGATTCCAGCAGTCTGCATTGGTGCCTTGTAGACACATGTGTATGAGTGATTATATTGGTCAGCACACGAACAGTACACCATTCGCGGTAATCACACTCTACACTACTACTTCATACATACACCATCCTGCGTCGGCTGAAGTGACCAAGTTTAGGGCCTGCTTCCCCTGGAGCCTTTGCCTTCCCTAACTCAGGGCTAGGGTGAGTTACCCATTTACAGCTGGGTAGACTGGAGCATGCCTGATCTCAACAACACACCACTCTTCCTTACAGAGCAGACAGACTGATACTTTGCAGTGGTGTACTACAGGTGTAGTAAGACAAATAACGTCTTTACAGTGGCGAGCCAGATTCCTGGGTCCAGCTTACGCAGTTTTGTGTTGAGAATCACAGTTTACAGCTGAAAGAACATTTGTTTGAACACATCAGCACCATTAGGACAGCTTGACCTGTATTACCGATAGGATGCTGTATTTAGGTCAGCACTTGTTGACAGTTTTTCGCTGTACAGACAGTATTACACAGGACAGTGGTATCAAGTGTAGAAAATATCTGGAGCAATATTGTTGACATTTCTCAACGTACAGAAGAATCGCAGTGTTGCTGAATAAAGTGCATAGTTCATCGTGGGATCTTCATATGCTCAACAGAGAAAAAATTGACAGTGTAATAGTTTAAACTTAAATCTATTACTGAATAAAGTGGCAAGTTAGTATTATTTAAATAAACTGTGCCTACTTTACAACACTATACTGGCAACACATTCCATTCATGACATAAATGATATTGTATGCTATATGCTATTTATGCTTACATGTTATTTGTTGTGTATTAAATTAGTTTATATTCTGTGTGACTAGAACAGGAAATACCGAGTAATATTGGTCTTGTTCTGGCGTTCGATAGGGAGCAATTTCTTAATTGAAATTTGCTTGCAACATAGTTTGCAAATATTTGGTTAGTTGTGACGACTGTTTCATATTTGTATTTGTAACATTTTTTGTGTTCCTTAGTTTTGTTTGATTTGTTTGTATAATTGTAGGTCTCATCTTTCCTTTCATTTCAGTTTTTTACACCCTTATGTTTATACACTGTAGCGTTATTTGTCTTGTTATCTTATGGCAGTTATCATCACAGGTTCTGTGATCATTTTTTTCATTTCCCCTATTTAATTTAATTTGATCTCTGCAAATGTTTTCAGATTGTCTTTTCTTGTTTGTCATTTGTAATGTCTGTAGTTGACATATGACGTATAGTGGTATACACTGATAGTATAGTACAGATCAGTACTTTCTGATTGTTATTGGAAAAGGGAAATATTTTTTTTTCCACAGGTACTCAAGTGATCTTTGATTACATTGAGGTATACAAGACCTTTGTAAGGCTTGTCTCCCAAAGTTATCGGTAAAGGGAAATATTTTTTTTCCACAGGTACTCAAGTGATCTTTGATTACAGTGAGGTATACAAGACCTTTGTAAGGCTTGTCCCCACAGTATTTGAGATACAATTATTGTTGTCCTCAGGTACTCAAGTTATCATTGGTTATTGTAAACCATACAAGTTTGGACTAAGACTAAGTCTAAGGTATAGACTTGTCTCCCATTAACAAAGAGAGTAATTTATTTACTTTTTCAGGTTTCTGATTTAAGAAGACAATATGTCTACCTTAGATTATTTCATTACACTAGGAAAATCTTTTGATAAGACTGGAAAAGACTTAGAACAATGGGCTGTTGCTCAATATGACAAAGCATTAGCTGCAGAAGAGAAAAAAATTGCTGCTGCTGTTGAAGAAAAAAAAATTGCTGCTGAGGAAAAAAAAGCTGCGGCTGAGGAGAGAAGACTTCAAATAGAAGAAAAAAAAGCTGCTGCAGAAGAAAGGAAAGCCTTAGCTGAAGAAAAAAGATTAGAAAAAGAAGCTGATACTGCTGCTGAACTTAAGAAATTGCAGATGCAAGTGGAGGAAAGGAGATTTGAGGCAGAACAGAAGAAATTAGAAGCTGCTGCAGAACAGAAAAAACTAGAAGTTGCTGCTGCTGCAGAACAGAAAAAACTAGAAGTTGCTGCTGCTGCAGAACAGAAAAAAACTGCAGAAAAAACTAGAAGTTGCTGCTGCTGCAGAACAGAAAAAACTAGAAGCTGCTGCAGAACAGAAAAGATTAGATAGAGAAGCTGAAGAGAGAAAAGCAATAAGAGAACATGAGTTTGAATTAGAGAAATTAAAATTGACATGTATGAGTAATG
The DNA here is from genome assembly GCA_024509875.1 of Oreohelix idahoensis. NCBI lineage: Eukaryota > Metazoa > Mollusca > Gastropoda > Stylommatophora > Oreohelicidae > Oreohelix > Oreohelix idahoensis. Next base: position 493,620 of record JAMPIV010014984.1, read on the forward strand.
TTAATCAGGCATCTGGTGGTAATGGTAAACCCTTTGTGTACAAGGTCAAAGTACCAGCGTTTAACCCTACCAGTGATGACATAACATTTTGGCTTTCTAGATTTGAACGGGCTTGTCGATCTCATAATGTTGACAAATCACAGTATGTGAATCAGTTGTCTGAAAATCTAAAAGGGGAGTCTCTGAGTAAGTTATATTTTGTTGAAGAGGCCGACAAAGACAATTATGATGCTGTTAGGGCAGCTTTGATAAAGAGATATCAGCTGTCTGAGGAAGGTTACCGTCTTTTGTTTAAAACAATGAGACCTGAGGTAGGTGTAGAATTCTCAGATTTCATCTCAAAAGCACGAATTACACTTTCACGATGGATTGAATTATCCAAAACAGAGAAAACATTTGATGGTCTTACAGATTTATTGCTAAGAGACAAGGTCATGTCTTCTGTAAATAAATCATTCCTAGAGTTCTTACATGAGCGTAAACCTAGTACAATAAAGCAAATGGAAGAATATTGTGACCAGTATGCCACGGCACACCCTGACATGATTCTTAGTAACTCTAACATTAAAGAGAGTATGCCAGTTGCTTCGGCAACAGAATATAATCAGAATTACTCACACAAATTCAAAGGAGCTAAAAATAAATTTGATAAAAAGGTTAATTGGAATAAATATCAAAACCAAGATAACCACTCAAATCAGGGTTCTTCTTCGAAGAACTGGAATCGGGCTGATAGTCCTCGACACGCGAGGGGTACCCATAATGTTAGAAATTCTCGGAAAGGGAGTAGCTATAGGAACTACCCAAGTGCTTCATGGAGACAAAAGAAACAATATTACAGGGATACTCAATATAACGAGCATGATGATTATGATCATGAATATTATGATTCAAACCCAAATAGGGGTTATAACAGAGGCAATAATAATTATAGAGACAATTATAACCGAGGTAGAGCACAACACAAAAGACATGGTAAATCTTATTACCAGGCTAACTCTGCACAACAGGAGTTCCACGACACCGATAATCAGAATAATGATAAAAAAGACTCCAATAGTGTAGCAAATTCCGCTTTCGATTTTGCTAGAGCATCTGAGTGTTCGCAATGCAAAACATTATTCGATCCAACCACAGTGTCTACTTTAAGCTGCGGTCACCCACTTCCCGCTCTCCATGCGTCAATCGCGCATAATGGAAGGGGTGCTCTTGTCTTTAATAGGGGCCTAATAGATGGTACTCCGGTATCAATTCTTTTCGACTCGGGGTGCACTACCATTGGAGTGAGGCAATCACTCGTAAATCCTTCTCGAGCTACGGGCAATATAGTCAAATGTGTAACATTTGGTGGCACATTGGAGAAGTACTCCACTGCCATTATCAATATTGCTACGCCTTTCTTTACAGGAGAAGTGCAAGCATGTCTCTTGCCGGATCCGATCGCTGATCTTATCATCGGTCGCATTCATGGAGTGAAAGAATGCACTCCACAGCAAATCTCTAATTGGGAAAATGTTAATATGCAATCTGCTAATGCAGTAATCACTAGGGCTCAAGCTCTCAATATGCCACAATCTTCACATTCTGAAGATAATGATGCGCAGATCCAAGATGATCCCTTGGAGATTTCACATGATTCCTTTATTAAACAGCAGGAAGATGATCCTACTCTAAAGAAATTCTTTACTCTGGCAACAAAAGGTGATCCGAATAAGGATACAAATCGTAAATCTTGGATTACGATGAAGAATGGCGTACTTGTACGTATGGTACAAGACTCCGCTAAGTCCATTCATTCTCAAATCCTTGTGCCTAAAAATATGAGAGTTAAAATTTTACAGCACGCTCATGATTCGCAGTGTGCTGGACATATGGGTTTTTCCCGTACTAAAGCTAGAGTTCTTCAATCTTTCTTTTGGCCTGCTGTGAATAAGGACATACGAATCTATTGTCGATCTTGTAAAGTATGTCAAGAGATTAAATCCAGAGGTCCACGCCATGATGCACCTATTCAGGCTGCAGACATTCCCATTCGGCCATTTCAAAAAATGGCGATAGACATCATTGGTCCATTTAAGATAAAGTCTGCTAGAGGACACCAATTTATTCTGACGTGTGTTGATATGTGCACACGTTGGCCGGAGGCTGTTCCTCTAAAGAGCATAACTACTGCTGATGTCGCAGATGCTCTTTGGTTAATATTTTCTCGTCTGGGGTTTCCAGCAGAAATATTATCCGACCATGGTACCCAACTTATATCGGATACCATGTCTCAAGTAATGTCGACTCTGAAGATAGAGAGATCGCTGAGTAGTATTTATCATCCTATGTCCAATGGGATGGTGGAACGTTTGAATAGAACTCTGAAAAACCTACTAGGTAAGATAACAGAAGATCATCCTCAGGATTGGGATAGGGTTTTACCCGCGGCTCTCTTTGCATATAGAGAGGTCGCCAACGAACATACAGGATTTTCTCCCTTTGAACTTGTCTTTGGCGCGAAACCGCGAGGTCCTATGTCCTTACTTCATGATCTTATAACTGCTGATAATATTGTCGATGACACAAAATCCTCTTATGAATATGTCATCGCACTTAGACACAAGATTATTGAAGCATGCAAATTGGCAACTGCTTCTTCTGAATTTGCGAAACAGAAGGCAAGGGAATTTGCCAATAAAAAGAGATGTTTGCGTCAACTTTGTCCAGGTGACAAAGCATTTGTCTTGCTACCTTGTAGGGAAAATAGACTTCTCATTTCTTGGAAAGGTCCGTACGATATAATATCAAAGGTTTCCGATGTTGACTATATCGTCGATATTGACGGGAAGCGTAAAACCTTCCACATCAACATGCTCACGGAATTCCATGAACGTCCTGATTATTTACAACCTGTTTTCCAGGCAACGGACGATTTTCCAGTCCAACATGGACAGTACTCATCTCTGTCAGTAATGCAGGATGAGGAAACGAGTTTCTCGGATGTAAATTTACCTTTTCCAATGATTCCTCTTCACTCTAATGAATCATGGAAAGATGTTGCAATTTCTCCAGAATTATCTCCAGGAGAGCAGAAACAAGTTTCTACTATGTTAGAACAATTTCAGGATGTCCTTACTGACATTCCTGGTCAAACGGATGTCATTCAACATGACATTATTCTTACTGACCATAGTCCTATAAGAGTCAGACCGTATCCTATCCCGATACATTTCCAAGCACAGGTAGAGAAAGAGTTAGATGAGATGATAGAGTTAAAAATTATTGAACCATCCACATCAGCATATTCTTCGCCGATGGTTATAGTACGGAAAAAAGACAATAACATACGTCTTTGCGTGGATTATCGCAAATTGAATCAAGTGACTAAATTCGATGCTGAACCTATGCCTTTACTAGAAGAGCTACTTACGAGACTATCGAATTCTCACTTCTTTACTAAACTCGATTTGTCTAAGGGATATTGGCAAGTTCCACTATCCGAACACGCCAAACCGTTTACTGCTTTTTCGACGCCTAGGGGTCTATTCCAATGGAATTTCATGCCTTTCGGTCTTATGAACGCCCCTGCTACATTTGTACGCATGATGCGTCGAATCCTATCTCATCGCTCAGATGTCATTGCGTATCTTGATGACATCTGTCTTTTCAGTGATACTTGGAACGATCACTATAATGGTATAAATGAACTATTGTCTATCTTACGCGAGCATAACCTGACAGCGAAACCATCGAAAGCATGTATTGGTTTTAGCGAAATATCTTTCTTAGGACACCGTGTTGGTCATGGGTTCCTAAAAACAGAAGACCATAATACAAGTAAGATACTTAACATTTCTATTCCTAAGACTAAAAAGCAAGTACGAAGTCTCTTAGGTCTAATACAATTTTATGGACGATTCATACCGAATCTGTCCTCCATTATGTCACCTCTTTCTTCCTTGCTAAAGAAAGGGTCTCCTAATGTAGTCCATTGGACTCAAGAATGTCAATCCTCTTTGGATAAGGTTAAAACTATGTTTTCTACTTCACCTATCCTAGTATTACCTTCTAAGGATAAGACATTTATTCTTCGTAGTGACGCTTCATCCACCGGGATTGGAGCTGCACTAATGCAAGAGTACTCTGGAACTCTGCATCCTGTGATGTATATTTCTCGGAAATTAAATGCCGCAGAGAAGAATTACTCGGTCCTAGACCGTGAATTATTGGCTATGGTTTGGTCAATCCTTAAACTACAAAGATTTCTTCTGGGCGCGCATTTCATTGTGGAAACTGACCAGAAAGCTCTTACGGCTATTCAGAGTAAAAATCTGAAGAGCGCGAGATCAACGCGATATGCAATTGCTCTACAGCCATTTCATTTTTCGGTGCGAGCTATCCGTGGGTCAGAAAATGTGATGGCAGATATTTTGTCTAGATGCCCACATGATTCATAACTGTTATACAGCTTTGATACAATTGTTTCTATGTTGAAATGTGTACACATATGTAATATATCATATATTGATTGTAACACTACTTAGCGGTTCATGGATATTTATTCACCGCTGATTTTTTCAATGTTTTTCGTCTTTGATGATCATGATGTTAAGATATCTTAGATGGAATTTATGTATAAACTAATGTGGAAATTGTGTCATTGCTAATATTGTAGTATGCGTTGGTGACACCTCTCTGGAAATATTAATACTTAGAGAAGTGCTTTCTCTAAGGTCATAAAACTTATGCTTATCATCTGCGCATTGTTATTGGTGCGTTGTGAGCCTATTGTATGTTGCTCCTAGATGAATTTCAAAAAAAAAATGTACCATTTTTTTTTTTTCCGAGGGGTGTGGTAATCTGTTGCGTGCATATTTTTGACGCACATATTACAAAAAATCGATATGGTTATTTAATATGGGAAAAATATAGACATGCATCCATCTGTGTATGAAAATGCTGTTTATTGTAAAAGCGAGATAATCCATGTTTGATTCACACTTTTGATTATAGGAGTAATCGGTCTGGATATCGATCCAGCGCAAGAATAGTACGCTTGCGTTTGTACTTAATTTTAGGGCCAGAAAATATATTAATTTGCTTATTGTGTTTATGGCCTGAATTCATATGTATTACATATTATTAGTACAAGTAGAATCAGTCCTATATTGTATATTTTGGATGGGTATGAGGGACTAGATTCTTGTTAGCGGAAGTATGAGTTGTCTTAACAAGTCGTGATGAGTTCCGATGTACTGCTAAGAATGGCGGGGTACGTTTTTTCAAGAGCTGGTCCCTTCGTCAAGAAAAAATGTCTTACGAAGTGGTTTTTTTCTTCTGGAGGAGATAGTGTCTCTACGATAGTTTGTGTTAGAGACTCTCCTTATGTCAGTATATAGATGATTCGGACTCCAGGTAAACCCAGCTCGTATTTTTTGATGATCTCTCGTCGGTTAGGCCTAGCTTGACTTTTGGGTGCTTCGATATGCTAGTGTCGTGTTTTGTATCGACGAAGATGACAGATTTTCCTGCAGCGGTTATGGCTACGTGAACTAACCTGATCACCGTAGTGCTGCATGGAACCATTTATGAAATCCTTTAGATATCCTTTGTAAATTAACTTTGGCTGATATTCTTCCTATGAATGAGTGAACGACAACTCAGGAAGGTAGCCATGTTGGATTTCGGTCATCGTCTGTTTTGATCACTGCCAAGAGAACAGATTATTTATCTTATTATCGGACAGTGACAGAGAGATCTCAATCCTGCTAGAAACCCCTTTTCGTGGTTTCATAAGATGATGTATCATGACATTGAACTTTGATGTACTACCCATTATTTCTGCATGTGTCATGACTTCAGATCTGCTATGTATACCTACAAATTGTTATGTCAACAAAGCCTGATGTACTCGTATGTCCCAGTGTGTACGTCTGAATAAATTGAGTAAACTAAGATTCCAGCAGTCTGCATTGGTGCCTTGTAGACACATGTGTATGAGTGATTATATTGGTCAGCACACGAACAGTACACCATTCGCGGTAATCACACTCTACACTACTACTTCATACATACACCATCCTGCGTCGGCTGAAGTGACCAAGTTTAGGGCCTGCTTCCCCTGGAGCCTTTGCCTTCCCTAACTCAGGGCTAGGGTGAGTTACCCATTTACAGCTGGGTAGACTGGAGCATGCCTGATCTCAACAACACACCACTCTTCCTTACAGAGCAGACAGACTGATACTTTGCAGTGGTGTACTACAGGTGTAGTAAGACAAATAACGTCTTTACAGTGTCCTTCAACGAGTTTTAGATGAGTCTCCTCCTCTAAATGCCGACCACTTTTCCCGGCGCCCTTATGGTGACAGTTGCCACGGCCATCTCTTGGCTTGCACTGTGACGGCAATGTAGATGTGTTGGTACGCTTAGAGAGGGCGCTCTTTGATGGGCAAACCGATATCAAATGGTCCGGGGACCTACAATGGAAACATCGCTTAGGAAGCGGGCCCTGGGGACACTTGGCTGCCATGTGGTTCGAAAGGTCTCCACAGTTGAAGCATCTTATTTTCCTAGGCTTCCTTGGTGCCCTGGGTCGCCTCCTGCTACCCTTACATCCCTGGCCGCCTTTGACTTTCTTCCCTGCAATAAGCGCCTCACACTCCGGTCGACCACCAACCATCTTTATCTTTGAGCCATTCTGCTCCCTTTCTGTAACCTGACTCCCAGCCGCAGAGGGGTCTAGTTTAACGCCTGTGGACATCGATTCTGTACGTGGCCTAGTTCTCTGCATCGAAAACAACGAACTGTCCTGGTACGTCTCCCCTGCTCCTGAGACATCGCATCAATTTTAGCCTCTAATTGAGCCACCTGTGCTTTCAGCCGCTCTACTTCTGCGTTTAATGCATGCGTATCTGACACAGTCTCTGTTCTTGCCACTTCAACACTGGCAACACCAGCCCCCGAAGCTGCTTCGACACTGGCAACACCAGCCCCAGAAGTGGGCTCAGTCTCCAAAAACCGTAGGGCATAGTCCCTCACCGACGTGAACGATGCTGTTGGCTCCTTGATGATCATTTCCTTTGCAAGCTTTCTTAGTAGGTCATCTCTCAGACAAGCTGCAAACTGGTCACGAAGAAAGGATGGCGCCAAGGGAGTGACGTTGTTCTGCTTTTGTGCCCTTACGACACTTTCAAACACCTCGTGAATGCGATGGGAGAATTCCCAAAGAGACTCCCTTGCACCTTGCCGGGTAGAGTAGAACGCGGCCATTACTTCTGGGATGCTCCGACGCTCCCCATACACCCTAAGAATGGAATGTAGCATTGCTTCTGGGTCACCGTCATCAGCCTGAATCCTCAGCTCCCTACGGACACTTGGGGTCACACTGTCAAGAATAACATCTGCCTGGTCCTCTTTACTCATCATCCCTACTCTCCAGGCAGCTCTCACCTCTCTGACATATTCCTCAGCCGTAGGACCCGTGCGCTCCCCAAAGCACCGCACTCTCTTGTGAGTAGGTACCACGATGTACTGTACTCGTTCTGGTTGACGATCCAGCCCTACTACAGGGTCATCCACCTCAGCCACATCTTCGTTATCAGTTCTACTAGCAGCACGTGTGTTGCGTGCCGCCATCTTGTTGCTAGTAGAGTTGACTAGAAATCTTGACAAACTGGATGATCCCGTCCCTTGCCTTGCACTGAACTGGGTGTTCTAATGTTTCGGCTGTTGCTGCTCTGATTGCTGAAGAGTTGCTTCACTGCGTGCTGTCTGTCAATCCTTCCGACGACGCCACTTGTGACAGGGGCTAGGGGTTCCTCACACCCAAGACCCGTGCACCAAGAAAATTTATAAAGGATCGTTTGACAGGGGTTGCAATTATTGGTTGCTTGCAACCCTCTCAGCAGCAGACTTAACAATTCAAGCAACCCAAAGCCTTAAGCAGATCAACATTTAATTCTACCGAACACCAAACAAACAATCCAACAAACAATCCAACGAACAATCCAACGAACACCCAGTCAGTGTTCATAGACTGTGTGCTCAAGGCATTTACAGCTTGGCTCTTGTGTGTCTTCTTCGTCTGTTCTCACTGGGCGGCTGTCTCAACATAGACCGGTTTCGCCGCTTGCTACCCATTTTTATAAGCCCTGGCCTAACCACTCAATTTACTGCGCTGCGCGTATTAATCTGCGCCACACAGATTTACACACGCGATTATGCTCCAGAATGCATGAAAACACAGATATACACAGCTAGAGCAAAAACACAACTAATATGTAGGCTTATTATGGCCTTGTAATAAATCTGCTTGAAGATAACGTGATCAAAAGGCACTAAACCACATAGACAACATGACTGCCCAGATGGGGCCAGCGCCGAGAACGACAGACCTCAAGATGGCGCTGTCACACACACACACATATATATATATATATATATATATATATATATATATATATATATATATATATATATATATATATATATATATATATATATATATATATATATATATATACATACACCGTGAGGCTAAGAAACACATGACCTTTAAATTTTTTTTTCGAAACTCGGCCGAAAATGACACGATTATTTTGAAATTTGGTACAAATGGTGAAAAAATGTTTACCTACATTTTGCCTATTTCAGTTGGTGCTCAAAATGTCCGCCGCCAGCTGCAACACACGTGCGAAGTCGGGTGCGCCACTTTCTCACTGACGCGTCAATTGTGTGCTGTTCTAGCTCATCCCATGCCTGCTTTATTCGCTCTCTTAGCTCATCCACGCTGCCGATTTTCTTTCGGTAGACATTCTCTTGCAGAACGACCCAAATACCATAGTCCATGGGGTTAAGATCTGGACTATTTGGTGGCCAAAAATTCGGTTCGATGAATTCAGGTGTCTCCTGAGTGAGCAGCGCAAATGTATCCCTAGCACGATGAGCAGGCGCGCAGTCTTGCTGGAAGATGAAGAATTCTGACATTTCCCTCATGTCAGGAAGAAGGCACTTCATCAACAGTTCGTTGCTGTAGTAACCGCCATCTATCTTGATACCAGGTTGAACAAAATGATCCAGTGCGGCCCAGTGATGAGACACCAGCAGAAACCATTACTGATTTGCTGAACGTTGGTTTTGCTCGCAGCAACCGATTAGCAGATATGTTTCTTTTTCTGGTGACCACCGGTGCATACACCTGATCGTTCTGACTATTGGTAGGCCGAGCAACAGTAAAAAGTTTTTCATCCGTGAAAAATATGAAACTCACTTTATGCTCTGGGAAGTGACGCAAAAGATGTTGGCACCTGGAAAGCCATGACTCTTTGTTGCGTTCGGTCAACTCTGTCGCCCGATGTTTCTTCAAACATTTTAATTTAAGTTCCTTTTTGATGATTCTGCCCACGGATCTTTCAGAAGCGCCTATCTGACGAGAAGTTTGATGTTGCGAAAGATGTGTTTGCGGACGTCCTTCTTGATTTTGCACAAGCTTGTTAACAGCATTGATGTTGTCATCGGTGAGCGCAGTGCGTGATTGGCCAGTGCCTTTACGACGTTCAACAGTGCCGGTTTGGTCTATCTTTTGCAAAAGATATGTCAGTCCGCCTAAAGTCCATCCTTTGTTTGGAAACTCCTTAATAAGTCATTTCGCACCATAATTTTTGTTTTGTCGAAGAAATTTGATTGCCGTTATTTCTTCCTCAGAGAACGTCATTTTGCAGCAGAGGAATTAAAGTTGTATGCGGTGCCACCTGCAAGGCGTAAAATTCGTTGCGTGAAATTTGACATTCGAAATTTGAGACTCGAAATTCAAAAAGGGATATTGTTATTATAATTGTCACCAAATGTCTACTAATCGGGTTATTTTCGGCCGAGGTTTTTTTTAATATTTAAAGGTCATGGATTTCTATGCCTCACGGTGTATATATGTATATATCTATATAAATGTATAATGTGTGGTTTCTTTATACACACATTGGAATTCTCGCCGGATCAAATTTAAATATATATATATATATATATATATATATATATATATATATATATATATATATATATATATATATATATATATATACACACATACACATATACATATACATATACATATATATATATATATATATATATATATATATATATATATATATATATATATATATATATATATGATCTCTTCTATCCTGCCTCACTCGCAACACTTTTAAATGCCTTACATGCACTCTTCCTCTCCGAGATATGAGAAATATCGCAGTAAGGACAAAGAAAGGTCAACAGTCAGGCGACAGGTGAAATAGTAAGCCAATTTCGACAGCTAGAATACATACACACACACATATATATATATATATATATATATATATATATATATATATATATATATATATATATATATATATATATATATATATATATATATATATATATATATATATATATATATATATATATATATATATATATATATATATATATATATATATATATATATATATATATATATATATATATATATATATATATATATATATATATATATATATATATATATATATATATATATATATATATATATATATATATATATATATAAATATATATATATATCAGTGGGCTGATCACCCGCTTGCCAGCCACTCTGATTACGGAAACAACAATTAATTTTTGTTGTACCAATAAACGCCGTTCGGCGTAACGGAACAACAATTAATTTCTTGTTGCCCTAAGACGCCACTAGGCGTATTGGCCACAGACTGCTTTGTCGGTCAGCGGCTAAGGATGGAAGAAGAAGAAGAAGAAGAAATATATATATATATATATATATATATATATATATATATATATATATATATATATATATATATATATATATATGTATATGTGTGTGTGTGTGTGTGTGTGTGTGTGTGTGTGAATCAACACAACTAGTCATAACGAAAAATATATATAGATATACATTAATGATACTCACAAAAGTTTAACAAAGTTAGGAGTGAGAAACAGTAAAACCACGAAAGAATGTTAAACATAACGTATGCAGTCCTCTTCATAAAGACAATCAAGTCTGTTTCAAAATAACTATTCAAGAGGGGTGGTACACCTTTTAAGTTGAGCAACACGCTATAATTCCCATGTCCGTCTAACTTCCAAGTGTTAGATAAACTAGGAAATCCAGCGAATAGGAAAATATCTTTCTTCCGTGCAGTAGGTTCACTTAGCTGAGGGTACTGTGACGTGTAATGGAAAAAGAGTCTACAGTAATCCGACAGCTTAGTGCCACCTAATAGCTGTCCTCTGATTTGCTAGCTAGAAACCATGTATCAATAACCACTGTCTATTTCTGCAGCTTGCTCTCTTGTCCCGTCTCTTTGTTTAACACGAGCTAACGCAATGTTTACAAACTGCGTTACCTGTCAGTCATAACAGGACAGCAAATAAGGCTGTGTTTACCTCGCTCTCACGCGAGCATCTGTCAATCATAATAGTTCTCAGACAGGCTGGCACGTGGGGAAGACAAAAACACAGACCCTTTGAAGTTCGTACTCAGGGGAGTTAGAAACCCCTGGGCTCTTTGATCTTCAGAAGCGGGCATTCGTACAGAGAAAACCCGTTAGGGAACAGTAAGTCTTTTGATGACGGTTGAAACCTCGACGAAGACCGACCGTAAAGCCTTTATCTTGATACGCTTATCTTCTGAAATTCTGGATAACACCGGAACGCGAAATTAACGCATTCAGAGATCAGAGAATATTGACAATACAGAAGTGGCCGTTTCATCGCGAAACTGGGGGGCTTACCCCCTTTTGTTATATTATCTTGGTAGTGAGAAAGTGTACGGGTATTGGTGGTGTGGATTGAGATGTTTGGCCTGTGAGATTGAGCGAAGTATGTTTTCTGTGATTTGTGACATATAATCACTAGCCCATCAGAGCTAGTGGAGTTATTATATTTTTGCTGTCATCGTAGTTTCTTTAATAAATATATTTATATGTTCTAAGCGGTCAGAATTCATTCTATTCTAACTGTCACTTGATGTTTGCTGTTGTAGTCCTTCCTGTATTGATTTTCCTATTTTGCATGAAAGGACGGAGAAGGGTTTGACATATTAAAACATAGGCTGGAGTATGGCAGGGAAGTAGACCTTAGATATTTGATTATATCTCTCTTCTCTCCAGAAGTCATATCTCTCTCCATATTTTCATTAGTGACTTTAATTTTCTCTACTTTCACATTACTCATTCATATTCTGTCTAAACTCAGACATGCTCTATTTCCATACTCGCGACACAGAACAACATCTCCACATGAGGAAAAAGTGCAAGGATTGTCACTGGGGTTGGCTGGTCGAGGTGGCAGCTAAGGTTGAACTTCCTAGAAGGTATCGAACACATCCTACTGTGTAATCTGCAGTGAAAATATCTACTATCCTGGCTCTCTGAAATAAATCTGTTTCTCTCGCTGGTGTCCCTGACGAAGAATTAAAACTTCAGCAGGTCTGCCTTTCTCCGGTCGATCACTGACTGGTTACTGAAGTTGTCTGGCCACAGAAAATTATATATTTCGTCTATATCAACAAACGTTAGCTGCCTAACACAGTAGGCCTTTAGAGCCAGATGCGACCTGGGCCGTAAAGAGTATAGTCACTATGCGATTGCGTTTTCGCCAGTGCTTTTATAAGAAGGGCTTTAGTAAGCCCTCTTTAACGTTTATGGGACCACATCTGTAGTGTACAGACTCCTTGTGACTGCGTAGGTTCGAGTCGATGTTGGCTGATGCTCGATCCTGACTTAAAGCAGTGTTTGTACTCTTTGACTTGCGAGCAATTGAACCGGCTGTTGTGCCCAAAACAGAAAACGTATCCGTTGGTTTCTAACAGAAAATGTATCAGTTGATTTTTTTCGTGACTGAATTACGATGACTTCGAGTATTCACTTGACATAACAAGTCTGTGTTTTTTTTTAGAAGCAACCCAGCCCTCAAAAGGTCCGAAAACTGAGTAGCTCCGGGGACATGAAAAGGGGCCGAACCGCCACTGCTCGCCTTCTCCCGTCTAATTCAGAAGATATTTGAAGAACCATGCCGACCAATAACACAGAGTTTGGTCGGCTAGTGGGGACGAAACAAAATATTACGTTAGAGGAGCGACCTCCAGGGGCAGTCTAAATGAGAATTTACCCGCATGAAGGCTTGAATATACATTAAAATGCCAAGAAAAGTAGAAGAGGGCGTAGACTAAACCTAAGAGGTAGGAAAAGTGCGTTTTGACAGGCAGGAATGTGAGCCAGCTTATCATACGCTCTTGGCAACTACTTGTCCTTATCGACGCTTATAGAGGTGTTGTTTTTGTTTCTCTTTATAAACTAAAAAAAAAAATTCAAACTAAACAGTGGCCTAACTACAATGTAAGGGGCCCCCGGGCACACATTAAATTGAGCCCCCCGTATAATGATGATGATGATGACATAACCAGCGGCCATGGGACAAAGCCCTTTGGCACTGTAAAGCTGGGGTGTCTGTGGATTTTCCTACCAACCCGGTCAGAAGCTAATCAGCATCATAGCTCCTTCCCATCCACAGAGGGTTCGTTATGCAGAGCTTTCTTGCAACCCCAGGGAGTTCCTAGACTCTCAGACATTCTACACCAGGCCCACTATGGCGTGTGTGCGCTGCCAAGAGGTTTGAGCCTCCCTACCCTGCAGAGGAGGTCATAGCTTCCGGACGATTACCGAGACAACCATCGATTAGGGCTTCTGAGGCGGTCAGTCAACTGCCAGTAATGGGCTTTGTTAGACTGCTTAGGCGTGTGTACCTTGCCCCGGAGGGGTTCTAGTGCCACAGCCACCACCCCTATCCGCCCGGGGACGTGCTGCGGTGGCGAAGCCACTGCATTTACCGGTCTGCCGAAAAGACGCCATCTGGACGGACACAGAGCTCTGCCCCATCTGGACTGGGAGGACCCGGCGTCCGGGGCCACACACGGTCTCTTCGGGGCAGCGCTGGCCTGCACACTTAAGTTCATCTCATAATCGGTACCGACGAGATGAGGTTAATGCCCGAACTTGCCCTCGTGTGTACTCTCCTTCTGCCGCTATAACACCTTTATTTTACCGAGACGTCGGTCCAGCCAAAACTCATTCGGGACCGAAGGTCCGCGAAAAAGAGAAATCTGGTACAGGCACATAACCCATTTGCTGCCTCAGCCGCGCTGGGAGGTCTCGGCAACCGGGACCACACAGCCTTGAGAGGACAAAGATCGCCTGCGACACTCGATGCCAAATCACCGAAGGGGGTTCAATTAGTAACCGCTGTTGCTGTATGGACGCGTGTTGAAGACAAAAACGTACAAATGACACGTTTATTCTTATAACTCCGAATTTTAGGTAACCCATGGTTTAGTTACTATCCAGCACCCGTTCTGGTAAGATGTCTCTACAGCTGAGAGTGTCGGCCGCAAATTAAGAGGATATATTTTTTTTATTCGAGTCATTCATCAACACTGTTGTCGGGTACTGCACCAAGTGTTGGGGATTTAATGGTAGCGTGGGTCTTAGCAGTTATATTCTGGGCTCAACAGACATTTCAGAATAGGAGCTTTGATCTACCAGCCCCATGAAAGTTAGGACATCGCTCGGTTGCTGTATTTAGACTTTAATGGTTAAGATATGGTTTAGGAACGTATTTAGCCACGAAATACATTCTAATACTGAGAGAAGCTAGACCCTAAGTAAAAAATGGTATACTTACAACAAATTGAACGAATGTACAATTCGAATCAGCGGTCCCCCCCCCCCCCCCCCCCCCCCCCCCCCCCCCCCTACTGATTACCGTAGACGAAGACAGCCATCAGTTTTTTAAAATGTTTGGACGGACTTTTTGTTTTTTCTTCGTACGCCCACTATTACTCGAGGCGAAATCTCGGGTTAGTATGTCTAACCTGAGACAGCTGTTACGTGAGTATCCTATTTTCCCTGTACGCTGACAGGTGTCTCTCGCCATTCCGGCAGATACTAGCCGTCTTCGGAGAGTACACTTTAGCAGCCGGGTCGGCTCAGGAGCCGTTCCGGTTATTCCAGTCCCTGGTCGGCGACACTCCCTCAAATGTCTCGCCAGGGCTCGAATTAATCCAGTCCAAATCCCGGTCAACAACACATCTTCAAATGTACTCACCCGGGCTTGAACCTGGATCACGCGATCGCCATCGCAGTGTGCCAACCATTACACCAGCGCGACCCCAAGCGGACTTAGTAATTGAACTACAAGACAATGATCACAGTCAGATGACGCATTATGAAAAAATAAAAACCTCAGATTCATCTTCAACTCCACATAAATGGATGATTGAATTTAAAAAAAGACATAAATGAAAATAAATTAACCAAATGAAGTATGGAACCTCATATACTTCGTTTGATGTCAGCCTCATATTCTCAGTTTGATGTCAGCCTCATATACTCGGTTTGATGTCAGCCTCATATACTCGGTTTGATGTCAGCCTCATTTACTCGGTTTGATGTCAGCCTCATATACTCGGTTTGATGTCAGCCTCATATACTCGGTTTGATGTCAGCCTCATATACTCGGTTTGATGTCAGCCTCATATACTCGGTTTGATGTCAGCCTCATATACTCGGTTTGATGTCAGCCTCATATACTCGGTTTGATGTCAGCCTCATTTACTCGGTTTGATGTCAGCCTCATATACTCGGTTTGATGTCAGCCTCATATACTCGGTTTGATGTCAGCCTCATATACTCGGTTTGATGTCAGCCTCATATACTCGGTTTGATGTCAGCCTCATATACTCGGTCACTATAGCGTGTATTGATTGCCAAGATAGAAATAAAATGTTGGCAAGGAGAATTATTCCTTTCAAACTGAACCTTTTTAATGATGGACCTTATCACGGCTCCACCACGCCTGACCCAAGGATCATACATATATACCCAACGAATTGACGCCCCACTTTTATGAACGTCCGGCCCCTGACTTTAGCGACAAGCATGTCTAGTTACGAAGGCGTAGCGGCCTTGCATCTGTTTACCTTTGGAAACAGCGACCGCCACACACTAAACTATAATCAATATACGGCATATCTGTATAACAAATGTGGCTACATACTTCATCATCATCGGTCCACTTCAGTTTCCCATGGACCGTAGGTTTTCAACAAATGTGTACCAATGTGTATGTTGAGGATTGTTTCATGTTTACAGGCATTTGGATTTGTCGACGATCCGAATGACTGTATCATGGAACACCTCAAACGAATAGAGATATAGACATATATCTCCACGACTGATGTCGATGATTGTTGCATGTGTGCAGGCATTTGAGTTTGGCCGACTCGAATTGCTGCACCATGGAACATCGCAATTGGATACATATTAACGACATAGTATGCATATCTCTATGCATGACGCGTATGTCTTGGTAGCGTCATTCGACTTGTGGGTTTTGACCCCTACGTCAGTGTGTTTCAGAAGTGTGGCCTAGCCACTATGATATATGTGGTTTAACCACTTCGAAATGTGTGGCATTGTCCACTTAATGGATGTGTGTGGCTGGGAAGCCAATTGAGCTGTGTATTTCGTGGATCAAACGTAAGTCGTCTCGTTCCCAACGCAGTTTGTATGTTTATGGCAGATTAGCCTGGCGTGGTATGCCAAGGGAACATTATATTACTAGCAACAGTAGTAAGACTAGTAAAGATGAATATTATATAGCTAGCGGCAGACGTAAGCCTAGTGTAACTGGATATTAGACGACTAGCAGTAGACTTAAGCCTAGCGTAAGAAGTATATTGAAAAAAAACTAGCAGGATAAGTAAGTCTAGTGAAAAAGGCTATTGTTAAACTAGCGACGGGAGTAAGTCTAGTTAGCCTCTGAATTTATGCCAAAGGACAATAGCCGGTAAAAAGGAACTGACCGGTAACCAGAAGTCTAGATAGACTTTAATGAACATGTGCTTTTAATGAAAGAACAAGGACTCTTGCAAGACGTACATGAATGTGATGTGAACTATGTCTCCATGTAGTTGTGTCCGCTTGTCGTGAAACGAAGTGTAACCCACTACTTTGTTAATCACTATGTCGAGATACAGATTTGCTTCAACCAATCAACTTGCACCGTTCACCAGTCTCTAAGACAGAATAAATTATACTGTTCACGCAGTTCACGCAAGATGATTGAATAGACGAAGACTAATAGGACTCATACTTGTTAGGACTCAATCTATTGTCTCCTATACTTCAATCTATTGTCTCAGATAAGACCAACTGCAATATAACCAAAACAGTCCTTGTCAGGACTCAATCTATTGTCGCATCTAACTCCAATCTATTGTCTCCTATAACTCCCACCTGATATATCACCAAACAGTCCTCGTCTCATATACTCCTATCATAAGAACATAACAATATTGTTAGGATATATGTTACCAGCTAGTATAGCACTTGTCAGAGAGGGCGTGGTATAGTATAGGGGGAAGGACATTGTTGTATCACACCTAGGTGTACATATTATTGGATTTATTCATGTATTGATTTATATTATGGGATGTATTCATGTATTAAATGTATTCATGTATTGAATCTATATTATTGAATGTATCCATGTATTAGTTTATCAGAAAGAATGCTTTGCAAGTAGACACATGTCTTGTCTCGCTATTGCTAAATCATACTGAGCCATGTTGTCATTCATCCTACATGCATACATCTGAGACACGCTCATTTCACTCACACTAGAAATAGGTGGGCTTGAGGACAGAAATTAGCCCCTATTTTTGCTTTGTTACAGGTTTATTTGTGTCCTAAAAACCTGAGGTCGTATGTTCGAGTCAATCCCGCTGCCTGGAACTTCACAGGAGCATAGAGATTGTACAGAAGCTACATCTTTAGTCCCCCTCAGTCTTGGGTGGGCTAAAGTAACGAGCCTCAGCAGGAGTGGTGAACCAAACTAAGGAGAACAGAACGTTTTAAGAGATGAGTACTCAGTCGTACCATTTCTGTCAGCATTGTGAGCATAGAAACTGTCAGTGATGAGAAAGTGACTTAACATAGCAAGAGACAAAATTAATAGCATAGCTGAGAAGTGTTATATCCTTAATTAACATGTACTATAATTAATTAACAGCACAGCTGATATAATTTTTGTTCCTATAATTGGAAAACTTGTTGTCTATATAATATATAAATATTTGTAAAATATTTGTAAACTTACAAATTCATTACGTTCCATTTTTTTCAACATTCACCCTTCAGCACAAGAGTAGATAGTGTATATACTAAATAAAAAATAAGGAAATTGTATTTGAACGACTTGTCAATTTTATCATTGTTAAGTAAAATCTGTTTCCTTGGTTTTTTAATATCACAGTTAGTTACACAGCGGAGGTGGCGCTTTATGTCGGTCTCCTCTCTACTATTGTTTCGAGATCAGAACATTCACAGCCGTAACTAATTTGTGATACCAGTAGTTCTCTCAGACACTGGGACTTCACCATTTTCTGCAGAAATTCTATTTCTGTAATTGTCAGTACTATACTGATCCAAGAGCCAAATAAAACCTCTCGCCACACTGGGGGCTCGTTCCTGGGATATTTCTGTATATCTTGAGCCATACTTAGTCTATTCATCTATCTACACTTTATCTTGTGCCACCCATAGATAACATAAGAAACCAATTTTTGAAAAAAAAAAAAAAAAATTCTATAATAGGATTTTTTTTATTGTTTTCTTAGGAGGAGTACCATTTAGTACTCAGTAAATAGTTGATGCTCACAAAGTTGCACGGAAATTTTTTGTTCATTTAAATTAATTAAGTTTAATTACAATAATTGGGTTATAGTAAATATACATACCCTATCTAAGTAACGCCATGGCTGATCTAGTGAAGTTCAGAACTGCGATCATGCAGATGGGTAAGGAATTAAATTTGACAGGTGATGCTCTCACTCAGTATGTCACAACAGAAGTGGACAAACATATGGATAGGGAAGAAAGAAAGTTGCAATTAGAGACTGAAGCAAGGAAATTAGAGGCTGATAGAGAAGCAAAGAAATTAGAGGCTGAAGAAAGGCGGTTGCAAGCGGAAGCTGAGAGAGAAGCCAAAAGACTGGAAGCTGAGAGAGAAGACAAAAGACTGGAAGCTCAGAGAGAAGACAAAAGACTGGAAGCTGAAAGAGAAACTAAAAGGTTAGAAGCTGAGGAAAGGAAATTACAAGCAGAGAGAGACCATCAGTTGAGATTAAAAGAGCTTGAAATTCAGGCAAATACTGGCAATAATGGTGGTAGCTCACCTCACTCTGAGAGTAGCTCCAGCCAGAGCACCTCAAGTGGGGCCATGAATTTTCATCTGGACCCATTTGTTGAGAAAGAAGACGCCATCGAGTCGTACCTGGATAGATACGAAAGATTAGCCACTACCTATGGCTTAGTGAAAGAAAAATGGAGTTTTAAACTATCTCAGGGATTGAGAGGTGTGGCCTACGATGTGTATTTGAAGCTCTCAAGAGATGACCAGGAAGATTATGAAATCCTGAAGCAGGCACTGCTTGTGAGATATGAAAAGAACTCAGAATCATATAGAAAGAAATTCCGAACAGCTAAACTTCTTCCAGGAGAAAACTATCACCAATTCTCTGCTAGACTGGAAACCTATTTGGAAAAATGGAGTAGTTTAGGAAAGTGTCAAAATCTGAAAGAAATGATAATGATGGAGCAAGTGAAAGAGTCCATGCCTCAAGAAATGAGGAAGTTTATCATGGAACAAGGAGCAGAGAGATTGGAAGATATTGTAACTGTTGCTGAGAGATATCAAGCAGCTCAGGCAGAATTATTAGGAAATAAGAAGAAGCAGGGTGAAAACTTCAAATCATCACAAAACTATACCAAATATGAACAAAAGGACCATACCACAAGGAACAAACAAAGATTTGACCAAAAGGACAAAAACCCTCTAAGATCGGATAAGACACCTTACCGGAAGGAAGGAAAGTGGTGTAAAACTTGTCTAATGAGTAACCACAATACTGCGGACTGCAGAAGGAAGAATCCTCCTCATCATGCTGCATGTCTTACAACAGGGAATCAGGGAAGGAAGGAAATGGCAGTAAGTCAGAAAGACTTCCATCATCCCCCTGTCTGTGAGGAAGTGACCGTGAATGGCACTCAAGTACTGTGTTTATATGACACAGGATTGGACTTTGATTCAGTTGTGTGCTCTTCTCTAGTGAGTCCTGACCAGATAACCACAGAAACAGTGGAAATCAGAGGACCGATCAAGGGAGCAAGAACCATGACACTACCCATAGCTCGAATCAACATAAGTTCTCGCTATGTGGAAGGAGAAATCAAAGCAGCAGTGATGGACGACCCTATTTACCCTTTGATTTTGGGGTGTAGGTATGTTTTCCTTGGAGAACCTATAAAACCTGTAGTTATGGCAACAGTCCAAACCAGGGAAAGCTCCAGGAAAATGGAGGAGAATCCTATCAATACTCATCCAGAAGAGATGAAAAAGGCTCAAGCAGCAGACAGCACGTTGAAGCCTTGTTTTGGCAAATTGCCTAAAGCACATAACCCTCCAGAGAAAGGAGACTTGTATATGAAGAATGGCCTACTATACAGAAAAGCTGGAACAGGACCTAAAGGGCATGGACAGCTTGTAGTGCCAAAATCTTACAGGGAGAAGGTTATGACGCTAGGACATGCTATACCCTTCAGTGGACATATGGGAATAGGGGCCACTGGACAAAGGATAGCCTGTCACTACTTCTGGCCAGGAATTACAGAGGACATAAAAAGATATGTAAGATCCTGTCCAGAATGCCAAAGAGTAGCTCCTAAGCATAGGACTGCACCAGCAACACTGGGAGAAATGCCTATTATGGGAACCCCTTTTGAACGTGTTGCAGTAGATATTGTTGGACCCCTCACTAGGACCAAGAAGAGAAATGCTTACATCTTAACCTTGGTTGATACTTGCTCTATGTGGGGAGAAGCAGTGGCCATGTCAGCTATAGATTCAAAGCACGTGGCAGAGGCCCTGTTGACAATATTTACCCGATTAGGTTTCCCGCATCAGATATTGACTGACAATGGGTCTCAGTTTAAGGGAAAGCTAACACAAGAAGTATTCAGGATATTTCAAGCCAGGCACTATCATTGTAGTCCCTACCATGCCCAAGGGAACGGTCAAGTAGAGCGGTTCAATGGTACGCTAATTTCAATCCTTAGAAAGCTGGCGAGTGAAAAACCTGATACTTGGGATACATACTTACCCGCTGCACTATTTGCATATAGGGAAGTACCCCACAATTCAACTGGATTGGCTCCAGCTACCTTGTTGTTTGGAAGACCAATAAAAGGTCCACTGGAAGCATTGCTGCGGACATGGACTGATGAAAAGGCAGAGGAAACAGTGACTTCCTCATACCAGTACGTCAACGAGTTGACATCTCGATTGAAAGCCGGTTGGAAACTGGCCAATGATAACTTAAGACAGGCCAGGAGGAAGCATGCTGCGTACTACAACAAAAAAGCAAAGGATAGGGAACTGGAGGTGGGTGAAAAGGTGTTATTACTGTTGCCAAGCAGCAATAATAAATTGCAGATTGGATGGCAGGGACCCTATGTCATACTGGAGAAACTTTCCAGGACCAATTATAAGATTGACAAGAAAGGGAAGGAGAAGGTATATCATGTCAATCTTCTTAAAAAATACTATGACAAGGAATCATCAGAAGTTGCACATATTATGACCCTAGCCATTGCAACAGAAATGCACGGTGAACCACTTCACTCTATGGAGTATCCACTCACAACTACAGAGGATTATGTTCAAGTAAATATTAGTGAACATTTAACTCCAGAGCAGAAGAAGAGGGTTCAGAAAGTGTTGGAAACCCATGCTGATGTGCTCACAGATAAGCCAGGTCGTACGAATCTGTTAGAGTACGACATGAAGGTTACCGACCCTACCCCAGTATGCATGAGAACATACCCTATACCCTATGCGAAAGCCCAAGCACTAAGGGAGGAAGTTGATTATCTGTTGAAGGAGAAAATTATCTCGAAGTCAGACTCTCCCTATAGCTCAAGTGTGGTGCTATTGAGAAAACCGAGTGGTGAACACAGGTTATGTATTGACTACCGGAAGCTTAATGCGATCACAGAATCTCAGGTGGACCCATTACCTGACACAAACCAGCTGTTCTCTACACTGAGTAAGGCTAGGTATTTATCGAAGGTAGATCTAAGCAAGGGATACTACCAAATACCAGTGAAACCAGAAGTTAGGAGAATGCTGGCATTCAGTACATCAGACGGACACTACGAGTTTAATGTACTACCCTTTGGGCTGAAAAATGCTCCAAGTATCTTTTCAAGAATGATGAGGAAATTATTGGAACCTCTACAAAATCCCCATATCACTAACTTTATGGACGACATTCTTGTTGCAACAAACACATTTGAAGAGCATATAGTAGCGCTCTCCATGTTGTTCGACAGACTGAGAGAAACTGGATTGACTGCACGTCCAACCAAGTGCTATATCGGTTGTAAGGAGTTGGAATTCCTAGGTCACACTATTTCTACAGGTCATATGTCTCCTGACCCAAAGAATATAGAGAAGCTAAAGAAGGCACCCAGACCTCAAACGAAGAAAGATGTGAGATCATTCGTGTCTTTATATGGGTTCTATCAGAAGTACATACCCCACTTTAACTCTCTGTGTGCACCATTAACCAACTTAACGAAGAAAGGACAGCCTCACAAAATCCAATGGAATGCTGATTGTGAAAAAGCTTACACAGAGCTAAAAGCAAAACTCACCAGCAAACCAATCCTTACACTACCCGATATCACACAGGAATTTGTATTAAGGACGGACGCTAGCAGTATAGGGATAGGTGCAACTCTCTTGCAGAAATCAAAAGCCCAGCCGGAGGAACTTTTACCAGTCGCCTACGCCAGTAGGAAGCTGAATGCAGCTGAGTTGAACTACTCGACCATAGAGAAGGAATGTTTAGCTCTAATTTGGTCCATCAACAAATTTTCACCTTATCTGTATGGGACACACTTCATTGTCCAAAGCGATCACCAACCTTTAACATTCTTGGCTGCATCTAAAAGGCTAAATTCGAGATTGTTAAGGTGGAGTCTGCTTCTGGCGCCTTATTCCTTTACCGTGAATTACATTCCGGGAAGAGACAATGTAGGAGCTGATTTTTTAAGTCGACACCCTAGTACTCTGGAAGGACAGACGCAAAAGGATTAACCACAGCAGGGGTTTACACGTCAGCTATGACAAGTCACAGCTAGGAAAGGAGGGGGCTATGTCGTGAAACGAAGTGTAACCCACTACTTTGTTAATCACTATGTCGAGATACAGATTTGCTTCAACCAATCAACTTGCACCGTTCACCAGTCTCTAAGACAGAATAAATTATACTGTTCACGCAGTTCACGCAAGATGGCGGCTAAAAACTGAATAAAATTAGGCTGTATGAGCAAAAGACGAAACCGGAGGAAACCAATCATTTTGCTCCGCCAGGAACCAACCGAAAGCCTTTCTTAAGCAGTTACCTGCCTATATAATAGGGCGGAATTTTATGCTAAACACGCAATCCCGAACTTGACGCCAGAGATACTGACTGAAGAGGAAGAAGCTGTCACCTTGATTGATTGTTTACCTGAGGGCATCGACCTGCAACCTACTTCACTAGTCGAGTCAAACTGGCCGTTTTTTAAATCTTGGAGGGTAATTATAAATTTACGATAACCTTTAGGAAAATAGGCCTTCAGCAGGCATATAATGTTGGTATTTGTTGTGTGTCATTATACTACCTACACCTGTATATATTTAATATATTTTGGGTTCCCTATGAATGTATATGATTGAATAGACGAAGACTAATAGGACTCATACTTTAATCTATTGTCTCCTATATTCAGTCTATTGTCTCTGATAATTCCAAACTGCAAATATAACCATAACAGTCCTTGTTAGGCCAAAACAGTCCTTGTTAGGACTCAATCTATTGTCTCCTATACTTCAATCTATTGTCTCAGATAAGACCAACTGCAATATAACCGAAACAGTCCTTGTCAGGACTCAATCTATTGTCGCATCTAACTCCAATCTATTGTCTCCTATAACTCCCACCTGATATATCACCAAACAGTCCTCGTCTCATATACTCCTATCATAAGAACATAACAATATTGTTAGGATATATGTTACCAGCTAGTATAGCACTTGTCAGAAAGGGCGTGGTATAGTATAGGGGGAAGGACATTGTTGTATCACACCTAGGTGTACAGATTATTGGATTTATTCATGTATTGATTTATATTATGGGATGTATTCATGTATTAAATGTATTCATGTATTGAATCTATATTATTGAATGTATCCATGTATTAGTTTATCAGAAAGAATGCTTTGCAAGTAGACACCTGTCTTGTCTCGCTATTGCTAAATCATACTGAGCCATGTTGTCATTCATCCTACATGCATACATCTGAGACACGCTCATTTCACTCACACTAGAAATAGGTGGGCTTGAGGACAGAAATTAGCCCCTATTTTTGCTTTGTTACAGGTTTATTTGTGTCCTAAAAACCTGAGGTCGTATGTTCGAGTCAATCCCGCTGCCTGGAACTTCACAGGAGCATAGAGATTGTACAGAAGCTACATCTTTAGTCCCCCTCAGTCTTGGGTGGGCTAAAGTAACGAACCTCAGCAGGAGTTGTGTGAACCCAACTAAGGAGAACAGAACGTTTTAAGAGATGAGTACTCAGTCGTACCATTTCTGTCAGCATTGTGAGCATAGAAACTGTCAGTGATGAGAAAGTGACTTAACATAGCAAGAGACAAAATTAATAGCATAGCTGAGAAGTGTTATATCCTTAATTAACAGCACAGCTGATATAATTTTTGTTCCTATAATTGGAAAACTTGTTGTCTATATAAATATAAATATTTGTAAAATATATGTAAACTTACAAATTCATTACGTTCCATTTTTTCAACATTCACCCTTCAGCACAAGAGTAGATAGTGTATATACTAAATAAAATATAAGGAAATTGTATTTTGAACGACTTGTCAATTTTATCAGTGTTAAGTAAAATCTGTTTCCTTGGTTTTTTAATATCACAGTTAGTTACACAGCGGAGGTGGCGCTTTATGTCGGTCTCCTCTCTACTATTGTTTCGAGATCAGAACATTCACAGCCGTAACTAATTTGTGATACCAGTAGTTCTCTCAGACACTGGGACTTCACCATTTTCTGCAGAAATTCTATTTCTGTAATTGTCAGTACTATACTGATCCAAGAGCCAAATAAAACCTCTCGCCACACCGCTCATGGAATGATATTATTTAATCAAAATGTTTTGAGTCGTCGAATCCTGGTTTTATCAACTGACGTATTCTGAGTTGAGTTAAATACTGTTTATATTCAACTATAATGACCAGTGACACTTAATGCCTGAACACGCTGCATCTCACACTGCTAATATTATTAATGAGACAAGAGACTAATACAGGTCAGTCAATATTCATATCTTTAATATGAAACATGTTCAGTTATCAATGCATCACACGGGTTAATATAGACAATATCGATACCAACGAAGAGTATTACGGAATCCTATAAAAGTGATATAAGAACCCGAAGGACTTTGACTCTAGGAACAGAATACGCATCCGACATCTTGGTCATCCTCAACATACTAGGAGTCAGTCCGTAACAGTGTACCAATTCGCCCTGTCCTATACCATCATCTCAAGCTCTAGCCATGTCTTCTTCATCTCTTTCATTTCTGTCTCCAGAAATCTAGGACTGTTAACAACGTTAACAATGAAGCAAATGTAATTAAGAGGACATATATATATATATATAAAGGTGAGTGTTTCTTCCTGTCACTACTTTCCCAGGCACAGTTAGATGATGGGCCCCCCGGGACGTGTCCGGCAGTTACGCCACTGAAACTATACACAGCAATCGCGCCTGGAGCAGTGGTTTCACAGTTCCTACTAGAGAAGGTGCCGGAATCTCAACATAATCAAAATCAAAAGATTACTGAAAATTTCAGA
This sequence comes from Oreohelix idahoensis, assembly GCA_024509875.1. Taxonomy (NCBI): domain Eukaryota; kingdom Metazoa; phylum Mollusca; class Gastropoda; order Stylommatophora; family Oreohelicidae; genus Oreohelix; species Oreohelix idahoensis. The sequence goes on from JAMPIV010014984.1 coordinate 519,708, forward strand.
AAGCGAAACAAATATGTGAAATAAGAGCATAAAGAGAGAAGAGCAACGCAAGTGAAAAACATCGTTTGGCTACGCTAATTAGAGAGATCAGATAGGCGTGGCGACTTTTTTTGTTGCCTGGGGGATGTGTCTGTGAAATCGATATTGCTGTATTCAAACACTCAAAGATATATAAAAAATTGTTCTCCATGTCAAATGTGTATGGAAAATGCACAATTTTAAATGGCAGACATAAAAACCGCTTACCTGGCATAAAAGAAGAAAAAATTCACAAGTGAAATAACGAATATGCCTGCTAGGTAAATATTGTGGACGTGAAACTCCCGCGAAAACTCTCTAACAAACAGATGATGAACTCAAAATGCGTCAAAAAATTTCTTAATCAGGTTCGAAAATGCATATAAAGGTAGCAGGTGATGGCCTAAGTTACAAGTGCGGGTTTTCATAAGTGGTTAAAAAAATAGGTAAATGAAAAGAGTTGAGACGGAGGGCTGTGAGATATAACCTATAGAGAAGTTAAACACCTCGCGGAGGTAGTCAGTTATTTCTTGTCCCAACTGTTTTCTGAACCTGTAACATAATATGAATTAAGATGCGGAAACTGAAATATAAAAGAAGAGATAGCGAGAGAGACAAAAACGTGAGAAAGTTTAGAGACTGGCAGGAATATGGTAGATAATGTAGATGACTGGGGCAATGTTAGAACGGTTCATCACGTGATTAGTGAATATAAACTACTTAATCTTGGGAACATTAAATACCTAGTCTTGGGAACATTAACTTCTAAATCATGGGAACAGTAACGACTGACCCTTGGAAACATTAACTTCTTGGTCTTGGAAAGCTTAACTACTTAGTTTTGCGAAAGGACAAATGTGCTGGGCCATTACATCCAACAAGCGCATTACGCACACACACACACACACACACAAATATATATATATATATATATATATATATATATATATATATATATATATATATATATATATATATGTGCGTGTGTGTGTGTATATATATATATATATATACACATCGCAATCTGGATAAGTAGACGTCGCTGGGGCCATCTAAAATAATTTCACTTATTCGAAATTCTACTTATCAGGAGTTTGATCAGAGCTGGGCATTTTGCTGTTAGAATAAGAGAGAAATTAAAAAGTAATTATTTAACCCTTTTTATAATTGTTTCATCGTTTGATTATCATTGTTGCATTTCCCCTTTTCAAAAGCAAATTCAAAGCATAAAGTAAAACATCATATCCCTTCTTTTTTTTCTTTTTTGGTACCATTTTCGTGAGTTGAATAAGAAATTATGTCACTTTTCTAGCCTTTAGGACCGCCTCTTATCTTTGATTTTATCTCCTCCCCTTTACTTCTTCCAAGCATCTGCCAATGCAAATCCTGGCTCTGGCGACGTTACTCTTAAATTAGGCAGCCGTAGCCCACCCTCCATCATGTTTTGCTTCGGCTACACAGAGAGGTATGTAAATCTGTCCCATGCTGGAAGCGGTGATCTTCTAAATGTCTTTCAGTTAGGGAACCGCGGACACAAGCGAGTCGACATGACTAGTCCGCGTTTCTTCTGGAGCCCTTTGAGACTGGGACGCCAGAGAGCGAGTCTTCTGCTACTGATACGTGAACTCTTTCGCCTGTGGTCGCAGGGGAGAAAACACACGGTTTCCTAATACCTGTGTCCCCGGTTTGACTTGCCGCTTGTCATCCAGAGTTCGCGAAATGTAAAGCGACCTATGGTAGAATCTGGCTACTTAATCTGGACTCCAGCAGTATTCATTGCTTGTTGTTTCAGAAGTGCCAAAGGACCTACTACCTGCAGAGTGGAACTTGTGCTGTTAAGCCTGATACCAGATGCGTTTTAGAACGGAATAATTCTTGTAATATCAAAAGAGTCCACAGTCCTTGGAAATAACTAGCCCCTGTCAATCGCCTGTCATGTTTGCACGGCTTTCATAGTTTCCTGATTTCATGATTGCCTGTTTTCATGATTTTTCTACTTGCTGATTTACTCATTTTCTGGCGTCATAGTCTACAATTAAACCCACGTCTTACATGGTCATTATATGCGTCAAGCATTATAATTGTTGTCATCAACCCTAGGCAGTGAGTGGTTAGCTTCAGTGCGCCTTCATTTAAGACATCCAGGGTGCACCAAAGCAATTCATCATGGCTTATTTGAGTGGCCAGTGCCTTTGCTTTTTTATCAAGCGCATACACCTTTCCCGAAAGTCAACGTCAAGTCACCAGTTCACAACAACGAGTTAGGGAGCAGTTAAACCATCGAATTCCCACACATCATTTTCCTGTGGATTTACAGACCCAGCTGAGTCAGCCTTCTGCGTGGAAGGAAGATATTTTCCTATTCACTCGATTTTCAAGTTTACTCTAACCCTTGAATAAGGGAGCCGCGGTAGCATAGTGGTTAGTGTACTGGCTTCCTAGCGCAGTGGTCTATGGTTCGATCCCCAGATGAGGTGGGATTTTTTTAGGCTACAAACGGCTCCTGGGTCGACCCAGCCCCAAATGGGTACCAGAGCAACTCTAGGAAGGTTAAGGCAGCCGGCGTGATGCCGACCACATCACCCCTAGTGTGCCGACGGTCAAGATAATATGGGCCTAACACCATATTCCCAATATGCCTCAATGGGCGTGTAACGGGTTCCTTTACCTTTTTTTTTTTTTTTGAATAAGTTAGACGGACACGGGAATTATAGTGTGTTTCTCAACTAACGAGGTGTACCACTGCTCGTGAATAGTTAAATTGAAACAGACTTGGTCGTCCTTATGAAGAGAACTGTATCCGTTATTTCTAGCATTCTTTCTTGGTTTTTGTTGATTACTACTAACTTTGTTAAATTGTTTTGTGATAATCATTGATGTATACCAATACCTATATTTTTCTTTATGACTAGTTGTGTTGATAATTAAATATATATATGTTCCTGCCATCAGAAATTACTTACTATTGCACCTGTCACCTGAATATTGACCTGTTTTTTTTTAATCCTTACTACGATATTTCGCATATCGTGGAGAGGAAGAGGGCCTGTATGACATTTAAAAGTGTTGTGTGTTGCGAGGTAGAAGATTAATTATATATATATATATATATATATATATATATATATATATATATATATATATATATATATATATATATATATATATATATATATATATATATATATATATACAGGGTGTCCATAAAGTCTCTTTACAATTTAACAAATTTATTACAAAGGCAATTGATGAGATATCTTAATCAGATTTGTTCTATGTACTCAGTGGTTATTAAAGTTTTTAATCACGTACCATAATGTGAGAATCTGGGGATCAGAACACCCCCATGTGACTAGGGAACTTCACCGAGATAGTCCAAAGGTGAATGTGTGGTGTGGGATCATGTGCAATCGAATCATTGTTCCATTTTTCTTCAACGAGACATCAATTACTGCAAATGTTTACCTTGACCTTTTGACTGAATATGTGGCACCACAACTAGATGACCTTCAACCAACCATCATTTTCCAGCAAGATGGTGCACCACCACATTGGGGACTGCATGTTCGTGGGTTCCTAAATCAAACATTTCCAGACCGGTGGATTGGAAGGGATGGCCCAATTCCCTGGCCACCTCGTTCACCAGATATCACTCCCCTGGACTCCTTTCTATTGGGTTATGTTAAAAATATTGTGTATCGAACAAAAATACGGGACATCACTGACCTAAAGCAAAAGATCACTGATACCATTGCCACCATTGATGAGGCTATGCTACAGCGAACATGGCAAGAAATCGAGTACCGTCTTGATGTGCTTCGTGCAACTAATGGTGCCCATATAGAGGTGTATTAGATGAGGCAAAAAAAAACTTCAATATCTACTTCTCATTTTGTAATAATTTCCACATATTTGTCTTTTCATTTGCCTTTGTAATAAATTTGTTAAATTGTAAAGAGACTATATGGACACCCTGTATATATATATATCCTCTCTTGACTGTCATACACAACTCTCTTTTCACATTCGCGACTCTATTTCTATCTACTATCACGCATCTCACTCCGAATTTGATTACAACTTGATTTATATTCTTTACTTTACTTGTCCATGTTTGTTGAAGTTTTTGTGGTAAAAAGTTTTTTACGGGATGGGGTAACCAGCCCCATGCCCAACCCTCCTTAGTCTCTTTTTACGACATGCCTGGTAGGGTACAGTGTTACTATTCTTTGCTCCCCTTTCGGGCCCCGGTAACACACGGGTGATACAAGCGTTTACCACATTAATATTAATAGCAAGGGTCGAAACGAACGTAGTACACGTAGGCCGCTATTACGAGTTATTTGGCCATTTCACGCAGTCTTTCGTTGTCCCTTTGATCAGAACGGCTTATTTTAACTCGTTCTTGGTTGTCTTTCTTTCATCGTTGATCTTAAATCCGTTCACAACCATTTGCAGCCGACCTTCGTTATGGAGATGGCAGCTGATGATTATGATGAGAACTGAAGTCTGCAGCCCGATCATCATTTATGAATCACATATTCGCCAAAATAATTTTAAAAACTACACACGATCACAGATAATTATAATTTTAACTTATGAGATGCGAAGACAACACTTCTTTTTAAGCGAGTCCTAATTTGAGTTGGGACTGAACAACTACGTCGACTTATCCGAACATTTGATTCATAGAGGTCGAGTTTTTTTTTTTTTTTTTAATAAAGCCAAAGAATACTTTTGGCCGGGACCTGCAAAACTGCTTCGACGTAACCAAAAATCGTCGTAAGTGAGTTCCGCGAGGCTGCTGTGTATATGTCTCTAAAACATCTAAGAGAAACGGATGTAAAGCGACCTGAGTCAATATAATTGTCATTTACATCATCATCATCTTCCCTGCACTCTCATACGGGACATAAAGCTGTTCCTGTTGCTTGTCCCGATTTCTATTTTGGGCCGTCTTTTTCAGCTCTGTCCACGAATTTTCCGCTACTCTAGTTTACAACTTTCACTGTTCTCTTCCATGTTCACCTTGGTTTTCTCAGTCCTCTCTTCCTTTACGAGTTTCAGTCAAAGGCGTGTTTCTTTCCTACGGGTGTGTCCTATCCGTCTCCACTTTCTCTAGCAAGTATGTTGTCTGCTTCCATTTCCGACGTCTGCTATTACTTACGGTCGATTAATAGCATGACGCGAGACAGGAATTTGTTGGTGTATGTTTGGAGTTTGGCTTGACTATACTAGGTTAGGATGATGTGAGGCAGGAGTTTTTTGGTGAATGTTTGGAGTTTGGCTTGACTATACTAGGTTAGGATGATGTGAGACGGGAATTTGTTGGTGTATGTTAAGAGTTTGGCTTGACTGTACTAGGTTAGGATGATGTGAGACAGGAATTTGTTGGTGTATGTTTGGAGTTTGGCTTGACTATACTAGGTTAGGATGATGTGAGACAGGAATTTGTTGGTGTATGTTAAGAGTTTGGCTTGACTGTACTAGGTTAGGATGATGTGAGACAGGAATTTGTTGGTGTATGTTAAGAGTTTGGCTTGACTGTACTAGGTTAGGATGATGTGAGACAGGAATTTGTTGGTGTATGTTTGGAGTTTGGCTTGACTATACTAGGTTTGGATGATGTGAGACAGGAATTTGTTGGTGTATGTTAAGAGTTTGGCTTGACTGTACTAGGTTAGGATGATGTGAGACAGGAATTTGTTGGTGTATGTTTGGAGTTTGGCTTGACTATACTAGGTTAGGATGATGTGAGGCAGGAGTTTGTTGGTGAATGTTTTGAGTTTGGCTTGACTATAATAGGTTAGGATGATGTGAGACAGGAATTTATTGGTGTATGTTAAGAGTTTGGCTTGACTGTACTAGGTTAGGATGATGTGAGACAGGAGTTTGTTGGTGTATGTTTGGAGTTTGGCTTGACTATACTAGGTTAGGATGATGTGAGACAGGAATTTGTTGGTGAATGTTTGGAGTTTGGCTTGACTATACTAGGTTAGGATGATGTGAGACAGGAATTTGTTGGTGTATGTTTGGAGTTTGGCTTGACTATACTAGGTTAGGATGATGTGAGACAGGAATTTGTTGGTGTATGTTTGGAGTTTGGCTTGACTATACTAGGTTAGGATGATGTGAGACAGGAATTTGTTGGTGAATGTTTGGAGTTTGACTTTATGTTGCGTCCTTTTTGGGTCCTTAACAGTAATAACATCATCGGACCAGAGATTTAACACCATCTCAACAATATACAAGGAAAGCAGCAAGTCATGCTTGGGATTCCAGGAAAGAAAGAGCCAAGACTGGATAACACCAGATACGCTAAACACCATAGCGAAGAGAAAGGAAATGAAAAGAAAGAAAACAGAAGCTAAGTCTCCCAGGTTAAAGGCAATATATAGTGAACAGTACAGTCAGCTGGACAAGGACGTTAAACGTCAAACCCGTGCTAACAAAAGGACATTTCTGGATGACCTTGCAAGACAGGCAGAAGAGGCAGCACTGAGAAATGAACAAAGCACAGTATACAAAATAACTAAAATCATCAGTGGAAAACGAGGTGCAAACAATATTACATTAGTAAGAGATAAGCAAGGAAATCTCATCACAACAGTAGAGGGACAGGAAACAAGATGGGCAGAGCATTTCGGAGAAACTCTGAATAAGGAACCACCAGAGACACAATTGAATGTTCCTGGGGCTGAAAATGATCTAGATGTTAATACAGACATCCCACGAAAAGAAGAAATCATCATAGCAATCAAAGGATTAAAGAATGGAAAAGCTCCTGGTCATGATAACTTAAATGCAGAGCTATTTAAGACAGACCAAGAGCTAGCAGCAGAACTATTAGAACCACTATTTGCACAAGTCTGGAAAACAGGGACAACACCAACAGAGTGGAAAAAAGGAATAATTGTCAAATTGCCCAAGAAGGGAGATCTTGCAGACTGCAATAATTGGAGAGGAATAACTCTTCTATCAGTTCCCAGCAAAATACTAGGCAGGATAATTATACAGAGAATCTCAAAAGCAGTAGACCACAAACTGAGGAAAGAACCAGCAGGATTTAGAAAGAACAGAAGATGTGTAGATCATATATTTACCCTCAGGAACATTATAGAGCAGTGCTCAGAATGGCAAAGACAGTTGTACATTAATTTCGTTGATTTTGAAAAGGCTTTTGACAGTATACATAGGGACAGTGTATGGAAAATACTGAGGGCTTATGGAATTCCAAGCTGCATAGTGTCAATCATAAAAAGCCTTTATGCCAACTTTACGTGCAGCATTGGGCAGAGCAACCTAACCTTTGAAGTGAAGACAGGAGTACGACAGGGATACCCCTTATCAACCACTCTATTTTTAACAGTCATAGACTGGGTGATGCGCCAGACAACAGAGGGCAATCCAAGAGGAATAAGATGGACTACATTTTCTACATTGGAAGATCTGGAATATGCAGATGACATTGCACTGCTAGCACATTCACATCAACACATCCATAAAAAAACGGATAGACTTAATAAGTATAGCCAGCAGGTGGGCTTGAACATCAACCTAAAGAAGACAGAGGTCATGACGCTCAATGTGAGCAGCCCTGAGCCTATATCAGTAAGGAATCAGCAACTAGAACAGACAGATAGATGCCTTCACATACCTATGATGCAAAGTAACACCAGACAGCGGAGCAAGCAAAGACATCAACAACAGAATGAACAAAGCAAGAACAGCCTTTTTTAGTCTAAACAACATCTGGAAGTCCTCTCATTACAGCACAAGCACAAAATTAGGATTATATCAGAGCTGTGTGCTTTCTGTGCTTCTCTATGGCGCGGAGAGCTGGAGAGTTACAGAGAAGGAAATGTCGAAATTGTTCTCTGTTCACACAACATGCCTAAGAAAAATTCTCCGAAATTTTTTGCCGAATACCATCACCAACCAAGATCTGCTTACTCAGAGCAAGCAAGAGGACATGCACACCATCATAGCTGGCAGACGCTGGAGCTGGGTTGGCCATGTCCTCAGAAGAGACCCCGATGCCATCACAAGAACAGCTATGCTATGGACCCCTGAAGGAAAACGAAAGAGAGGCCGACCAAAAAAATAACTTGGCGGAGGACTGTGGAGGCTGCATGGGTCCTACTTCTGTTAAGAGGGTCCGCATCAACATATGTGGTAAGAATATATTGGTAATTTAAATTCATCGCGCACGGAAACGCACATATTTGTGCATAAGTATTTTCGCGTTTTGGTTGCTAAACAGTAGATGACGTAGTGACCTCAGAGAGAGATGGCTGGTATGAAAGTCAGACATTGGTCTGTCCGTTTAAAACTCATATGACGGGTTATTGATTGTTAAAGTCAATTGTATACGGCCTTCCAGACGGAAGCCATCGCCGTGAAGAGTTGACCGTAAGTTCATTTATAATAATGTAAATTTATTCTACGTCTTTTCGTCATACTGCATCTAGTCAGTACCTTCCATGGGAATCGTTGACCCTTCATTTGGATGTATTGAAATGGATAATATATAAAGCGAAGTCATTGAAATCCAGCCTATTATTTTGAAGAAATTGTATTACATAAACGTAAATACAAAGATAAAGTATTTGTTCGCCGTCCTACGGATTACGGCACATAAGGAGAGGTCATTCAAGTTCAGAACTTAGAAATTTATATGCACAATACAAGATTTCAGCTTTGTGAGATTGGTAATCGGTTCTATTCTTTGCCACCTTTGTCTTTCTTAACTCAACAGCAGAGTCAAGTACCCATTTACAGTTGAATAGTCTCATGAAAAGAAGAGAAGAAAACAAATAAAGAGGTCATAGTAAACCTAGGGATGAAATGAGAGATAATAAAGGAGATCAAAATTAGACAGCTAAAATAATTTGGCCATGTAAAAAAGACATAACACCTTAGGGAAGACTATAATAGAAGGAAGAATTGTAGGCAAATGTGCAAGAGGAAGACAGCGCTATAAGTGGGAAGATAACATCAAGAGATGGACAGGAAAGAGTCTATCAGAGTGCACCATTAATACCTGATGATGATGTACATGGACCTTTTTCAAGAATTCATCCTCTTTTTTTTTTTAGTCTTTAGTTTAGGGCGTGGCGCTATCATGTTTTGAATCCTGGAACCCGATAACTTTGATGCGGGAGGCAAGCACTGTAACCACTCTGCCAATTGGACGCTCGTGGTAATAAAGTAGAACCATTGTAGGAATTGCTGTAGGAGGATGCAGTAATAGAAACAGATAGCTTCAACAAGGTAAATATAAACGTAGACCCAGAGCAGATACTGTCGTACAGGAATGAAGTGTTAGAGACTTCACTATACTAGGTCCATCTTCGAGAGGTGGGGTGACCAGTTTACTTCATTGCTGCCTTTGCTTTCCTAATTGAAGAACAGAGTCAGGTACCCATTTACAGCTAGGTAGTCTGGAGCGTGGCGACACAGTGTTTCGAACCCTTGACTCTACCAATCAGACGCTTGTGGTAGAAGGACAATACTTTAATGCTGATATATGGTACAAGAACAACATTGCTGATATGCCGACAATAAAGTCAAATTTATATTTTTCACTTTTACACTTCGCTAAAGTAATCTAAATGTTTATTTTCACCTGTAAACACGAAATTCAGATTTAGCGCCATAATGTTAGCATTATCGCATTAGTAATACCACACTGGCCTGGTTAAAGCTTCCACTATCAAACATTCACGCTTAGATTGTGGTCCAGGATGCATGAAATTGCAGCAACGATCGAAGATCAGTTTCCTGGCTCGAAACAGGAAATGCCCACGCAGGATACCGCCAAAATCGATGAACTACTTGTCTGTCGTAACTTTATTCATAATCCAAATTTTTACATTTAAGTATAAATTTAAAAATCTGTACTTTTTCCAAGGAAAGATAGAAAATAAATCACTCAATCGAATGTAATCATCTTTTTTAATCTCACGAACTACATGAATCTTAATTTCATTTTTATTGGCGATAAAAAGAGGGTTGTTTAATGATGCATATTTGGTGACTCGATGTGAGTACTTCTTCCTAACATAATTTCATTGGCACGCGGCTGTACGGGGTGTTAACCAGGACAAGCTGTCTAATTTCTGCAACAGTGAAGCACTTTTCGACAACAAAAGAAGGTAATAACGAACCGTAACTTACAAGCACTTTCTCTTTACACGATATAACGAGCCACCACCTTGTACTTTTCAGACTTGGGAAATGGAGGATCGGAACCTACATTTAAATTGCTGTGATCGAAAACCGGCGTTTAGTATTCGAAAGAATGGATCAAACTGTAATTTTTGTTCGTCCATTTGTAAGTTTAATTCTTTTTCTTCTCCTTTTTCTACTTCTTAAATTACTGTGCCTGGTGGCGTAGGTAATCATGTCAATGCACAACTTCCAGTCTGGAGTACTTCTTATTAATGCTGTTGTTGAGTCATTTCCATGTCATAATGTCAAAATGTTCTGTATGTAATCTATTTGTCGTCCGTTGTTTCTTTTTTTCCCTCCGATCTCTGTTGTCACTGAATATACTAGCTTTCTTCTTGTCATAACATGCCCAATGAACGTGCACTTCTTCCTTTTAATTTAAGTAAAAATCTTCCTCTTTGCTCTTTGGCTTCTTTCATCACGCATTCATTACTCTTCTTTAGTTGTCTATGGTATTCTTAATACTCTTCTATAAAACCACATCTCAGTAACTTCTACGGTTTTTCCTGCTTGTTTAATGATTGTCCATGACTCACTTCTGTGTATTAGGATCAGTTGTATGTTTTAATTAGTAATATTAAAGCAGGCATAGAAATCACCAATACTTAGAACCAATGTGGGAAGAAAAACATACCTGGACATGAGAAACAAAATGCCTACATCGGATGGGAGAAGTACCATAAATTTGGTGAGAAAGGACGCCCAAGATTGTGACAAGTGATACACAGGATCGTGATAAAAATTAACGATGATAAGTGAGGAAAGATACCCAGAAGTGTTACGGGAAAATGCCCAGGATTGGTTTTAGAAGATATCTAGGAGATATTTTAAAGGAAACTAGTTACGGGTAACAAACTACACCGAAGATAAGTGGGAAAAAATCATTAGAATTTGTAACAACAACAAAAAGAGGGCCTAGCCATGAAGATATTCATGCTAGGTAAGAAGAGATATCGAGCATCAATAGTGAAAGATAATAATACCCGTGAATAAACCTACATTAGTGGGCGGTTCCCCGGGGGGTCTCTGATGAGATGAAGAAAAAAATATGACTACTGCATCCTAAGGCATGTCTTTCAATTGGACTAATTAGAGCTTGTGTATGGGGGGATGGCAACCTCATACTGGACAAGAAATTGCCACAGAAACCACCGCTGCAAGAGCACGTGCATAATTGGTGCAGTCTTCCTGCAAGGGGTTAGCTGCAGTTGAAGCTCCATGCTCCATAAGGAGCGCAAAGGAAAATGATGATGATAATGATGATGATGATAATGATGATGATGATGATAATGATGATGATAATGATGATGATAATGATGATGATGATGATAATGATGATGATAATGATAATTATGATGATGATGCTTATAATAATGATGATGATAATGATGATAATGATGATGATGATGCTGATAATGATGATGATAATGATGATAATGATGGTGATGATAATGATGACGCTGATCACGATGATAATGATGATGATGATAATGATGATGATGCTGATGATGATAATGATGATGCTGATAATGATGATGATGATAATAATGGTGATGATAATGATGATGCTGATAATGATGATGATGATGATGATGATTGTGACGTACGTCTAGTTTGACTAGTGAATTTTCCCTGATATGATGGATGATTTAAAGGGACCTTTAGCTTTTCATAACATTAGAACCCCTGAACATTTGTTGTAACTTTTCGTTTGCCAGAACGCATTCCACCGGGACTCATGTAGGATACAGCGACGAGATCAAAGAGACAGACCGAGGGATCTTAGGGGAGACTATCGGCGCTATCAAAGACAGTAGTTTTCCCTGATACGAGACGCAGTTGCTTGCCGCTAATTTCGCGTCTCGGTGTCAATCGAGGAACCGAGCGAACGGGGGAAAGCGAAACGGGCAGCAGCGAGCGGATACGAAGACCAGGGGGCGGTTTCTTCTCTTGATTTGGCGGTCAGATCCCCAAAAGTTCGTGAGATCAAATAAGCTGTCAAGTTTATCATGTCCCACTCAACTTACATTCCATTTTAGCTAAATAGACCATGAAGAACTAGACACGTTATCACTCGCTGGCCAGATCTTTACAGAAGCACTAGCTTTATTGAAATCTTGTTATAGATTTTCCCCTGGATTTTATATATATTTGCAGTGATTTCTATTTCTGTGCAAAGCGGTAATATATATTGTGTAAAGTGATCAGTGGTCTAGCTCAGTCATTCTATTTAAAGGGATTTTGTGTTAATTTAAATCTATTTAATTAAACCATCTCAAGAGTTCCTGTTTTAAATATAATGATCTATCTATTATATTATTTCAAAAGATAATAGATGCTTAAATTAACTTTTAAAGTCGCGAAGGAATTTATAATTAATAAATTCAGTTAAGTCCTAGTTTTATAGATGTGTGTTTTTTAACCACTAGAATTCGCGCAGTGTTTATTAAATACATAATTAAATACTCGAGTGTATTATAGGCTTAATGGGAAATTCATCGCGCTTTAGAAGGCTATTTGTTTTCGGATGATGAGTGCTCGTAACCTGTGCGATCCCAGCATTAAGAAAGCAATGATCTAAGCAAAGATGATGTGTATGATGACGCAGAATGAGACTGTGTAAATTTTTCATCTTTGAGGCGATTCTATGATGGATGCTATCTAACTTATGATGAAAGCACACCCAAAGACAAATTTAACGCACCATCAAACAACTTGATGAAGATGATGATGATGATGATGATGATGATGATGATGATGATGATGATGATGATGATGATGATGATGATGATGATGATGATGATGATGATGATGATGATGATGATGATGATGATGATGATGATGATGATGATGATGATGATGATGATGATGATGATGATGATGATGATGATGATGATGATGATGATGATGATGATGATGATGATGATGATGATGATGATGATGATGATGATGATGATGATGATGATGATGATGATGATGATGATGATGATGATGATGATGATGATGATGATGATGATGATGATGATGATGATGATGATGATGATGATGATGATGATGATGATGATGATGATGATGATGATGATGATGATGATGATGATGATGATGATGATGATGATGATGATGATGATGATGATGATGATGATGATGATGATGATGATGATGATGATGATGATGATGATGATGATGATGATGATGATGATGATGATGATGATGATGATGATGATGATGATGATGATGATGATGATGATGATGATGATGATGATGATGATGATGATGATGATGATGATGATGATGATGATGATGATGATGATGATGATGATGATGATGATGATGATGATGATGATGATGATGATGATGATGATGATGATGATGATGATGATGATGATGATGATGATGATGATGATGATGATGATGATGATGATGATGATGATGATGATGATGATGATGATGATGATGATGATGATGATGATGATGATGATGATGATGATGATGATGATGATGATGATGATGATGATGATGATGATGATGATGATGATGATGATGATGATGATGATGATGATGATGATGATGATGATGATGATGATGATGATGATGATGATGATGATGATGATGATGATGATGATGATGATGATGATGATGATGATGATGATGATGATGATGATGATGATGATGATGATGATGATGATGATGATGATGATGATGATGATGATGATGATGATGATGATGATGATGATGATGATGATGATGATGATGATGATGATGATGATGATGATGATGATGATGATGATGATGATGATGATGATGATGATGATGATGATGATGATGATGATGATGATGATGATGATGATGATGATGATGATGATGATGATGATGATGATGATGATGATGATGATGATGATGATGATGATGATGATGATGATGATGATGATGATGATGATGATGATGATGATGATGATGATGATGATGATGATGATGATGATGATGATGATGATGATGATGATGATGATGATGATGATGATGATGATGATGATGATGATGATGATGATGATGATGATGATGATGATGATGATGATGATGATGATGATGATGATGATGATGATGATGATGATGATGATGATGATGATGATGATGATGATGATGATGATGATGATGATGATGATGATGATGATGATGATGATGATGATGATGATGATGATGATGATGATGATGATGATGATGATGATGATGATGATGATGATGATGATGATGATGATGATGATGATGATGATGATGATGATGATGATGATGATGATGATGATGATGATGATGATGATGATGATGATGATGATGATGATGATGATGATGATGATGATGATGATGATGATGATGATGATGATGATGATGATGATCTAGTACGGACCAGAAAAGCGAATGAAATTGCAGAAATCGCGTAGACCAATACAAAGAACTTGTGAAGAAACGTCTGACAGCCCAATGGTACAAGATGCTAATTGATACGAACAAGTTTCAGGTTAGTTTTACACAAGCAAAAAAAGATTGTAAAGAGTCTTAAATGGCAAGTACGTGGGGCCAAACTTATAGTGACACATTACTTGTGACACATTACTTGTGACACATTACTTGTGACACATTACTTGTGACACATTACTTATGCTCATGGTTGCTCCGACATGAGGAGCAGGAGTGTCTACCTATTTTAAGTCAGCTCGTGATGTTGTTCACCATTGTCTCGTGTCTTTGGTTATTGGTATGAAACAGCATTTGTACATACAAATTCCGACTTAATTACAAAATTGAATTTCGAGCGCTCGAAACAACAGAACTTATTCGTAACCCAAGACAACACTGTTTGATTTAAAAAAGAGGGCTCTCGGGCCTCGTGGGACCAGCTGGTGTTTTTATACGCTAAAGCGGTAATAATATTGGTTCGTATACCTTATTTTTGTGTATTTTCGGATGTCATTTGATACCAGTTACAAGGACTTTGTACAAATAATACGCTTATTGTGTCACGCTGGCGATTGGTCACAATAATCGTTACTTTTATATAATAATTACACTAAGTCGAGACACCGTTGTAGAATGTTCTGTCGCGGTCTTCAGCATGGGGTACATCTCTTGGGGCGCTGCTTTATTGACAGAATTACCTACACATTCATATTTTGTTCTTTTCATATCTGTCTGTCAGTCCTTCTCTATTCATCTATCCCCCATCCCTTCATACTTCCATCCTTCGACCCAATTCTATCTATCTATCTATCTATCTATCTATCTATCTATCTATCTATCTATCTATCTATCTATCTATCTATCTATCTATCTATCTATCTATCTATCTATCTATCTATCTATCTATCTATCTATCTATCTATCTGTCTGTCTATCTGTCTGTCTGTCTGTCTGTCTGTCTGTCTATCAATCCGCCTATCTGTCTGGCTATCTAAATATTCCTCTCTGTCTGTCTGCTTATCTGTCTGTCTATCTACTGAACTAATTGCTTACCTATTTATTTTCGATCCTTTCGTCTATGCGTCCACCATGTCATATGTCTGTCGGTCCGTCAGTCTGTCTATTCGTCTGTCTGTCTTTCTTTCTACTATGTGCTTCCTGCTGATAATTCTTGTATTCTTCATGTTTTTCTACTCCTTTTCCCGTCCCTAACATTTTTCCAAAACGGCTCCCAAGTTCACGACCTTGTCATTTCCCACCCTCACCCTTTAATCTAGTGTATGAATGACTATCACGCAAATCAAGCACGCAAGGCGGTCACTCTCTTAAGGGAGCAGGTCTCAAGTTCTGTATGAATAAAGAGAAGCAGCACGTGAGAAGGCACAACACAAGATACTCATGTTCAGGAATGTCGTTCTTGTAATCAGAACGTATAAAAGCTCTTGGGGGTGAGCCAAAAGTTGCCAGTTTCCGCTTGTTGTTACGGTGAAGTTTTAGTGGAACACAATAGTGGAGGTTATACAGCAGGGTTCCTTAACCTATGGTTGAGGGTCCGGTAATGGATTATAGGGGTCCGTGTATGTCGTGTATGATTTATCAGATAGGTAATAGATGTTTATAGCCCTGTCTGAGCAGAGGTGGTAGTGATGACAATGTGAAAGTAAGGGGTAAGATATAGTTTTATCCCGAAGTGATCGTGTAAGAGAAAGGACAGTCTTTGGATAGAATAATTTATCTAATCCAGCCTATCTGGACGACGATATTTAAATCAGACGCACTTTGTCTCCTTGTACAAAAATACAAGTTACACTACACTCAAATGCACACAATTCTGTGACAAATACGCACGAACGTGTAAACAAACTATGAATAACGTATAATAGATATGGGGTTGACCGACACGATAACTAAAGATTTAATAAAGTTTATTATCAATAAAAGATCACAACAATAAGCATACACATCATCAGATTATGGTTTACAGACAAAATGAAAATTAATCAAATAGGTTCTCCTCTCTGGTAAAGGAAAAGAAAGGACGATCCCAAGAGAGGTTAATTAACCCAAAAGATCAAAGGTTAACAATAAGTTATGAAATAGTCAGTATGGGAAAAGAATAGGCTCCTAATGTAAACTATCCCGTCACTAATCAGGTTATTGAGATTAAAAAAAAAAAGAAGAAACCATATAAGTATATGATGTTAACAAAAGACATAAGTGTCTTTCTCTGTTCATTCAATTCACATACCCGCAGTAGCCACTTTCAGATACAATTACCCCAGTAGTTGTCGCAGGTATTCCAAGGAAATACACTAATAAGTAATATGTATATTTAGTGTCAAATTTAAGTTTGCCAAATCCAGCCCCAGACTCTCCGTAGTTGCTGACTGCAAATTTCACAGGAGTCACTAGAGTCGGTGTTAAATTTGTACTGGATACAATAAGTTATCTATGCCTACATAAACTTTTTCTGCAAGAGCTCGTGAATGCTTTGGCGGTGGCCTCCAGTAAGGAGACCGGCTGCGGTAGTGGTTCTATAATCCATAAAGAGCGAAAAGAGGTATGAATGAATAGAGTGAGGATTGACTACTGGAGGCAGAGAAACAATCAAAACATTGTACACATGTCCTTGAGAGGGGCTCAACAATTCTCGTAAGTGACCAGGGAGGAACACTAACGTGCAATGGAATTAAAAGGTAATGAGTGACGGGATAAGAGAGTATGCAGGCGAGCTACGAGATCAAGCTAAGTTATTAACTCTTTAAGTCCCAAAAACCGATATATCGTACTTCCTTCTAGACCCATTAGACCCAATCAACGTTAAATCGGCTTTCGTATCTTTTGCTCTTTTCTAGAGCTGTTTTCTAATATTAACAACCCAAAACATCATTTCTGACAGAAAGTGATTTCTTTTAAATACCTCGTGTACAAGAACATTAAAACAAAAATTTTTTTTCCAAACAACAATAAAAAAGCACTGGGGTGGCCATTTTTGTTTGGGCCAAACCTAATTTTTTGCTTGGGACTGAAAGAGTTAAATAAAACGCTAAGGAGATTTTATGAATACGGATACAACAACAACAACAACAAAAAAACACAACATTCAATTGCTGATACAGACAACGTGAAAGAGGATAAAAGTATAGCCAGCAAAAGGCACAAATACGTTTTTTTTAAAAACACAGACAAATATATACAAAAAGTATCAATATCTCCTTGTTCACCCCTTATGAAGCATGGATAAACCACTACAGATGGCACCTATTGAGGAAACCTACAGGAAAGCGCATGTTCTGGCAGGGGTAATTTCCGTAGCTATTGGTATGACAAGATGTGCCAGCCAGTCATGCGCACAACCTCATATTAGTCACTTTTTACGATTGTCCGAGAGAGTAGTAGTTCTGCTCTTTCTTTGTTTCCTCAGAGACCCCCGGAGAACTACAATGGTCAGATAGACATAAAGACCCCAGAGAACTACAATGGTCAGATAGACATAGAGACCCCGGAGAACTACAATGGTCAGATAGACATAGAGACCCTGGAGAACTACAATGGTCAGATAGACATAGAGACCCTGGAGAACTACAATGGTCAGATAGACATAGAGACCCCGGAGAACTACAATGGTCAGATAGACATAGAGACCCTGGAGAACTACAATGGTCAGATAGACATAGAGACCCTGGAGAACTACAATGGTCAGATATATAAAGACCCCGGAGAACTACAATGGTCAGATAGACATAGAGACCCCAGAGAACTACAATGGTCAGATAGACATAAAGACCCCGGAGAACTACAATGGTCAGATAGACATAGAGACCCCGGAGAACTACAATGGTCAGATAGACATAGAGACCCTGGAGAACTACAATGGTCAGATATATAAAGACCCCGGAGAACTACAATGGTCAGATAGACATAGAGACCCTGGAGAACTACAATGGTCAGATATATAAAGACCCCGGAGAACTACAATGGTCAGATATATATAAAGACACCAAAGAACTACAATGGTCAGATATATACGAGTATAAAGACACCGGAGAACTACAATGGTCAGATATATAAAGACCCCAGAGAACTACACTGGTCTGATATATATAAAGACCCCGGAGAACTACAATGGTCAGATATATAAAGACCCCAGAGAACTACAATGGTCAGATATATATATAAAGAACCCAGAGAACTACAATGGTCAGATATATATAAGGACCCCGGAGAACTACAATGATCAGATAGACATAGATGCCAACTTAAGAGATGGTAAACGTATCATATACAGGGTGTATCAAAAAAAAAAGGATTACAAACTCTTTAATTGGCTTTAATTCATTAATATCTTCACTTTTCATAAAATATTAAAAATTATATAAACAAACAGTTCTCTATTACATTTTGACCATGTGGTGTACTTCCTTCATAAGCAACTGCAACATTATATATGTATTTTGTCCTTTTCGAGGTATAATAATTATGATACTATAAAGAATGTAATCTTTTTAGGAACATCCTGCATTTTGATTTGAATAATGTTGCAGAGTACTCTTCCATTACTGAGTAATTCTAAATAATTTACCGCTCACCATTTAATTCTACAAGAATTACGTATATCTGGCAGCCTACCCTACCATTTCAAATCGCTAGAATTCTGTGAAAATTACAGCCTATCATTAAATAGTGCCAGAACTCTTGTAATTTTGGAAAAAATATCAAGGATGTCATTCAGCATTTTTACGTGAAGTTTACGCCGGCATTTTATTTTTAAACTCTTGTGATATTTGACGAACTTTTATCCCACTATGTTAAAGCTTGATTTTAAATTATTTACTTTACAATTATGTACCTCCATATAAATCTTTGAATACACTCGTACTTATCAATCTTGGTATGAAAATAGAAGAGAAGAGAGGAAATATAAATGTCAAGGATGAAAACTGGCCGACATCATAAGGCGATGATGATGATAAGGCAGAAAATAAGAGGAGAGGTCAGCACTGTAGTTGTTATGATGGGGATCAAAGTTAAGCAGTCATATAATATCTCTGTAAGAAATGTAACCTTAAGAGCAGCTGTGTGAGACTGGTTTTAAATAAAAGGAGCGTTCTCTTGAAAATTGAATGCCTCAGTCTACATACGTTTCCGCCTGTAAAGAAGGCGTCCCGGTGTCATATTTTCATCATTAAGACGCTTTTCAATTATTAAAGATTTTTTCATGTAATCTTTTCTTTCGTTTCCTGCAGACTCTACATAGTAAAAAATTCCGTCATTTTTGTTCCGGTTGGCACTTTTTTTTTTTTTTTTGTAGATGATAATGGTGAATTAAACCGGAAGAGATGTAATAAGAAATGGCGGGAATTTAACAGTGATAGTTAGAACATCTTCTGTCTCGTTCACTCTCATACAACCACGTCTATGTCTCTTGTTAAGAAGGCGGTCCGTCTCATTCTTCTCTCAAAGGTAAATAGTTTCTTTCTCAGAAAGTTGGCCATTCTGTTGACCTCCCTCCTTGGTGGACACGTTCTGCTGTTTGGTTTTCTTCCCAACATGGGTGGATTTATTTAAAAAAGAGATAAGATAATGCGTCTTTCCAGGACCAAAAACAAAGAAAATTGCCTATGTTGCGACCACAAAGCCTTCGTCAGGGAAAGACAAGAAAGCGAGAGCTATGTAATAGACATACAGACCCCAAGTTTTTTTTTATATTGGGACATTTGCCCTAATATAACCGAAGGACATTGTGTCGAGGTTGAACGGTGTGTGCCTCGTCAAAATTTTAAAAAATATGGACACACATTTATTCATCTGAATTTTTTATTTTTGTAACAGATGCACTTGAGTCTTCACTGCCCGGTTCTTGATCTGAAAAGGATCGCTTTGTCTCGTAGCATCATGCTCCAGTCTACCAAGCTATGGATGGGTGTCTGACTCTACACTTCAGTCGAGGAAGGCAAAGACAGTGATGACGTTAACTATTCACCCCGACTTCATTAACAAAAAGCTGGAGCTAGTATGTCCAATACCCTTTAGCTTCCCAAGGAGCATAGACCTTCAACAAACACATGCCATGTCCTCCTGTCACGTGTCATCAGCTCAAGTTCGTTCCACGTTTTTCTCATCATTGTCTTTTGTCTCCAGTTAGCTTCTTCGTGTGTGTTTCATTCTACCTCTGCCTCTCTTTCCCTGGGGATTCCATACCAAGGACTACCTTGTTATGCTATCAACAAGTTTCCCCAGTGTGTGTCCTATCCATCTCCAGCGTCTTCTTCTCATCTCTTGTTCCGCTGACACGTGTCTGGTTCTTGTCATCAGTTTCACATCGGTGACCTTGTCATACCATTTCAATCCTTCTACTCAAGCACCTATTTATGAATCGTTATCTCCTATTAATACGAAGAAGTATACTTGTACTACATCGGGCTCTGGGTCTCCTCTATGTCGTGTTTATTTGTAGCTAACAGTTATAACTAAAACCAATAACGGATTGTGGGTTACATCAAAACTGTAAGAATGAGTTCCAAAGTAGGTCAGAAGCGGTGAGGAAATGGAGTACGACGTAGCACAAGAAGGATCAAGCGTGTTACAGAAAACTTAAAGATGCACAAGATAACAAACTGCTAGGCCATAATTATCGCTATAGATCGTAGACAAAAACTGAACATCTCCTGCGCCAATTCATTGTAATGATCATCATCATAATGACGGAGTATGGAGCATTGCAGAAGGTCGCTTTACAGGAAACCTGCACCAATCATTAACAGGCTCTTATAGCGGTGGATTCTATGGCAATTATGTTTTTACATGCTGCGGTTGCTACCCCATTTACAACCTCAAATAAGTCGCCCTGTACGACATGCCTGAAGATGCAATGGTCATATTCTTTCTTGTTTTTTCAGAGACCTCCAGTAACTACCCGGTGGTGTTTAAGGTAACAGCAATAGAAATAGACACGTCTAACATTTAATGATTTAGATAATAATCACGACGACGATGATGATAATCATCATATTTGCCACTTTTCTTCTTCTCTTTGAATCTTATTTTTTTGCGTTTCCCCGATATTTTCTTCTTTCCTTTCTAACGCAGTGAGAAAAAAATTTCGTTGTCTCCTAAAAAAAGGTTGTTTTTAGGCTGAAGGTGAGAGGATCCGGTGTCAAGTCAGTTCAGCCGAACCAGAAGTTTTTATATAGAAATTCAATAAGTGCCTCATTCATCTTTGGAAATTCTAATCAAGCATTCGTGCAGGGTTCCTGGCATTTTAATAAGACAAAACAATAAATCATTGCTTGTGCACTTGACTTTCTTATCCATTCTGGCCTCTTTCTATCAAAGTGCATTTATACCAATTATCAAAAAAGAAATGAGGTTACATGTGATTTGAACTTTTATTTTAACCCTCCTGCATAAGTTAATGTGCAATGAAAACAGGAAATTCTGCTTACGAGTACCTGTGGATTTTGTATATTATAAGTTACGGTAGAGGAACCAAAATATTTTGACCAATGTCCCATCTGACCTGTGTACGTGTGCACGCACTTTAGTTGTGAAGTCATCACACACTTGACATTTAACTGCATACAAAAGATTAAATTTAAAAACGAGGATACTATTAATAAAACAAACACGGTTCTGCACATACTAAATTTACTGCACAACAGTTTTTGTGAAAAGGAAAAAGAATGGCTCAACGTAACATTTTCGCGAGAGGACGGTGATTAGAAGGAACATTGATTAGAAGGAACATTGATAAGGAGTGACGTACTATGAAAAAAGAATAAACAAACGGCTTATATTACAAACATGAGATGTTTGTTAGGAACTAGGTGTACGGAGACTCGAACCCAGGACCATCCTAACACAACATCACCTCGCTACGGGAGTGAACCGATACTGTCTACCTGTCAACTAGGCACCACAAAAAATTGCTTCGTGGACAGGAGTCATTAGCACGAACTCATCACCTAAGTCTGGATATGTACTAGGAACGATCCAGACTAATTTTAGACGCAATCACTTCTGCAGCTTTCCTATATGATAGTATAGGTCAGATTACACAAGACAAAGACCTTAATACAGGACAGGGGTCTTTAGCACGAACTCCCCACGTAACTACTCTTAATGTGTCAAAATTAAAGCGGACATGTATACAAGTAATTATGAAAAAATGATATCATTCTCTGGTTATCATGATCCATTCGCTTCTCTCTTTTGGTTATCATGATCCATTCGCTTCTCTCTTGTGGTTATCATGATCAATTCGCTTCTCTCTTGTGGTTATCATGATCTATTCGCTTCTCTCTTCTGGTTATCATGATCAATTCGCTTCTCTCTTGTAGTTATCATGATCAATTCGCTTCTCTCTTCTGGTTATCATGATCAATTCGCTTCTCTCTTGTAGTTATCATGATCAATTCGCTTCTCTCTTCTGGTTATCATGATCCATTCGCTTCTCTCTTCTGGTTATCATGATCAATTCGCTTCTCTCTTGTAGTTATCATGATCCATTCGCTTCTCTCTTCTGGTTATCATGATCAATTCGCTTCTCTCTTGTAGTTATCATGATCAATTCGCTTCTCTCTTCTGGTTATCATGATCCATTCGCTTCTCTCTTGTGGTTATCATGATCCATTCGCTTCTCTCTTGTGGTTATCTCTTGTAGTATATCATTGTGGTTATCATGATCAATTCGCTTCTCTCTTGTAGTTATCATGATCAAACGTTATCGTCTTTTTCTGGCCTCTTGCTCTAACGGCACTTGTCTGGTTCTTGATCATCAGTTATGTATTAGTGATCTTGATAAATCATTTAGATCATTCTCTTCTAAGTAAGAACACATTTATGAAAGTATGTAACTTCATGGTTATCATACGTCAGCTGAAAATTCTTATTTGTATGTAATAAAAATAAACCCCGCCTAGGTCGGCCCTAAGCCCGGCTGAAAAAGGAGGAGGGAGGAATGCATGGAGGCCGTAAAGATGCAAGCCCCTCCACCTTGCAAAGGCACGACAAATATGGGAAACCAAGAGCCAGGGTTCCAGACCTCCAGAACAATCCCAGAGTTCGCTGGGATGAAAAAAATAGACAATCCCTGAAGTGAAACCTGGCCAGGAAGAAAACCGCTGATAGAACAGTATGGCGTTCTCTCTGGCAAATTTCTACATCCCAGGTTAGAAGAGGAAGACAAAGTAAGTATGTAATGAAAGTAAATATTTTTTGTGAAAGATATACCGAATCAGCGATTAATGATAAATGGCCATCCACTTTTAATCTATGCAAAAGACTATATGGAAAATTGATTTTATCTCTCTGTGTGTGTGTATGGAAAATTGATTTTCTGTGTGAGCGTGTGTGTGTGTTTTTTTTTAAGTGCTTATGGTAACATCAATAAAAATAAAACGTATTTCCTTTTACCTGTTTATTGTTCTCTTGCAATATGTATCTGTTCAAACTCCCCGACTTCTTTGGTTCAAGTCAGAAAAATGTTTCTATCTTGGATCTCTGTTTTCACTGTTAGTGTCGGAACGACGTTTAACCAGTTGTCTAACATTTAGGCCACGTCCATACATTTGCAGTGAGACTATCACAATATTCTTCCCTTATTTGTAGTGACTTGACTTTGACTTTTCCGATCCCCTAGGTTACGAGTTTTCATTCTTGTTTCCCTGTGCCAAGTAGTGAGAGGTCGTGTATCCTTTTTAGTGAAACAAGTCTGTTCTTTTTTCTTTTTTTTTTAATGAAATGCTTTCTAGTTCATACTCTAGCAGTTCAAGGGAGGAACTTTCTGCCATTGGGTCCTTCTTTGCTTTCTCTTTTGTTTCATACTTTTCCCCCTCTATCTTTTTGTCAATTCAGTTCTAGGTGCTTCTAAGACTGAAGATAAAAAACAAACCTCTACACCAGGCCAATGGCAGCGAAAACAACCAGTCAGATTCCTTCTGGACTGTCATGATTTGATTGAAATGTCTGACACTTTGGTCTGAGTGGTCTGCCCTGTTTTCCTTTCTATTTCTTGTCTACGACCATTTTTCTGACAGATAGCTCTAATAGCTCTAATTCAGTCGTTCGTCCCGTCAATCTCGCAAGGGCCAGGATAACTCCACACCTCTGCACGTGGAAATAGCGGCATTTGTGCCAAAGGTCTTTTCGTTGGCGATTCTTGGTGAGCGGCTAGTTTCAGTGTTCTTTGAGTTACAGAGTACCTATCCGCACGGGATTGGGGGGGAAGAATTGTTTGCCTTTTTATTTTATGCCGTCCTCGGTTTTTCGTCCCGAACGCAGAACGCGGGAAGAACGGAAAAGCGTTGCTAATGTTACGTCCCTTTCCCCCTTTCTCGAGGCGGCCGGGAAAGCTTTCCCTAGGTCGTACGTCTGTATTTGATTCATTCATATCCTGCACGTGCAGAAGCCACACTCAGTCACCTGCGGACTCTATCTTGCTATTTAAGCTAGGTGTCCCTAGCACTCTTTACCATTTGTCTCTACGAGGATCTTTGCCGTCTAGTCCAGATTATTCAGTTGAAAGCTAATAACAGTCGTAGTATGGAATTTTATTCCTTGCTTGAGCTAGGTCAACCTGTTATTGTGCTCTCTTGTTGAGCACTAAGCAACCTCCAGAAATATACTGGGCACTTGTAATAACGTGCCCATTTGAGGTTTATCACTACTGCCCTTGCATTATTAACCCCCAGTTAATACTCAGACCTCATGGCCGACCAACCGGTCTGTCATTCGTTCAGCCTACCAGGTGGTCATTGTGGATTATTTACTCACCGCCTTTTGCAAATCGCCAG
This sequence comes from Oreohelix idahoensis, assembly GCA_024509875.1. NCBI lineage: Eukaryota > Metazoa > Mollusca > Gastropoda > Stylommatophora > Oreohelicidae > Oreohelix > Oreohelix idahoensis. The sequence goes on from JAMPIV010014984.1 coordinate 545,201, forward strand.
TGCCTATGGGCTGTTGCCGTTGCCCTCCATTCTTCGGGGCAATATTGTCAGAACCATTTAGGTCCTGTCACTTTGTAGTACATACAGCCTTTAGCAGGATATACATCTCCAGGGAGACGAGCTGCCACCTTTGCCATCCAAGCGTGTCGGCAACACTGTCAGACCCATTGACAGCCAGTAAACATGGAGTATATTGGAGTATTTTGCAGATAATCGTCACCTTACCAGTAATAGTCACCTGCCTGAAGCTCAAGTCACCTTTAGCCAACAAATAGAGGCGCATCCCTTGGGGCCCTCATATATATATATATATTTGTTTTGCCATCTGTAATCACTGATTCGTGTTGGAGGTACATATCTGGATCAGTGAGCGCAATCGTCTCAGTCTTTGTTTAATTTGATTCGCCTATTTGTGGTGGCCACCCGCAACTGAAAGGGTTAACCCCTAGGATTTATTAAGCTGTTCCAGAGGGAGCTTATCTCCATAGCCTTAGTATATCAAACTTAGGTGGAACTGTGTGAGTTTTCCTAGCGGAGGAGAAGATTACCTGCCAAACACTGTCGACATTTTTCTTTTAGACCCTTCTCAAGTAATGTGTTAATTTCACGCCTTACTCATTCACACTCTGTCTGTACTTGAGTTTCTGTGTGTCTTTACTCTACATTTTTAGCATTTAGAGGACGGGTTAGAGATTGACATCTAAAACAGAGTCGGAGTATGGTGGAGAATTAAACCTTTAGAGATCAGTACATATCTCACTACTCTCCAGAAGTCATATCTCTCCCCATAATTTCATTAGTGACTCTATTTTCTCTAATTTCACGTTACTCATTCACACTCTGTCTACAGTCAGACATTTTCTATTTTCCATACTCGCGACATGGACTTGGATGACTTATCATTATCATCATTTCCCGTTTCGCTTCATATGAAGCATAAAGCTACCCTGCAGATCGTCCTAGCAGCAAGCAGGAGCCAAACCAGTCACGTGCTCTTACGGTGGCAGTTTCTGTAACAATTGGTTCTACATGATGAGCTTGCCAGTGCTATATATAACCAGATAATAGTCGCCTAAAGAAGCAGAAGTCTATTCAAACTTTATCTCCTCAGAGAGTTTCGGGAGCTATACAGGGCTTGGTTGGTGTGTGAATTGTGTATATTCTAGACGGTTGCTATGTTAGCTAAAATGTCGGTGTCAATCGCCACGATATGTCGCTTGCTAACAAGGTTATAAAAACAAAGGTAAAGGTCGTCCTGAAGCAGATACTGCCGTACGGAGTGAAGTGTTAGAGACTTCACTATACTAGGTCCAGCATCTAGAGTTACCTTTCTCTCTGCCTTTGCCTTCCTTAACTGCAAAGTCAGGTATTCATATATACTGCTGGGTAGACAGAAGCGTATAGATACTGTGAATCGAGCCCGGCACCTTTGCCGCGAGAGACCAGCGCTCTAACCACTCAGCCAGTCGGACACTCAAGAAGGTTATATGGAAGCTAAATCATGGCTGAGTAAGCCATGTCACTTTTCTTACCACATATAGTGAGTGACAAGAAGTGCAGAATAGCAGAAGATCAGACCTCAGATCATGCTTTTTTATAGACAAACAGATATTGTCTCTTTGACGTGTCACATGTAATATTTGTATAAATATACTATGAACGGGAAGAAGATGTTGAATATGACATCGAAGATGTTGAATATGACATCGAAGATGAGTTGTAGTGTGATCATGATAATGCTCCGCCTAGTACCCCGGCTGTATCTGAAGAGAAAAAAAAGAACGTGACAATTGCTCCCTCAGGCATGTCTTAACTAGTGGCTGACATGAGTTTGTAACAGTGGCTGACATGAGTTTGTAACAGTGGCTGACATGAGTTTGTAACAGTGGCTGACATGAGTTTGTAACAGTGGCTGACATGAGTTTGTAACAGTGGCTGACATCAGTTTGTAACAGTGGCTGACATCAGTTTGTAACAGTGGCTGACATCAGTTTGTAACAGTGGCTGACATGAGTTTGTAACAGTGGCTGACATGAGTTTGTAACAGTGGCTGACATGAGTTTGTAACAGTGGCTGACATGAGTTTGTAACAGTGGCTGACATGAGTTTGTAACAGTGTCTAACATGAGTTTGTAACAGTGGCTGACATGAGTTTGTAACAGTGGCTGACATGAGTTTGTAACAGTATCTGACATGAGTTTGTAACAGTGGCTGACATGAGTTTGTAACAGTGGCTGACATGAGTTTGTAACAGTGGCTGACATGAGTTTGTAACAGTGGCTGACATGAGTTTGTAACAGTGGCTGACATGAGTTTGTAACAGTGGCTGACATGAGTTTGTAACAGTGGCTGACAAATTCATCATGTCAAATAAATTGCTACAGAATCCTTCACTACAAGAGCACAAGAACATTTTGGGGGCAGGCTCCCTGCACGAAGATTAGCTACAGTGATGACTTCCTGCTCCATAGGGTCTCAAAAGATAAGTAATCAATATGGTAATAGATAATACCAATAATATTTAAGCGTGTTCTCAGATGTAGTAGAAGCTCACACAGGAAGGGGGGGAGGAAGTTTGTATGAAAGATAATAAAAATAGACGTTAAACATGATAACAACTTCTGTCGTTTCGTCGTGCGTGAACCAGAAAACCCGTAATAATGGTGCTAATTAAGTTATTTTGGACGACGGAAACAATCTTTACCGTTCAAAACATTAACGTGAGTACTGGTGACATCCTTGTTACTTGTCCTGCAGACGTAAACACCTTGATCAGAGAGACGAGCGTGCTTGATTTCTAAGGTGCTGACAATGGTACCTGTGTTTATGGACACGTACTTGTGAATCTGCATACCTCGGCTGTCGTCAGTTGTCAGCGTGTTGCCAGCTCTGTGAAGAGAACAGTTAACTTCCAATGCAATTACAGGTGTTTTAACTCCTAAGGGTGTATTGATCATTAAAAAATTTCCAAGTAAGAATGACTAATTCAACTTTGGATGAGTATGAAAAAAAAATCGAAAAAAGATGATTCGTCACGAGAACAAAAGACAAAGAAAATAGCCAGCCTTGCGGCCACAAGGCCTTCGTCAGGGAAAGGAAAGAAAGTGAGGGCTAGATAGGACACAAAAGAATCTAAATAGATATACAAATAATAACTGTGTACTTCCCTAAAGGCAGCTAAGACCTTGCACGCCTGCCGAAGCGAGAGTAAGTCACAAGAAAAGGAAATGGCTGCCACTTATGTGTGTGTGGCATATATGCTTTCAAGGATATATAGCTCGTTAAAACACTGCTTTAAACACAGAAGAAACCTGTTGATAGCATTACAAGGCAGTCCTTGTTCTAGAATCCCCAGGGCAAGAGAAGCAGAGGTAGATCAAGAAGCACATGGAGAAGAGAGCTGGAAACAGAGATGAAAATGATAAGGAGAACGTGGAAAGAACTTGAGATGATGGCACGTGACAAGAGGACTTGGCATGTGTTTGTTGAAGGCCTATGCTCCTTTGGGAGTGGAGGGTTATGAATGAATGAATGAAAACACTGCATGTAAGTTCGGTTATTTTAACTGTCAAATCAGTCTCTCATTTTACGCGATTTTTATTTAAACATGTTTAGTTGTACGTGCTTGTTTCTGCGTCTTCTGCTTCGTTCACTTTCAGCTGTCAACTTGAATATGTTCAAAGAAAGCAGTGATCAGCTTGAGGTTTGTTGGCGTCTCCGCAGAGTTTTTCCAGGGATGGTACTGTTAATGGCCATATGCGTTTTCTGTGTTCCTCATATGTTGGGCACCTTTGAAGCAGATATTCAGCAGTCATTTTATCAGTGTCACAGTCACACTCATCAGTATTTATTATCTTTAGCTTGTTGAATCGATGGTATTCTAATTTGTTGTGGCCTGTGCGAAGTTTGAAGATTACCACTTGTTCACTTCTGCTAAGCTGGTAATATGCATCATTTTGTGTGTGTGGCATGGATGCTCTGCTATCCGCTTGCTCGTAAATCTGCTCTTGGAACTTCATCAGTTGCGCTTCTGTCAAGTTTAGGTAGCTTTTCCACCTTGATTGGTCACGCGCTGGTTTAAATGATTTAAAAAAAAACTATTTTACGCTTGCAAGTTTTTGGAATAACGTAGTCAAACGTTTGGCTGGCTTCTGCCTGTTCGACTTGCCGCGTAATCACGTGCAACACTGCTAGCAAGGTACTGTGCAGTATAACGGTGACGGCGTTCAGACATCTGCCTCTAACCGCTTTCTCAGTTTCCTTACGCGATATTTTTGGTTTCATCTGTTTCTTAGTGCCTGTTCCAGAGGCCTTCCTCCTCACCTCTCCTCCTGCGGCATCATGGGGTAGCAGAAGTTGCCAGTCGTCAATGTCAATGTTAGCTTTTACATTCAACAGAGATTTTTTTTAAAAACCAATGTTTATTAATTATGTTGTTACGCTTTAACTCCGTTATTATCGCCTTTTAGTCTTTATAAAGCTAAAGTAAATTAAATATGCCAGTTATATCTGAACTATTTATCTTGTGACTTTGACGTTCATATAACTTTTCCACTAACTTGTACCATTTACATACACTCTTACGGTAAATTTTATTTATTTTTAAATATAATTTTTTATTTACGCTTTTACACAAGTATGAACAGCTTTAAAAAAATGTAACCCTAGCACAAAATAAGAGATGGCTCTCTCTCTCTCTCTCTCTCTCTCTCTCTCTCTCTCTCTACATATATATATATATATATATATATATATATATATATATATATACATATATATATATATATATATATATATATATATATATATATATATACCTCGGTAACACGGAAATGACTTACATTAAGTATTCCTACGCACCCTTACAGATCACGTGATATCAACAACTTTCTACTTTGTACTGTTTGTTTCTCTCATTTCACGATATATTCACTCTTCACATCTTCTGTTTATTGCATTTCTAAATGTTTTTCTTGGTTCCCTGTTCTCATCTTTCATTATGAGCTCTGTTCCGTTATTTCCTGCATTGGGTTTACAGATTTAGTGTAAGCGCTTTTATGTATTCATTAGAATGGTGGGGTACCTCTAGATATAGAGGTTAACTGCGACTATTAACTAAACAGCCGTGGACCAAAACAGGTGGGGTAGTTGTGGGGTGGGACAACCATCTGTACTCAACATCTCTAAAGCTTTGTGATGAGATAGCTTCTTCCCCCCCCCCCCCCTCCTTTTTCTTCTCCCTTGTAGGCTAGACACTTTAATCAAAGTGTAGCGAAGATTGAAATGCACACAGTAACGGAAGACAAGGGCAGACGACCGTCGTATTGTCCCTGATACAGTCTCAAACGAAGCAGATTCCATTGAAAACAGAATGATGTTATTGATCAGTAGAACCAACTCGTCCAGAACAAAGAATCCACAGCTGTATGTTATGAAAATAATGAGTGGAAACATATTACGATCATTGAAATGTGATATAAAGGAGCAATTGAAATATGCTCGAACAACTTTAAAATACTTTTTTCCAAGGCAGGAAAACTTGAAAGAGAAGTGGAAATAATTGTGGGTGTAGAAAGAGCAAGTACAGTAAAGGGATTGGGCGAAATGTTAGATCGAGCCCTAGTAATTAACTTGAGCGGCTGTCCACTAATATATTAATTTTATACAAATATATGGACCAATATCAGATATGCCAGAACAAGAAACTGACATATCCTACAATGATCTTGATATAGCTATGTCATGGTGCAAATCTCAAATGACAGCTATGGCGTTTGGAGACTGTAATCCAGAAGTTGATAATGAAATAGTGGAAGATATGACGGTTAGTGGTGCCTGCAAGGGAAAAATGAGAGGGCAAATTGATGGAGCAGGAAAACAATCACATGATATGATAAAAGAATAGTTTGGTTTAGACAACATTCAAGATCAGTTTGGACGTGCGAAAGCCAAGAAACAATGGTCATTGTCAAATTGATTACAAACTGAAACGCAGGAGATATCAAAACAGTTTAGTACTTGAAAAAGCAGGGTCTGGAGTTAACTGCAGCAGCAACCATGTACCCGTTATAGGAAAATTTAGAATAAAAATGAAGAAAGTAAAGATGGCTTTAAACATATCAAACTGGATTTAGATTTACTTAAATCAGATAAGGAAATGAGTGGCATTTGCAACATTGCAATATAAAATGCAGGATGTGAGAAAGCTGGGAGTAGAAATGATAAAAAAAATTGTTGAATTACTTTTATAACAATGAATGCATACTCTATTATCTGTTTAACTCCATATTCGTAGCGTTGCCAAAGAAACAAGGAGACATCATATGTGACCAATTACTGTTAAGAATTAGTAATAAAGAAGTGAAAAACTAAACAACATTACACATAGTTAATGAACACAGCGGGTTTTGCAGAACCAATATCATACGTATAGTTAATGAACACAGCGGGTTTTGCAGAAACAATATCATACGTATAGTTAATGAACACAGCGGGTTTTGCAGAACCAATATCATTCGTATAGTTAATGAACACAGCGGGTTTTGCAGAACCAATATCATACGTATAGTTAATAAACACAGCGGGTTTGGCAGAACCAATATCATACGTATAGTTAATGAACACAGCGGGTTTTGCAGAACCAATATCATACTATAGTTAATGAAAACAGCGGGTTTTGCAGAACCAATATCATACGTATAGTTAATGAACACAGCGGGTTTTGCAGAACCAATATCATACGTATAGTTAATGAACACAGCGGGTTTTGCAGAACCAATATCATACCTATAGTTAATGAACACAGCGGGTTTTGCAGAACCAATATCATACGTATAGTTAATGAACACAGCGGGTTTTGCAGAACCAATATTATACGTATAGTTAATGAACACAGCGGGTTTTGCAGAACCAATATCATACGTATAGTTAATGAACACAGCGGGTTTTGCAGAACCAATATCATACGTATAGTTAATGAACACAGCGGGTTTTGCAGAACCAATATCATACGTATAGTTAATGAACACAGCGGGTTTTGCAGAACCAATATCATACGTATAGTTAACGAACACAGCGGGCTTAGCAGAACCAATATCATACGTATAGTTAATGAACACAGCGGGTTTTGCAGAACCAATATCATACGTATAGTTAATGAACACAGCGGGTTTTGCAGAACCAATATCATACGTATAGTTAATGAACACAGCGGGTTTTGCAGAACCAATATCATACGTATAGTTAACGAACACAGCGGGCTTAGCAGAACCAATATAATATGATCAAACTTGAAGAAAGAATTCTGGAATGCACTTTCAAAGTAAATAGTACAGTTTTGAAATAACTCTATAGGTTCCAATGGCTGGATTCTGAATGACATAAAAAGGAAGATGCATTTCCGTAGTGAAGAATTTAATAGACCAAACAAAAGTAAAATGTTATAAAAATGAAAAAACATTTTGTGCATTAAATCTTTGTCAATAGAAGTAAGAAAGAAAGAGTTCTACAGTGTAATACATAAGCAATTATGTCATATGGAAGCTGGTCATGGACAATCAGTAAACAAGATGGGATAACTCCGGAGGACACAGAGAGCATTGTGGGTAGCCTACACAAATAAATATGCTCACTCTTGAGTGCGTATTGTGGACAGGCAGCCTGAATCACTTCATATCCGCTGAGGTGGGGGGATGCGTTATGGGTAGTCTATTTCTTTCTTCTTTGATCCTTAGCCATCGACCGTCAAAGCAGTCAGTGGCCATCACGCCTAGTGGCGTCTTGTAGGGCAACAACAAAATGATTCCACTTTGCTCGGTCGGTGGCCAACCTTCGTACAGTGCCCCAACTCTGGTTCATTCTTTGCATCTCAGCTTCCACAGTCCTCCGCCAGGTTGTTTTTGGTCGGTCTCTCTTTCGTTTTCCTTCAGGGGTCCAAAGCATAGCTGTTCTTGTGATGGCATCGGGGTCTCTTCTGTGGACATGACCAACCCAGCTCCAGCGTCTGCCAGCTATGATGGTGTGCATGTCCTCTTGCTTGCTCCGAGTAAGCAGATCTTGGTTGGTGATGGTATTCGGCCAAAAGATTCGGTGAATTTTTCTTAGGCATGTTGTGTGAAAAGAGGACAATTTCGACATTTCCTTCTCTGTAACTCTCCAGCATTCCGCACCATAGAGAAGCACAGAAAGCACACAGCTCTGATATAATCTTAATTTTGTGCTTGTGCTGTACTGAGAGGACTTCCAGATGTTGTTTAGGCTAAAAAAGGCTGTTCTTGCCTTATTCATTCTGATGTTGATGTCTTTGCCTGCCCCGCCGTCTGGTGTTACAATACATCCAAGGTATGTGAAGGTGTCTGTCTGTACCATTTGCTGATTCCTTACTGATATGGGCTCAGGGTTGCTCACATTGAGCGTCATGACCTCTGACTTCTTTAAATTGATGTTCAAGCCCACCTGCTGGCTAACCTTATTAAGTCTATCCGTTTTTTCCTGGATGTGTTGATGTGAATGTGCTAGTAGTGCAATGTCATCTGCATATTCCAGATCTTCCAATGTAGAAAATGTAGTCCATCTTATTCCTATTGGACTGCCCTCTGTTGTCTGGCGCATCAACCAGTATATGACTGTTAAAAATAGAGTGGTTGATAAGGGGCATCCCTGTCGTACTCCTGTCGTCACCTCAAAGGTTAGGTTGCTCTGCCCAACACTACAAGTAAAGTTTGCATAGAGGCTTTTTATGATTGACACTATGCAGCTTGGAATTCCATAAGCCCTCAGTATTTTCCATAAACTATCCCTATGTATGCTGTCAAAAGCCTTTTCAAAATCAACGAAATTGATGTACAGCTGTCTTTGCCATTCTGAGCACTGCTCTATAATGTTCCTGAGAGTGAATATATGATCTACACATCTTCTGTTCTTTATAAATCCTGCTTGTTCTTTCCTCAGTTTATGGTCTACTGCTTTTGAAATTCTCTGTATAATTATCCTGCCTAGTATTTTGCTGGGAACTGAGAGAAGAGTGATTCCTCTCCAATTATTGCAGTCTGCAAGATCTCCCTTCTTGGGCAATTTGATAATTATTCCTTTGTTCCACTCTGATGGTGTTGTCCCCGTTTTCCAGACTTGTGCAAATAGTGGTTCTAATAGTTCTGCTGCTAGCTCAGGGTCTGTCTTAAATAGCTCTGCATTTAAGTTATCATGGTCAGGAGCTTTTCCGTTCTTTAACCCTGTGATTGCTGTGATGATTTCTTCTTTTCGTGGAATGTCAGTATTTACATCTAGATCATTTTCAGCCTCATGAACATTCAATTGTGTCTCTGGTGGTTCCTTGTTCAGAGTTTCTCTGAAGTGCTCTGCCCATCTTGTTTCCTGTCCCTCTGCTGTCGTGATGAGATTTCCTTGCTTATCTCTTACTAATGTAATATTGTTTGCACCTCGTTTTCCACTGATGAATTTAGTTATTTTGTATACTGTGCTTTGTTCATTTCTCAGTGCTGCCTCTTCTGCCTGTCTTGCAAGATCGTCTAGGAAATTCCTTTTGTTGGCTCGGGTTTGGCGTTTAACTTCCTTGTCCAGCTGACTGTACTGTTAGCTATATAGTTGCTTTAACCTGGGGGACTTCGCTTCTGTTTTCTTTCTTTTCATTTCCTTTCTCAGTGTTATGGTGTTTAATGTTTCTGGTGTTATCCAGTCTTGCTTCTTCCTTTCCTGGAATCCCAAGCATGATTTGCTGCTTTCTTTATATATTGTTAAAATGGTGTTGAATTTCTGGTCTACATCATCAGTCAATGTCTTTTCCTGACTTTTGGAAATTGATATCGTTTCTTTATGTCAGCCGCAAAAGCTTTTCTGGTAAGGGGGTCCTTCAATTTGCTGATGTCAAACCGTTTCTGTGCAGTTACAGTTGGTCCAGCCCTTCTTAGTTTCAATTTCAGTTTTCCTACTACTAAATGGTGATCACTTCCCACACCTGCACCTCTTCTTACCTTCACATCTTGTAATGCATGTCTCCATCTGCCGTTAATCACGATGTGGTCTATTTGGTTTCTGTCCCGATTATTTGGTGATTCCCATGTTAATTTGTGGATTTCTTTATGTGAGACAAGTGTTCCTCCAATGGCCAGGTTGTTAATACTACAGAAACTTATTAATTTATCCCAATTTTCGTTTGCTGTTCCGCTGCCGCATTTACCCATTACTCTTTCATTATATGTATTGTTTGTACCAACTTTCGCATTGAGGTCTCCCATTACTATAATAAGATCATATCTAGGTGTGTCTTCCATTTCGTTCTGCAGTTGTTGATAGAATTCATCCTTGACCTCTTCATCGCCGTCATTCGTTGGTGCGTAGCATTGTATTTTTGTAGTATTGGTGAATCTACCTCTCAATCTTAATCTTATCAGTCTGTTGTTGATTGGTTTCCATTCCAGTAATGTTCTATATATTCCTTTCTGTAGAATAAGGGCTACACCTTCATTGTGCTGTCCATCATCTCTTCCAGAGTAAACTTCTGGAATCCCCGGAGTAAGAGAGATAAAAGAAGGCTGAAAAAAACACTCGGGGAAGAGAACTGGTGACAGAAATGAAAGGGGTCAAAAAGACATGGAAAGCCGTTTAGAGGATGGCACAGGGCAGGATGGCAAAGGACAGGATGGCACAGGACAGGATGACACAGGGCAGGATGGCACAGGGCAGGATGGCACAGGACAGGATGGCACAGGACAGGATGGCACAGGGCAGGATGGCACATGACAGGATGGCACAGGACAAGATGGCACAGGACAGGATAGCACAGGCCAGGATGGCACAGGGCAGGATGGCACAGGGCAGGATGGCACAGGACAGGATGGCACAGGGCAGGATGGCACAGGGCAGGATGGCACAGGACAGGATGGCACAGGGCAGGATGGCACATGACAGGATGGCACATGGCAGGATGGCACAGGGCAGGATGGCACATGACAGGATGGCACAGGGCAGGATGGCACAGGACAGGATGGCACAGGGCAGGATGGCACAGGACAGGATGGCACAGGGCAGGATGGCACAGGGCAGGATGGCACAGGGCAGGATGGCACAGGACAGGATGGCACAGGACAGGATGGCACAGGCCAGGATGGCACAGGCCAGGATGGCACATGACAGGATGGCACATGACAGGATGGCACATGACAGGATGGCACATGACAGGATGGCACATGACAGGATGGCACATGACAGGATGGCACATGACAGGATGGCACATGACAGGATGGCACATGACAGGATGGCACATGACAGGATGGCACATGACAGGATGGCACAGGCCAGGATGGCACAGGACAGGATGGCACAGGGCAGGATGGCACAGGGCAGGATGGCACATGACAGGATGGCACAGGACAGGGTGGCACAGGGCAGGATGGCACAGGCCAGGATGGCACATGACAGGATGGCACATGATAGGATGGCACAGGGCAGGATGGCACAGGACAGGATGATTTAGCATGAATTTGTTGAAGGCCTATGCTTCTTGGGCAGCTGGAGGCTAATAAATAAATGAGGAACTACATGAGCTGGTTCAGGTTTTCTTACTGGTACACTTACCTGAACCAATCTATGTCCTCTGGCGGGTATTCCTGACTTGAAGCATTGCATTCTAGATAAATACGGTCTCCTTCATCCACATAATTTGAACCGGATATCTGGATATCTGTAGATGAAAGTATTAGGTTAGCTGTACAACTGAACCAGATATATGAATATCGGAAGATACAGTTATGACTTTCCTTGTAGCTTCCATAACATTCAACCCCCCCACCCCTCCCCGCCCCCCAGATTTTACTCCCCCCCCCCCCCGCCCTCCTCCTCCCTCAACACCCCCCCCCCCTTCCCCCCCATTCAACCCCCCCCCCCCCCCCTCTACCCCCCCTCCCACCCATCCCGGTTTTTTTTCACATAAGATTATGATATCAAATGAAAAAACATAAACTCAATCAATATCTCTTCTTCTTAAATATTCTTTCTACTGATATAACATTTATAGAAACTAGGATATATGTCTCCTTATTACAGGAAATTAATATTTTTCCAACCGTAATTTTTATTTTTGTTAAGAGAGACAAATCTGACGCGTGCTCACAAAATCATTATTTCTTTTTAGGCATTAAGAAACTGACGTTAAGTTCCCTTAGTTCTCTGAGGAGACACACAACACATCGGACTATTGGTCCCTCGAGCAATTCGCGAGAGACGACTGATATAGGGTTGTGCATGAAGCAACCTCGTCATGTAAAACCAGTGAGTACAAGAACCACTGGTGCAAGAGACAATTCATATTTTGGTTCAGACTTCCTGCATGTTTTCAGTCCTAGCGAAGGCTCCAAGCTCCACAGGGAGCAAACAGGGAAATGACTTAATGAAAGTACTGACGACGCTGAAAATGTCGTTCATAGATCTTTCTTATTTTTTGTTCTCAAAGTATTTTAAAATGGGATTATTTTTGATATGATTTTTTTGTCAATGTGTTCTAAAATGTGATAATTTTTGTTATGATTTTTTCCAAAGTGTTCTAAAATGTGATTATTTTGTGTTAAATTTATATGTGGCTGATTAAATATGTTAGTATTGTGACCATCGTGGATCTTGCATATTTTTTATAGAGCATAACGTTGCAAATGTCTCCGATCATCTGTTTCTATATTCAACCATATTCATAAGTTTTGTGATACAGGGGTTATCACTCATACTTCTTCTCCGTTCTCTATTTTTGTCTCCCCGTTTTATCAGTTTTCCTGTGGGTTCTAGTGGAGGACATGGCGGGCTATAATTGTAGGCTGTTTATTGAGGCGAAATGTCTTCTATCCATTGCCTCTTTCTCTCTTTAAAGTTGTCTCACCTGGGCAGTGTTTAGATTAACACAGGCATTAATATGTTATTATTTTCAGAAATGATGCGTTAAAACTAATAGTACATAGATATAGTTATGAGAGATTATCGTGTGTGTGTATATATATATATATATATATATATATATATATATATATATATATATATATATATATATATATATATATATATATATATATATATATATATATATATATATATATATATATATATATATATATATATATATATATATAACATCGTTGTAAATTAGTTGAAGAATATTTGGAAGTGTTGTAAGCCGTATCCTGTACAGTTCCCGGGCGTCTCAAGGAGAATACAGAAAGAATATGGCTACTGTTTCCTCGGGCATATCGTACAAGGGACTAATAAGAGGTTGTGTATGTTGGGGGGGGAAGTCTCATCATGTAAAACAAATTGTTACTTAAACCACTGCTGCTGAAAGAGTTTGTGCCTTGGCCGATGTTTCCTGAACAGAGGAGTTATCTGAAGTAGTGGATGCATGCTTCATAATGAGGGACAAAAACGGAGCTAACGATGACTTTGTCTTTTTAAATTATAAGCAACAAAAACATTTTGTTTTATGTAGTCTTACAGGCGGACATGATGAAATATCACTAAGACCAAACAGGCGTATGAGGCGGCTCGTGGGTGAATACTGTACCAGTTCATGGCGCCCCAATCAGCTAGTTTAGTCCAAAGAGTTAAACTTCCCATCCGCAGACGATTGCTTCTCAATACAACCTGATACCACAGATAGGATAGAGACGGCTTTCCCGTTCTTCTCTTGCCCTGTGTATTCTAGTCGATGGCATGCCTTGCTAGCTGTCTGCTTGTTTCAAGAGACTTTGTCTTATCCAACCCCACTTTCTTTAATCTCTAGAAGGATTGTTTATTGTTTGATTCTCAAACACAGGCGCATGTTTCTGCATACTTCTCTTGTCATCTGATACCAGGGATAGGATGAAGATGCCCTTTGATTAATGTGTCATGTGAGTAAGTGATATTCTTAATGAAATGTCATGTTTTGTTTTACAATAGGTTATGGATTATTTTATATTTATATGTTCTCTGCTTTTAGTTTATGTAACAATGTTTGGTTGATATTGGAGATAGTAGAATGGAGATCGCCATGTTGCTCGGATATATGCAGCGTTTCGGTTCGAGTTTGAATTATTTTTATTTATTTAAACAACCTCAATATTTGTCGAACATTATTGTTTTTTACAATGCTCACAACAGAATATTGGGATTAGATTATGGCTAACTGTATGACAAAGCTCGAAACAGGGTTGGGGTTAGGTTGAGGCTAGCTGTAGCATTTCGGGCAACATAGAACAACATGGGTCAACATGGCAGACGCACTCTAATTTGGCCTTCATCTACCCAGTTCTTTTCGGATTGACTAGTTGACATAAGTTTACCACTTAACCCGAAATACCAGTGTATTCTACTAGTAGAGTTTCTCCATTATTTAATGTACGGCTACGTCGAGACTATAAGTGCATGCAACTCACACCGCCACAGCTGACGGGATCAATAAGGCATCTCACCCCTTCACAATGGGGTACATTGTAATATTAAGATGTGAGTAATGCAGGTTAAAGGTTAACATTGTTTAGTTAATAATTCAAAACTTTTAAATGTGCATTAAAATTATATATATATATATATATATATATATATATAAATAGGTATATATAATTTATTTATTAAATATATAGTAATTATTTATAATAAAAAATATATATATATATATTATATTGATATGATATATATATTATATATATTGTTGCTGGAAATTATCTATTAATCTTTGGTGGTTTGATTTGATTCTGTTTACTTTACTTGGTCTTTTATTGTACCAATATTGTTATTCTGTAAACCTAGTGCTATCCTTCAACCTTTGGGTAAATATTTTCTTTGGGTTATTTTCCTTTATACGGTGAAGGCGCACCACTCTTCTTTATTTCTTCTATATGTAAATGCTTTTCTTGATATCTTTGGGTAACTTGATGTTGTAAAACAGTTTAGTGATAATAAACAACAAGAAAACTTAACTTTGTGTGTTGGTCAGATCCATACCCATTTATCCTTAGTTTTTTTCACGTTTGTGTGTCATTGTTGTCACATATTGTTGTGTATGTGTAGAGTAACCTGTTCTTTCATTAGATAGGGAGGCAAAGGCTGTCCTATAATAAAGCATAGGTGTACGGATAGGCTGGATGAGAGAAACCTACTCACTCCAGAGACATATCTTTCCCTCAACCTACCACATGTGAAACCTATTTTCTATACATTCTCGTGTATCAGTCAACCTTTACTCTTTACCTAGACTGGGCCCAATAAACCAATTAATCTACCGTACGACACTCTATAATGAATATGGTCACAGAGGAGTGTTACGGTGTTATTTTAAATGACGGCGTCTGCTGGGGTTTACCCATGCGCAACGTTTAGGGGTCATTAATATTTATAGAATATGTCGATATTTTACGGTATAGTGAACGCGAAATATATGCGGAGATTATGACGCATTCGCGTTGGGAAGGTCACGCCGGGTGACTTGGTTACAGGGCCTTTGTTACGCTATCCGTCAAGCAAGAAGGTCGTGTCTTGTATTTCTTCCAAGGAAATAAGGCTGAGTATATAGCCTATATTATATAGATGAATCGATGTAGACTTCAGGGTCAGTTCGGAAATTAATCTAAGCATGAGATTAATTAAATTAAACTAATAATGGAAGGAGAATCGTATTATGATTCAAATTGTAGATGTCAAGAACTCATGTGCTCATTTCTGGCTGTTGACTACAACAGCGCACGTATATAGCCACGATGTTCATCTGACATATTGTTTTGACACGGACGGACATGAATACTATGCATGTAATTCCTAATGAACTATATATGAACTATATATGAACGTGTACCTACGTGAATGTCTTATGTGTTGAACCATAAATAAATTCATGGACTCTGAATTGAGGACTTTTTATCACATCGATACGTTACAGCTATTTGCTGCATTTGCCAATGTTGATGATTATGCAAATGAAGAACTCTTCTGATAGGAAAAAAAAAATATGTACCTATAATGATGAGCTCCGAAAGGAAAACGAATGTAATTCTCCCCTGGGGGACATTCAACAAATGATTAATCAAACTATAACGTTGACCCGTTACTCCAAGATGATAACCGGACGAAGCCACGCGATTCGCGATTGAAACTAAAAATACATAACCAGCTCTAAACCAGCTCGGCCCTTATCACTTCCCTTATATAACGAACCCTTTATCAGCTGGCGGCCAGATGTGGCGTGGATAATTTAAAAATATTAACGAGTGATAAAGAAAGAACTAAATTCCTTTCGATCGAAATGGACATTAATTGCAAATACAACGGTGACGTCATGCATGAAGCCCTTGAAGACAGCATGAACGGTTGGAAAAAGCCAGCAGCTGACAATGTCCATCAAAAAAAAATTTTATTTGAAAGCTTTCAAACATCAAATGAAACCCTATTGCTGACTTTCTCAATGATACTAAAACAAGCTCTCGAGATCTGTCGGCGAAGCATATAATGTTACGATATTACCGCCACAAAACAACATAAATAAGTCACTGATTTTAAAGGTTAAAATATTTCGTCCTGTTTGTCCAAATAACGCCATGTTCTTTTTTCGTTGTATCCATATTAAATATTGTTCCTGTCCTTTTTATGTAGCGGGTATGGATGGGCGGCGGTTCGGAATAAATAAAATGGCGCTGAGGATGCCGATATTCATTCTGAATGTTCCTAAGGCCTGTGAATTAATAAGCACGCTCGCGAATGAAAGCGTCTAGCAATTCGAATCATTATCGGTGATCGTTTCGTTCGGACTTTGCATTAATTCACTTTTTGGCATGTTTAGGTGTATAGTCATGTTATAACTGGTGTTTTTCTGGTGTAATTTTGGTTCTTATTTTTATTCATTTACAGTCTTATGTTCGTAATCTATCTTGTTTATTCTGATCTAGCTATCTTTAATTTTTTAATTAAATGTATTGTATTAACGTCAAATTGAGAGTCCTGTGACGTCACTATATTGTTACGTAACACAGTCTTAACTTTCTATTTTCAGTTCATTCTTAATTCTCTCACCTTCCGTTTTATATACCACGGTACTTTAGTTATTAATGCATTTTTTATTTGTGAAAATGTCTTGTCGTATGGTAATACTGTTTCGTAATCCTTGGTTAACCCATTGTATTGTTTGTCTTCATTTCATCCTTTTATAATTTAAATATTAATGCTGTAATTTCTTCATTTAATAATAAGTTAGTGTTAGTATGAATATATGATTAAATTTTTATCAACTTCGATGAGGAATTAGGGACTTTGCACATATTTGCAGTAGTTGTCCTAGAAAAGGGCAATGCACTTTTATGCACTCATGATTATATGCATATATATATAATGATTAATTATTAAAACTTTATAACATATTAATACATATTTTAATATAAATTAGTACACTTTCTCAGTACTATGGGCTCTTTTGTGAACTTAGTGACAATTAAGACTAAATTTATTTAGGGATAAATACACATAAATATTAAATATTAATATATTAAGCGCTTGATATAATTTTCAGCAGCTTATATAACAAATAACTATCAAAAAACTATTTATGATAGATATCAGTGAGTATATATATAATATTTTTACAAAAATATTATAGATTGTGGAACTTATACATAACAATACAGGAATATTACAATTTCTTATATTAATTATTTATTCGTCGAGTAATTATAATTATCGACATAGATTATATTGTTGATTACAATACATAAGTAATTGAATACTTAAATAATTAAACTCCAGGGAATGCTTACCTTGGACCATTTTCAATTAAAATTTGGAAACGATTGTAATAAAAAGTGGAGAGGCACTCCTTGAATTTGCTGAAACAACAACTGGCAAGATATAATGGCAGAGATGGAAGAACTTGACAGAAAAAGGAGGCTGAAAGGAAAGCTATTGCTAAGGCAGAGATGGAAGAACTTGAAAGAAAAAGAGGCTGAAAAGAAAACTATTGCTAAAGCAGAGAGAGAGAAAGAAGAAATTAAGACAAGAAGAAGAAAGAAAGATAGCAAGAGATGAAATCCTACGGATTGAAGGAAAGAGAAATAAATTGATAAACGACAAGAAATCATATATTGCAGCAAGAAATGGAATTGCAACGGCTTAAAATTGGAAACAGCAAAAATTTTAAATACCGCAGGGGTGCTGCAGCAAGCCAAAATGATAATGCTCACAATCGGGATCTTCTTCCAACCGACTTAAGGGCAATTATTACTTTAAATTACCACCATTTCAAATTACACGTGGACGACCTTTCATCGTGGCTGGCGCGCTTTGAGGGAATATATGTAAGGTCAATAACCTTGACAAAACTGCATGGGCACTTAAAACTTAAGGAATTTCTGGATGGCGAACCTGCAAGTGCAGCAAACAAAAAATATTGATCCTACATTAGCCCACAGATTATGAGGCCATTAAGACGTTGTTATTACTGTCGTTTTCCCACTTGAACGAAGAGGCATATAGATTACGTTTCAAAAGTTTGTATTGCCAGATAACAATAAAGATTTCACAGGTTTTTTTATTGCTAACATACGCAATACTTTAACAGATGGGTTGAACTGGCAGGTGTCAACAAATCTTACGACAAATTAGTCGATTTATTTATTGAGGGATAAAGTATTCTTATCTTCTGTCAGCCCACCATTCTTTGCTTATCTGCAAGAAAGAAAACCAGAATCTATTGATGAGTTAGAAAAAATTTCTTTAAATTACTGCACAGCTCATCCGAATGCTAATATTTCTGGCTCGTTGACAAGAGAACCACTTCCTGTAGCCTCCAATATGGCATATCATAATCATAACAAACCTAGAACACACAGTGTGGACAGAGGTAGGTTCAAAGGAAACTATGACATTAATTTTCATAAGGGACAGAATAACTTTAACAATAACTTTAATAGAGGAAGACAACAAACCAGAAATTATTCACCTCAGTCAAGATACAACAGTAATCCACGTAACTCAAGTTATAATCGGTCATATCAATATAATAATGGTAACAATTGGAAGAATAGCGATAATTATAACTCGAGACATCGAGATAACAATTATAATAGACGTCAACGAGATAATTCAAATAATTATTCTCGTAATCGTTCTCATTCTCGTGGATCTTCACATTATAACCATAATACCGAGAGCAGCAGTTACAAATGATATCACCCCTAAGGTTCAGGTTCCAACCTAACGATAATACAATGAATTCTTCTGCTGCATGCTTTGCTATAAATTTATAAACGTGGCAAATAGTTGCCCACAATGCAATCTTATTTTTCAGAAGGCAAAGGAGGACAGGTGCTAAAACTGCGGACACATTACACCAGAAGTTAGGTCTTGCAAGCCAATGATGGAACAGGCTCTCTGATTTTTTAACAGAGGGATAGTAAACGGTTCTATAGTTTCTTGTATTGATGAGACTTCGGGGTCCACAACCATTGGAGTGCGGGGACAGTCGCTGGTACATCCTAGCTGTGCAACGGGGGGAATATGTCCGTTGCATGACTTTTTTGGGGGAACTATTGAGTTTTACCCCACAGCTATTATCCATGTTAAACACACACCTTTTTTCACACGGTAACGTGAAGGTATGCATGCTGAAAAGGGCATTGGCAGACCTTATGGTGGGTCGCATTCACGGCAGCAAGGATTGTTCACCAGAAGATATTATTGAACGGGAGGTGCACAATCTATGCACTGGAAACGCGCGTGGACAAACTAGAGCTCAGGGACTATTGCTCATGGAGAGTGTCCCAATGATAATAAAGATCTTTGTGGGGGATGCAGATAAAAACAGGAGGATATTGAGGTCAATTCACCTATTGACAGGGAATCATTTGCTAACAAACAAAAAAATGACAAATCTCTAAATAAATTTTTTAACCTAGTTAATAAGATTGATAATTTAACTTCAGGTAATAAGAACAAACATTGGTTTATTATGAAACATGATATACTAATTAGATGTTTTTAGTGATAAATCAATGTTTTGTTTAAAACAACAAGTGGATGTACCGGCTGCTTTTTAGACGGTACAAATCCTTCAACACGGAGCAAAAATCGCCATGACTCGCAGTGTGCAGACATAATGGGATATACTCGAACACGATCTCGAGTATTATCTTCATTCTTTTGGCCAGGAGTGTAACGTGATATTTCGCAGTATGTACGTTCTTGTACTACGTGCCAGGAAGTGAAAGCACGTGGAGCTTTTCACACGGCGCCTATTCAGGCTTGCGATATCTCAGTACGACCTTTTTTTTGACAAGATGGCCATAGACATAATTGGTCCACTTCTACCATCTGCGAGAGGACATAGATTTGTTCTCACGTGCATTGATTTATGCACACGATGGCCAGAACCATCCATTGAAGACAACCACTACCACAGATGTAGCTGATGCATTACATCTAATTTTTCTCTAGAATAGGGTTTCCTAGAAAATTATTATCTGATCATGGGTCGCAGTTTATATCCGATACCATGAAGGAGGTAATGAAAACCTGGAACATTGATAGGAATTTGAGTAGTATTTATCATCCCATGAGTAACGGTGCAGTTGAAAGACTTAACCGTACGCTTAAGCAACTTTTACATAAGGTTACTTGTTTAAAAACCTCCCTCTGGGACCTGGGACAGAGCATCACTCCAGCTGTCCTATTTGCTTACCGAGAGGGTGCCCACATGAACAAACTGGCTTCTCTCCCTTTGAGTTAGTTTTTGGTGCCCCTCCGAGGGGTCCTATGGGAATGATAAAAGATTTATTAATTGATGCAGAGATGACTCAGGACACTCAGTCATCTTATGTGTTTGTGATTATTCTTCGTAATATTATTATTGAGTCTTGCCAATTGGCAACAGCTTCTTCTGAGGCTGCAAAAGCTAAGGCTCGATCTATACAAAATCGATCTAGACGATTACGTCAATTATTCCCAGGCGATGAGGCTTATGTATTACTCCCTCACAATAACAATAAGTTATTGATCTCATGGACTGGTCCTTATAAGGTTACTGATAAAATTTCAGACGTTGATTACGTCTTAGATATCAAGGGACACAGAAAGATATTCCATATTAATATGCTCAAGCAATTTCATACACGTCCTATACACTTCCAGTCAATTTTTCATGAATTAGATGACAACCCTGTATCTACTTGTCATTATTCTAATCTATCTGTTATACAGGAGGAAGAATCTTCTTTTCCTGAAGTGCAGATCCCTTTACCTGTACTTCCGGTCCACTCTACTGCATCTTGGCGTGATGTGACCATTTCTTCTACGGTTACACCGCAACAGCATCAACGCGTTGCTGATCTTCTACAATCTTTCCCAGATGTGTTAACTGATGTACCGGGTTGCACATCTGTAATTAGTCACGATATTATTTCTTGAACGATGATACACCAATTCGTGTTCATCCTTATTCTGTACCTCTACATTTTTCTGAGTAAGACATCTCAGGAACTCGAACAGATGATATCATTAGGTATTATTGAGACTAGTACATCTCCATTTTCTTCTCCTTTAGTCATTGTCCGGAAAAAGGACAACAACATACGTTTATGTGTTGACTATAGGAAACTTAATGCGCAGACAGTACCGGATAGCGAACCACATCCTATCCTTGACGATTTACTTCCTCGTCTATCCAATGCTACACTTTTTCACTAAAATTGACTTAACTAAAGGTTATTGGCAGATTCCACTAACCGAAAGATCCAAATACTACACAGCATTCTCAACTCCACAAGGTCTTTACCAGTGGAACGTGATGCCTTTTGGGCTAATGAATGCTCCAGCTACCTTTATTCGCATGATGCGAAAAATTTTAGCAGGTAGATCAGATATAATTACCTATATTGACGACATATGTTTGTTTAGTTCATCATTTGAGGAACATTTTTTGGGTCTTAAATCAGTTTTGGAAATATTGCGGGATAACCATTTAACCGCTAAACCAACTAAAATTCAAATAGCGTTTAATGAGATAACATTCCTGGGGCACATTATTGGATCGGGACGTATCCAAACAATTTCCCAGAGTACGGTTTCTAAAATATTAAATTTATCTGTTCCTCAAACGAAGAAAACAGGTTAGGAGTCTGTTAGGTTTTAATCCAATACTTATAGCAGACTATTTGTACCTCACCTATCATCCATTTCACGGCTGTCCTGTCTTCGTTACTAAGAAAGATAAAATAACATGCCTTTTTAAGGATAAAATTGGACCGACGAATGTGACCAAAATTTTTTTTCGCACTATCTTAAAAGTATTTTCATGCCCACCTGTTATAAGATTACCAGATGCTTCTTAATAAGTTTGTTCTATGTACAGATGCGAGTAATTACGGGACTCGGGGACTTGTGTCTACTGCAAATATCATGATGATGTCCTTCACCCTGTACTGTATATCTCACGCAAACTGAAACCTCCGGAGACGAAATATTCCACTGTGGGACCGAGAATTGCTCTCCGTAATCTGGGGCAATTACCAGTTGGAGAAAAGTTTTTGCTGGGATCTCTCATTCCTGATCCAGACCTGATCAGAAATCAGTTGGCAAAGCATTACGTCGCTCAACCCATAACAGTGCTAACCTTGCACGATTTGCTATTACGTTGCAACCCTACGAGTTCGAGATACAGTCGATACCTGGAACTGAAAAACGTCATAGGCCGACACGTTGTCCAGACCATTCCTACGGATTCTGAATTGAATATTACAATTTCAAGAAAAATTTTCTGACTAGTCAAGCATTACATTTGCAATAAACGTTATTGATACTATAAGTCAGAATATACAACAATTCAGTTGGACTTCCTACCTAAATAAGGGGGACATTTCGAAATAAAAAACTATTGTGATCAAAATATCAAAGTTTTTACGGATCGTTTGAAAATTTGAACTTCAATTCCACTTTGAGATGTATTCACTCATTGTAAAAATTTTTCAATTGAAAACTGTTAAAAAAGGAAACAATCTCTGATGAAGAGAGGGACCAGATACGCTGATGACTTAGTCAATTATACTTTCAAAAGTTTAATAAAGGAACTAACGATGAATGGATAACCAAATCATAATTTGATAATATGAACCTTGTGTCTTAATGAACTTTTCAATACAATTCAACGGGAGGTAAACAACGATTTGGATCTTCATGTCCAATATTATTAAATTTTCTATTTATTAATTAGTATATAATATATAATATAAAGTCAAAAGTGTGATGAAATAAAAAAATAAAAATATACTAAGAAAAGATGAAACAAAAAGAATATCACACCAATCAAACCTTTTATTATTAGTTGTAATTATTAAGGTAATGGATATTACATTATGACATTTCATATATATAGTTAAAATGTATGAATATTTTTTTTTTCTCTGCTCTTTTCTTCTGATTGCGTTAATTTAATTAGGTATCTATTCCTTACACATAATTTTTTCATTTTCACAGCACGCATGCTAATTTAATGTATACTTTAATATTTTGGTTTTAATTGTCCGTTACTCTCATTTTTATTTCTTTTACTCTCTTTATTCTATTTCTCATTTTCTTCAATTAGATATTAATTAGGTTAGTTACCATACGTACATTACTATAATTAATTATTTTAATTTTAGTTAGTTAGAATAATTTTAATAACACCTCACATTATTATTTAGTCTATACATACAACAAATATTAATTAGTTAATTAGTTAGTGACAGTGATATTTCCTTGTTTAATATAAGGTATATGTATGATATGACGTTGATTTTATTATAATATATTACTGACATGACCGCGACACTGTTCTAGATAGAACATCGTAGGTCATACGTCGGTGTCGTGGAATATTCTAATCCACATATATAAATTATTAGGTAAATATGAAGCCTAACAAATAAAATTAATAAAGAAATGAGCAATGGTAAAATAACAGTGCTGTCACAAAGAATGTACTCGAAATCCCCCTTGTTTTTTTTCTGTTTCGTATGCATAATTTGATTTTAACGCTTTCACGCTGTTGATAGTAAAAGTCTTACTGTATTATGACCCGACGACTTTCTTCAGAATGAAATCGTGTGCGTGTTTGTTTTGATGGTCTTTCAATTTTGGAAAAACATTGAGAGGCACCCTGTGTAATGACCTAAATTAATCCTAACATTAATTATAGTTTTACGTTACCAAAAAAACGAACAGGGGGAGGGGGGGGAACTGATAAGGTAGCGAAAATCTGTTTACAGAGTAAAAGGATTAAGGGAGATTAGGCGGGAGATTAGGGGGAAAAGAGGGCAGGGGGGGGTTTTACCCCAAGGGCCCGGAAAAACAACGCTCTTGCACGCGGTCATTAAAACTAAAAAAAGAAAATGTCTGAACTAACCACGGGGATATAGTACGCCACGCGATATACACCAAAACAATTATGACTGCCCATCACGGCGTTGTTGGTAAAGATCACGCCATGCCTACTAGAACTTTTTTTTCAAGCGGGACAGACATGTTAAAATCTTACGCGTAATAACCGAATACCAGGCACGAAGTCGAGGATTTTGGTTATTTTACACTTATTTCAGATTAAATCATTTGGGGGAGTCCTTATCGTTTTTAAAATTTGGCCATGAAAAGCGCAGAAAACTAGCTACATTTTATATAGATGAATCGAATGTAGTACTTCAGGGTAGTTCGAAATTTAAAATCTAAAACCCAATAAACCAGAAAATTAATCAATTAAAATTAAAAATCAAAAGACAACCAAATAAACAGAGGAAAAAACCCATAAAAATAAAATAACAGTAACTATCACAAATTGTACACGAATTGTCAAATAGAAACTCACAATTCAGAATACAGGGAAGTTTTAAAAAAAATTTACTGTTAACTTACTACAAATCTCAGCCTGTAAAATAACAATATAGCATACCGTTATTATAACAAACACTTTGAACACATTATTTACCAAACAAATATGGACCGGAACTTATTTGGGGGTTTCCTGATTCAGGGGGGGGGGGCTTTGGGGCTGATCAAATTTGTTATCTGTAAAAAGGGGGAAAGCCAAAATATGTTAACAAATCTGAAAATAAATTAGATGGGTTTCCTTACGCATTGAATGACAAAGATTAGGTATGAAAAAAACGTTAAAAAACGCAAAAATATGTAAAGAAATTAATTTTTTGAATTACACCCAGAATATACAAGACACTAGATTGGGGGGGTTTGGATCTCCTGGGAAAAAAATCAGGGCAATTTACATAAATATCCATGTCTTTATGGCTTTTTTCATATGAGGTCCTTTTTTTTATAAAAAACGTGTTTGATCAAAGCCAATAAACATCCTTATATATTTACGTTACAGCGAAATAACGATTATACCGATCATGGGTGCCAATCTGGTAAAAAAAACTTCCCCACCAAATTTTGGAATTTCTGGGAGCGCGCAACCCAACTTTTCTATTGGCAAAAGCCCTAAAAGAACCCGAAGGGATTGATCGGTTTCGGACTATAACAAAAAAAAATTACTTAAATTTTCACATTTCGGAGGTCTGATCCCTGAGGGAGAGACGGTGACTGGGGGGGGGGGGGGGGGGTAACATTTTTTTTATTCAAAAAAAAAAAAACCCCACTTGTTCAGACGAAAACGGGGCTCATTTGCGGTTTTTTTTCAGGAAATCGCCTTTGATTACACACCAACACTTGGGAGGGAGCCGTTACAGTTTTCGGAAACCAAAACCACTTGTTTATAAAAAATAAGCTTGATTTTAACGTTAGATGGCAAAAAATTTCAGCTGCGTTGAAAAAAAGCCAGCTTTATATTAAATTTTGCTAAAAAGAATCTAAATTAAAATGTCCTCCTCCTGGGGCAACCGAATGGGATAAGGGCAAGATGGGGGGGGGGGGGGAATAAATTTGTTTGGCACACGACCACGTTTTTCTTGTTGCCAGAAAATTCGAAATTTGCTTTTTAAATAAGACCAAAAAAAAAAAATAATAAAAATAACGTTTTAAAAAAAAATTCTGTTATTTACTTCGTCGTAAAAAAGGTAGAATTTGTGGTTGTTCTTTTTTTTTTTAAAGCTCGAATGAACCAAATTTTTCGTATTATCTTTTTTAATGAAATAATTTGGGGAAAGTGAATCATCAGCATTGGTGCCTGACATTGTATATGATATTTTTCACATAATAGCACATTACGTAGGCTAATTTTAACCATGCTGTAAGCTTCCACAGTTTTGGCCCAACGAAAAAAAGTGTTTTATTTACGGTGAAATTTTTATTAACTAAAAAAAAAAGACGCTATTATAAAAAAAAATAAAAGCAAAACTAGCTTCTAAAAAAACCTAGATATAGGTTGTTGGAGAGGAAAGAAAAAAACAATATAATGGGGAAAACGGCAGGGCCAAATATGGCCAAACCAGTAACAACAGCTGGGACAATCCTGGTATGGATTGACTAGAAAAATAGAAAAAAAATAATTTTTGCTGGAAAAGTGGCAAGTAAGTCAGGGGGGCTTGTAGTTAAAATACATTTTAAGCAAGGGGGGTAATTATACTGGAAAATTTTAAAAAGTATTTTTTCCAAACATTTGAAGGGAAAATAAACGGCTGACAAGGTTTTGGGGGGCCTTAATTTGCTTGGGAAAAAAAAACTCCCCCAATGGGGTATGTTTGTTGGCTGGTGGGGGGGATTCAGTTTTGGGGAAATCAGTGGACTCAATGAGGGAGTTTTAAAGTTTTTAGTTTAGATGAAGTTAGAAAAGGGTAACCTATTTTCCTTATTGAATTTCCCAGGGGGGGGGGGGGAAACCGTGGTCCATTTTTTGATTTCGGTTTAGTTAGTTGGGAGCAAGGGCACCCTGGTTTCAGAAGCTTTGCTGAATCCCCCTGAGTTCGGAACAAGCCAAAATAAGGGGACCAATACTCCCCTTGGGTCTTTTTTAGCTAAATATTTTCAGTGCGAAAAAGGTGTCTCCCCCCCTGAAAACCCAGCAAGGAAAGAATTCGAGAGCAGGAGGAATCCCTTTTCCTAGCTGCCGCCATCACGGTCACCACGCAGAAAGCCCCAATAAGCTAAATTGGCCAGCTGAGCTCAACATTATGATCCGCCCCCCCCTCAATCAGAATTGAACTGACTGAGCTTTGTAAAAAATTAATAATTAAGAAGGGGAAATTTTTAATCCTTGTCTTAATATCAGGGAACTGAGAAAACAAATTCTCCAAATACTAAAAAATTTTTTTATTTTCCCTTAAGACAAAAACTTATTGAAGTCATGATGACAAATACCAACAGAGCTTGAACAAAACAAAACCAGTATTACCTCATTTTACTACTACACAACTGACACACATAGGATATTTGTAATAATATATGTCAGCTACCAGATTTCATATTAAAAATACATTCTGTACATAACTTGTAATTTAAATTGATTGTGATTCCTGGTTCCCTTGTAGTTGAATCAGGAACACAAAAAATTCATTCATGCCGATTAATGAATTACATATTGTTTATTTGAAAAGATTATCCAGTGAACTCCTTTAAGATTATCCCTTGTAGAGTGTTTTATAAGTGTATGTGAGTGTCACAGTGTTGTCAAGAGTAGTGGATTAAATTAAATTGTTTATCTGTATGTTGTTGTGACTTACACTTCACCATACTCATACCCTAGACACATAACGTAGCATCACACTATTCCAGAATAATTCTGACTGAGATATATAGATATGTGGTAGCAAGTAAGGTTATCTATAATACATTACTCTTAATAGATATAGATACCTTCACAGCTGATCTCAGTCAGTACACTAAGTCCCCTAAATAAAATTTATAAACATCCCCCAAACCTTCACCACAAATAAATATATTATTGGGTGGGGGTACCCTACCGCCTCCCCCCCCCTTTTTTTGGGGAATTTTTTAGAAGAAAATCCATTTAAACAATTAAAAAAAATATTGGGGTGTAATTAATCCCACAAACAGGGAATAAAAAATAAGAATTTTAACAAAAGGTTTCCCCCTTATTGGGTTTGGAATTTTTTTTTAAAGTTTTGAGCTTTCCACGGTTTAGCCCCCCCCTGGGATTAAAATAATAAAATAAATATAAAATATTTATTTTAAAATGTCCCTGGGAAATTGTACTTGTTGTAAAATATTATAATAAAATAAAAATTAAACTCATAAACCACTAATAACACCAAAACAATATAAATGGCGGGATCACAACTCACTGGGGCCCCCCCAAAAAATAAATTTTATTTTCCTGATGAAGAATTAAAGAAGTTTGTGGTGTTTAGCAAATGTTAGATAAGGCCCTAAAATTAGATCCTTTACCTGGTTAAGAATTTGGCAGGCTACCCTTTTTTTATAATGAGAACTTATTGGCGTGAATGTAGAGCCGGGGCCAACGCCCCGCTGATCTTCAGTCCTAAAGTACACCCACTAACGGCTTAAATGCATCCCCCTGATAATAAATTAATTAATTTTGGCACCAAAACACGCGAAGGTTTAATAACGGCCCAAGAATCCAGAAGATCAAAGAACAAGCCGCCAGAATATGGGAATTATTCGAGGGGTTCCCATTCGCCTCCCCAAGGGACAATTTTAGGGGGAAGGGGACACACCAACTTTTTAACTTTTTAAAATGTTGGTTTTTGTTTACACAATTTTTTTTTTTTTTTTTGCACAGGAATGTTTAATTTTTGCCTTGCGACCTACCAGGGCAACGGTAATAGCCCCTAAGAAGTTTTGACCCGGGTGTGAATTACCAAAGGAAAGGGTTGTGTGCCCTTGAAAGTGTTGTCACGCCGTTTGGTGATTGTTTGTTGTTTTGTTATCTATTACAGCATGCAGAAAAGAGAGAGGAACGCAAAGAAAACCCCCCTATTTTTGGGTTAGACCCAATATATTAATAATTTTTTACCTGAAAACGAAAAGCCCCCAAATTGGTAACCAGGAATTCACGTGGCCCGCCCCATATTTAGTATTTTTTCGATTCTTTGATAATTTCCAGTGGTGTTTTTTTTTTCCCAGACTCAAAAGGCCCAATGGGCCGTTTAGTGAAATATGTTTGGATTGCCCCAATGTAGTTTTTTTATGTTTGTTGTTTATGCCCTGAGTGTTTGTACGACCCCTGTTTGAACAAAAAAATTTGTTGTTAAACCCGCGAAATGAAATTAAGAATTTTATTGGGAACGCGAAAAAAGCCCGAAACCAAGGACCTATTAGAAGGCCTTGAAATCTAGGGAAAATTAAGAAAAGTCATTTTGTTGAAAATGATTTGAGGCCGATTTTGATAAGGCACCTTGAGGACCCATACTACAAGAGGTTTTGGGCAATGGAGGGGGGTTGAAGGCTGACAAACAACCCCCTTAAGGCTAAGGAAATCAAAAAGGTGGAACCCAAGGGGAGAAAAAATAAGAGCCATGGGAAAAGAAGAATGAGGAAAAGGATGGAATGAGGAGAAGAAGAGGGGCCTTTAAAAAGAAAAGAAGGATCCCCCCCTCCAAGGGAAAAATAATTTTAGACGTGCCAGGGGAAAGGAAGCAAAAAATGAAGATTGAAAATAGGTAATTTTTTGAAATTATAGGGGCAAAAAAG
Organism: Oreohelix idahoensis; assembly: GCA_024509875.1. Lineage (NCBI taxonomy): Eukaryota > Metazoa > Mollusca > Gastropoda > Stylommatophora > Oreohelicidae > Oreohelix > Oreohelix idahoensis. Next base: position 574,805 of record JAMPIV010014984.1, read on the forward strand.
GGAGGGGGGGGTTTGAGGGGCCATGAAAAAGATTTTATATGGAACCAAATTGCTTAAAGGGAGGGCCTTTTTGGATTGTTAAAGGTTTCAAGAAACACAAGGGGGGAGGGACCTGAAAAAAAAATGTGAGGCCAAGTTTAAGAAGTTTAACAGTCTTGAGGCTAAAATGCACGAACACTAAGAGGTTTTTACAGATTATTGAGGGCTGGGACCCAGGGCTGGAAAAACCTATCCTCAACCAGTGAGAAGAAGAATGTTTTCTGCATGGTAAACAATAAGAAGGAAAACTTTTTGAGAACAAGAAACGATGACCCTTTTTGAAAGCTTGGATAAAAACCCAATAAAAGGTTATAAACTAAAATGAAGCATAAAACCCACAAAATAATAATGAGTCCTGCTCCCCCCCCCCTTTTAGTCGAGGAAGCCATAGAAAGGGAGGCTTTTAAAGTTTGCAGGATCATGGCCCAAGAGACTTAGAAAGAAAAGTTTTTATTTTGCTTTTGCCCATGGACCAAATAATGCCAGAAGAGAAAAGAGGCAGGAGGAAAAAATTACAAATGGGAACATGAGTTAGGACTAAGGGAGTTTGAAGGTTTCAAGGCATGCTCCTGAAAATGGGTGCCAGTCCCTTTGCCTCTGATGCTTACGGTTAGCCAAGGTAGCCTCAACGCCACAGCTTATGAACTTCCATTTTTTTAGATTCTTTTTGTTGAGAAAAGAGGGATGATATTGAGAGCTTTTTTAAATATGGTATGAACTATTAGCTACCCACCCAGGTTATGGGTTAGAGAGAGAAAGGTGGAGCTTAAAGTTTATTCAGGGTGACTTCGTGGGGCAGCTTATGAAGTTTTTGCAAAAATAGCAGAGGTGTTCAGGAAAACTTATGAAATGCAAAAAGCAGGCTCTTTTCCCTAAGGTGGAAAAGAATGCAGAATTTTATAGGAAAAAATTTAGGAATGGTTAAAACTATGTCAGGTGAAACCTATCACCAGTTCTTATGCACGAATAGCCTGACAAACTTGGAGGAAATTGGAACAAATTTCTCTGAATGAAAAAACCCAAGACTTAAGGTAAATGGTCATTTATAGAGCAACTAAGAGAGTCCATGGCTCCAGACCTGAGAAAGTTTCTCATGGAACAAGGTGCAGAGAGGCTGGGTGAGTTGCTAAATGTTGCTGAAAGGTATCAAGCACCTCAAGCAGAGGTAACAGGTAATAAAAAGAAACAAGTGGATAACTTTAGGGCACCACAGAACTTTAATAAATTTGATCCTAGGGATCAAAACAAAGGTAAGCACCAGTTTGATAGGCCACGGTATGAAAATAAAAAGAAAACCCCACAATTCGATGAAAGGAAATATGATGAAAGAAAATCTTTCAACCAAGGAAAAAGGTGGTGTAAAAATTGTCAGATGGACAATCATGGACACCCTGAAACCCGTTTGCAGAAGTCCCCAAAACCTGTGTATATGGGCAAACCCTTAAGGGTCAGGTTTTTCCCCGACCTCAAGAACCAGGAAGGAGGATATTATGTTTAGATACCATCCAAGAAGAGATGAAGGAAGGGCACAGGCTGGGATAAAACACTGCCCAAGCCTTGATTTTCAGAAAAAAAAAAAAAAATTGTCAACTTGTCATACAACTCCAGGCAAGGGAGATTTTTACATGAAAAACAAGTTGATGTATAGGAAGACTGGAGCTAGATCCAAAGGTCAGGGACAGCTGGTTCTTCCAAAAAGATATAGGGCAGACTTAATAAGGAGCCTACATGTGAAACCAGATGGGGACCATGAGAAAATAGGTACCATCATTCAAAAGGTGGCTCACAATTATTATTGGCCCAAAGCAAGATGGGACATTGAGAATTTTGTAGAAAGGTGTAGCATAGCACATGAGGGAACACCCACAAGTGGGAACATTGATCAGGACCTGGACACGCCCCGGGGCAAAATTAGGCCTGATAATAAAAAAGAGGAACTAGGATTTGATAAAGTGGACCAAATGGAATGGGAAGCCCCTTTTCACGGACAAGCTTCACTTAACTGTTTTACAATGGCCACTATGCGGAGAGTGCAAAAGGATGTCTTACCCCAGGATAAGCCGAAAATCCCTCTATCGGACTTAAACAAACTGGAGGGAATGAAGTTGTGAGCGGAGGAAAATCTCTAATCAAGAATTTTAAAGAGGGGAGACAGACCCAAGAGAAAATTGGGGTAGCGGTCGGTTTTTTATGTTTGATAAATTCTGGGAAGGAAAAAAAGCATCACTATAAAAGCTTCGAGGTGGATTGGAAGTGGACCCAGACCGTGTGCAGTGGACAAATAGGTCCACACAATTAAAGATCCATATGTAGCTTTGTTAAGAACGTGGACTGATGAAAAGGCAGAGGAAAACATTACATCTTCATACCAACATGTGAATGAGCTGACCACTCGGTTAAAAACTGGCTGGAAACTTGCCAATGAAAATTTGAAAACAAAGCACAGGAAGAAAACCTTGCTGCCTAATTATATACAGTGAAGGCGGAAAGAACTCGAAGACAGAAATTTGGCTGTGGGGAGAGAAGGTTTACTGCTTCTTTTGCCTGGGAGTCAGGATAAGTTACAAATTGGATGGCAGGGTCCATATACAGTTCTAGAGAAGGTGTCTAGAACAAATTATAAGATAGATAAGAAGGGGAAAGCATAAATCTATCATGTGAATCTCCTGAAGAAATATTTGGAAAGAGAACATCAGGAAGAGACACACTTGTTGACCTTGTCCATCGCCATGGGAGATGAAAAAAGGAACCCACTTTCATCATTTAGAACTATCAATCTACACCCCTGTGAGACAGCAGCACAGGTGAAAATCAGTACACATTTAACGAAAACTCAGAAAGAGAGAGTGCAACAGGTTCTAAATAATCATGCAGAGGTGTTAACAGACCGACCAGGTCATACAAACCTATTGGAATATGATATGAAACTAATAGACTCCACACCTGTCTGTATGAAACCATATTCGATTCCGTTTGCTAAGGAGAAAGCTTTGAAGGAAGAGATAGACTATCTGTTGAAGGAAGGACTTATTTCGCACAGTGAATCTTCGTATAGTTCCGGTGTTGTACTCTTAAGGAAGCCCTCTGGAGAACATAGACTCTGTATAGATTACAGGAGACTGAATGCTATTACAGAAGGACAGGTGGATCCATTGCCGGATACAAATCAGCTGTTTGCCAGGCTAAATACAGCTAAATATTTCTCAAAAGTGGATCTGAGTAAAGGATACTATCAGATTACAGTAAAGCCTGAGGTTAGACCATACCTAGCTTTTAGTACCTCAGAAGGACACTATGAGTTTAATAGATTGCCATTTGGATTGAAGAATGCGCCTAGTGTCTTCTCTAGAATGATGAGAAATTTATTGGATCCTCTGAATAATCCCTGTATAACAAATTTTATGGATGATATCCTTATAGCAACAGAAACATTTGAGGAACACATTGACTCTCTGAACATGCTGTTTAAACGACTTAGGGAGGCAAATTTAACAGCCCGACCAACCAAATGTTGCGTTGGATGTAAAGAATTGGAATTTTTGGGACACACAGTTTATCAGGGAAACATGACCCCTGACCCAAAGAATTTAGAGAAACTACAGAAAGCCCCGAGACCACAAACCAAGAAGGACGTGAGATCCTTTGTCTCATTATGTGGTTTCTACCAGAAGTATATCAAAAACTTTAATTCCATATGTGCACCATTAACTGAATTGACACGTAAGGGACATCCAGATCGCATTACATGGACACCACAATGTGAAATGACGTACCAAGAGTTGAAGGAAAAGCTCACAAGTAAACCCATTTTGAAATTACCTGACTTAAGTCAAGAATTCATAGTAAGGACGGATGCAAGTAATATTGGGTTAGGAGCAACTCTACTACAGAAATCAGATGCATTGGATGGGGAATTAAGCCCAGTGGCATATGCTAGCAGAAAGTTGAATAAAGCTGAAATCAACTACTCAACTAGCGAAAAAGAATGTCTTGCAGTAATATGGGCAATAAAGAAATTCAATATTTATCTATATGGGAAGGCATTTAAGTTTGCAAACTGACCACAAACCTTTATCGTTTCTAGCACAGGCTAAGCATGAGAACTCTAGGTTACTCCGATGGTCTTTGCTTCTGGCTCCATATAATTTTAGCATCGAGTATATATCTGGAAAAACCAATTTGGGAGCGGATTTTTTTAAGCCGCCATCCGTGTGATGAGAATCACCGTAAACCCCAGAAATAATAATAAATTTCTCTATGTGTATATAGAATAAAGGACTGACATATAATGTCTGTTTTAAGAGGGGAGGTGTCGTGGAATATTCTAATCCACATATATAAATTATTAGGTAAATATGAAGCCTAACAAATAAAATTAATAAAGAAATGAGCAATGGTAAAGAACAGTGCTGTCACAATGACTGTACTCGAAATCCCCCTTGTTTTCTGCTTCGTCTGCAAATTGTAACGCTTTCACGTTGATAGTAAAAGCTTACTGTATTATGACCCGCTTTCTTCAATGAAACGTGTGCTGTATTTCTTGGAAAAACATTGAGAGGCACCCTGCGTAATGACCTAAATTAATCCTAACATTAATTATATTACGTTACCAAAACGAACGAAACAGATAAGGATAGCGAGAAGGGAGAGGCAGAAAGCCGAACACTAAACACGCTTCGCGCGATACACAAATGCTGCCATCACGCGTGTAAGACTACATGCACTAACTTTTTTTTTTCAGACGGACAGTGATAAAATACACTACCCTTTCCCAGAGTTAGGTTTATAAATCATAAAAAACTCTTATTAGGAAAGATAACAATAGATGGGTTTACGGTTGAAAACATAACAGTACCCAGACAGCACATCTTCGAAACAGGAGGTAGAAAATACATATTTTGAACGCAGCCACGTAGCTCTTTTAAATTTGTATATTTGGGTTCCTTAGGGCTTGCTGACAAAGAATATGTAAAACGTTACGCAAATAGTCCAGGAATTAATAAATTATAAACAAAATAAAATATTGGGGATGCCTGACAGCATAAAATCATTTCTGCTCATAAAATTTTTTTTATAACGTGTTTGAAAAAACCTTACGTTACAGAAATAGCCTACCATGTAAACTCCAAATTGATTGGAGCGCAACAAATGAAAGCCTAACCACGATTGGTCGGACTATAAATACTATCTTTCGTTGTCAGGGGAGACGGGGAAGGGTAACATTTTTTCAAACACTTGTCGAAACGGGGCTCATTGGTCAGACTCGCTGATATACACACTTGGGAGCGTTAGTTCGAAACCACTTGTTTAAATAAGCTTGATAAAGCATCAGTGCGTTGAAGCCAGCTTATATTTTGCTAAATAAAAGCCTGGAAGATAAGCAGATGGGAATTTGTGCCAGTTTGTGCCAGAATTCATTGCTAATCAACGTATCTGTGTTTATTCTATGAATTGTGGTAAGCTTGAACCATTCAATATCTTTTAATGAAAATTGAATGTGAATTGTTAATATATGCCTGTATATATATGTGTAGTTCAGTGGCAAACGTGAGGTAAAGCCTATAATGCTCCAGCCTGAACAGAGGGTGTCGGAGAGAAGTTAAACGGCATGGAATGGCCAAACAGTACACTGACACCTGGATGATTGACTAGAAAGAAATAATGCTGGAAGTGCAGAGGCGTAGTAACCATTAAGAAGGGTAATACTGGAATAAAGTATTTCAAATGAAGCTGACAGTTGGCCTAATGCTCTGAACTCAATGTTTGTGCTGTATTGTGATCAGTGTAACAAGAGAGTTTAAGTTAGTTATGAAGTAGAAGGTACATCCTTCTTGATTTCAGGGACCGTGGTCTTGATGGTACTGAGCAGCACCTGGTCAGAGCTTTGCTGAATCCTGAGTCGGACAGCATACTCCTTGGTCTTTTTAGCTATCAGTGAGGTGTCTCCTGAACCCAGAGGAGAATTCGAGCAGAGGAGTCCTTTCCTGCCGCCATCACGCCAGATAAGCGAATTGGCCAGCTGAGCTCAACATTATGTCCCCTCATCTTGAAATGACTTTGTAAAAATAACATTCAGAGGGGAATTTAATTGTCTTAATACCAGGAACTGAGAACATCTCCAATACTAGTCCCTAAAGACAAACTATTGAAGTCATGATGACAAATACCAACAGAGCTTGAACAAAACAAAACCAGTATTACCTCATTTTACTACTACACATTTACCCATGCGCAACGTTTAGGGGTCATTAATATTTATAGAATATGTCGATATTTTACGGTATAGTGAACGCGAAATATATGCGGAGATTATGACGCATTCGCGTTGGGAAGGTCACGCCGGGTGACTTGGTTACAGGGCCTTTGTTACGCTATCCGTCAAGCAAGAAGGTCGTGTCTTGTATTTCTTCCAAGGAAATAAGGCTGAGTATATAGCCTATATTATATAGATGAATCGATGTAGACTTCAGGGTCAGTTCGGAAATTAATCTAAGCATGAGATTAATTAAATTAAACTAATAATGGAAGGAGAATCGTATTATGATTCAAATTGTAGAGGTCAAGAACTCATGTGCTCATTTCTGGCTGTTGACTACAACAGCGCACGTATATAGCCACGATGTTCATCTGACATATTGTTTTGACACGGACGGACATGAATACTATGCATGTAATTCCTAATGAACTATATATGAACTATATATGAACGTGTACCTACGTGAATGTCTTATGTGTGAACCATAAATAAATTCATGGACTCTGAATTGAGGACTTTATCACATCGATACGTTACAGCTATTTGCTGCATTTGCCAATGTTGATGATTATGCAAATGAAGAACTCTTCTGATAGGAAAAATATGTACCTATAATGATGAGCTCCGAAAGGAACGAATGTATTCTTGGACATTCAACAAATGATTAATCAATATAACGTTGACCCTTACTCCAAGATGATAACCGGACGAAGCACGCATTCGCGATTGAACAAAATACATAACCAGCTCTAAACCAGCTCGGCCTTATCAACTTCCCTTATATAACGTTCCCTTTATCAAGGAGGTTACATCTAGCTTTGTATTTAATGTAATTAGGGTATGACCTTGTCCTTTCCTATATGATGCACACCCGTTCTTGATATTTCAATATGCACAACTACTGTAATATGGACTGCCCTTCTTTGTTTTTGAGTAAAGATTTGATCTGTTATATTGTGGATATTTTACTGCATTTAAAGCATTTATCTGAATTTCCAACTAACAGAAGACTACTCCTGAATATATTGATGGAGCGGTGTAGGTGACTGACATCTTTAAAAACACAACCTGACGGAATCCTGATCACAGTTCGTCAACTGGATAGAAAACCAATAATCGGCGCTATCTGTGACGCTTCTCTAAGAAAAGTAGAAAGACTTAAAAAAGGTCCACGTGAAGAAGGGAGTCGCAGACAGACATGAATGGGATCAAGGAGATATGGGAGACCAGTCTGGAGTGGATGGCACAGGGCAGGAAGGCTTGGCGTGAATTTGTTGCAGGTCTGTTCTCCAAAGAGAGCTGACAAATAATGATGGTGTGACCGCATGGCCTTCCACGCTAGCATTATCCCTGCTACGACACTAGCATTTATACGTGCTATAATATGGTACATATAGGAATGACCAACATTAAAAGCAAATAAGACGTTTTCACACAAAACGCAGTATCATTCAAATTTCAGTCAGCAGGCACTGCTCTGAGAGGGCAAATATAGGGCAGTCCCAGATAATAAAAAGCCCTAAGCGCGGAAAGTGGGAAATGAATGTTGTGATTTGGTTTTTTTTTCCCATTGTTTAGGTGGAAAAGAGAGTTGTGACAAAAGTCGAAAAGAAACCAAAGACGTGTGAGACAAATGTCGAAATAACAAAAAGCCGTGTGCAAAATGTCGAAAACAGAGAGCCGTGTGTAGAAAATTGTAACGTGTGAAAAAAAAGAGTGAGTCATGTGAAAAATGGCGGGAAAAAGAAGTAGCTGTGTATAAAAAGGAGAGATGTGGGCGATAGACAGTCTTTTACCGATTTTTAGGACTTCAGGAAGGATTTTTACAGAGAGTTTATAGTTTTTAGATTTAGAAGAAGGATATTACATATAGACAAGAAATTTGTGCTAGGTAGTTTGTAGTGTTAGATGAACTTGGTCTTTGAAGTTACCAAGACCAGTCTATTATTTTCTTTTCTTCTGTTGGATATATTTCTTTTGGATGTATACACTATTTTGTTTATAAGTGAGTAACGAACATGTCAAATTTGTGAAAATACCGGTACTTGTCAAACGACGGTCACTAAATATATACTGCATTGCTGTTTTGTGGAACTTTTATAGTATTTCATTTGGATTATACCTTGTCATGTTGAGACTGTTTTGCTTATCACTAAACACAAAAGGGAAGAACAAACCTGGGAAATAAAATGAGCAAAAGTCAAGTATTACCATCTCTGGCGGAAGGTCATTTAGCACTTAAACTACAACAACATATAAAGGATTAACTCTGACCAAATAAAATCAATATAACTACTAGTGCCGTATAACCTACACGGCCACAATGGTAATGGTGATGATGATGGTGGTGGTGATGATGATAATAAGGATGATGTAGTGGTGGTGGTGGTGACGGTGGTGGTGATGACGATGGTGGTGGTGATGATGATATCGATGATGATGGTGGTTGTGGTGATGATGATGGTAGTGATAATGATGCTGATGGTGGTAGTGGTGGTGGGGATGATGATGATGATGTGACACTCACGACACAAGAAATTGGTAACAGATCCCTTATATAGTAATTGCTCACTGAAACGTCCGTAACGAAAAATGAAAAAATGCGGCAACTTTTTGAGAAAATATGGAAGCCGGGCGCATTGCACTGATAGCTAAATTTAATACCCGTTAAAAGAATACGCAAACTTTTCAAGTTGTCCATGTTGTATTAACCATTAACCATGATAAGTTTGACTACACAGATCTAATGAATTTGAAATAGAATGGAAAGGAATAAAATGATTACATGATAATTAGTGACGTCATCATTGCATGCAACAGAAAAGAGCATAACTTAATTCTTTTCCCTGTCAAGTTTTGGCGGGTTACTTGTTCATAAAAGAAGAATTAGCTTGTCTTAATTTTCCTTCTGTCGTATCCTTTGGTGATTGTCGTACAGATAGGTTGAGAGTTATTTGTAGCCCCGTCTGAGTAGAATGGATGTTGATAAGTACGTGAGAAAAAAAAGGTGTGAGAAATAGATTTCACGGGTGATAGTTTAAGGAACAAAATATGTCTATGGAATGAGTAAGTTTCTCTATTCCAGCCTATCTATACGGGTACACAAAAGAACACTTATACTCCCGACTTCCCGAGTAAAATTGGATAAATATCGCTGGGTTTTGTAAGTCCAGTTAAATTTACAAGTTAAAATGGTTCTCATGTATCTTTGGCAAGTCCTTGCTCACAAATGAAATTGGTGACGCACAAGCCAAGAAAAGACAACATTAACCAATCAGTAAATGAAGAAAAAGACCAAAAGACCGCTGGACGCTCTTGATCAGGTCTGCTACGAATAAAAAACATTTATGGAAAGATGCTACTATTATATATATATATATATATATATATATATATATATATATATATATATATATATATATATATATATATATATATATATATATATATATATATATATATATATATATATATATATGCACACAGACGGGGACAAGACGATCTCTTATCCACTCCGTCAGTCCTGATTAAAGTTAAACGGCACAGGTGTATTTCTTTACGCCTATACGGTCAGCTTTCTCTAGCGCTGAGATTAGGTCAGATGGAGTATGCAACTCTCCCGCCCCTCTCGCACCGGCAGTAAGCGTACAATGTTAATTATTATTCAATTATCCATACGCGCGCTTACATAAATATCCCCTGTCGTTAATAGCTATTAAATTGTAGGCGTCTGTTTGTCATCGTATGGTATTGAATAATAGGCACTTATAATAAAACACAAAATGAAATATAACGTGAATTATTTTCTGTCACTATCCGTCGCGCCTAGCATATAAATCAGTCACTAAAACCGTCTCTTGTGTGAGAAAGCCCGTGGTGAAAATTAACATTATAACTGAACATCTGGTATAAAATAGCTACGCGTTATTTTATTTCACTAGTTCTAACAGGTAGAAAACCTAAGTGAATTATAATGGTAAAAGCTTAACACTTTTAATTGGTGAAAAGTAACCCTTTTAAAACGCGAAACACTAATTTCTATTACCAGAATATCAGAAGGAAAGATCCCCACGAATGCTATTAACACATTTTCCACAATGGTTCTAGAACTACGTGCTTAGACTATCCAAAAATTCTGAGTGACAATTGATAGCACCTTTAAGAAAACACAGTTTATATATCATTATGTTTCTCTGATCTATAGAGGATGTTACTTTTCACACCATTGTGTGTACCGGAGAATCAGAAACATGAGTTCCCCAGATAAATGTTTACTGTCGGCCTTCCGTTGAGTGCTTTCGATCGTCATCAAAAGACTTATACGGGTAACGTGGTTCTCGAAGATTTTCTCTGAACGAATGCCCGCTTCCGAGATCAAAGAGCCCGAGTACGAACTTCAAAGGGTATCGGGGAAAGATTTTACTCGTGAGTCTACTTCACTTGCAGTCTGTCAGGTATCGCATGATTGACAGATAGGCTCGCGTGAGGAGACCAGGTAAACAAACTTGATTCGCTACCTGTTACGACTGACAGGTCACGAAAGTTTTGTAAACTTCATTTGATTATGTTCAAAGAAAAGAGGCGTGGGTGAAAAAGTGAATAAACACAAGCTGTAAATGCATGGTTTTGCTAGCAAATCATAGAACGCTACGAGGTCACAAAAAGAGTGTCAGATTACTATAGGCTCTTTTTCCATTATACGTCACAGTTATATTATCTTGAAAATAGGAATTTTATTTCTTAATGTTGTCATAATAATCTCGATTGGCAGAGTTAAATGATCGCTTGCCCCTCGCGGCATTGTTACCTGTTTCTAATTTCGAAACCTGGTAGGACTTTCCTATACACGCTGACATGCTCTTTGAGTTTCAAAGCAGCAACGACAGGAACTGGTCAGCCACTTTATAACACTGAACCTAGTAAAGTGAAGTCTCTAACGTGTCACTATCCTACGGCAGTATGTGCTATGGGACTGCCGTTACCATGGTCTCCAGTAAGGGCTGATAAATGTAAATGTGACAAATCTGAATATTAATGGAAACACTCTAGGTCAGGAGAGGGAATTACTGAAGACTTGGGTAAGGCCGATTCTGTGAATATATATATATATATATATATATATATATATATATATATATATTATATATATATATATATATATATATATATATATATATATATAATAATAATAATAATAATAATAATAATAATAATAAATTTTTTAAGCGCCAAACACGGCGCATAACGCAGAAACCAGTGCTCTCCAGGTTGTTCGTTGTGACGCCACTCCTCTTAGCTCTTGCACATTATTTAGGCCCAACGTTCTTCCTTCTCTTATTATTGTTCTTCTGAGTGTTTCTTTTGGTCTTCCTTTTTTCCGCTTACCCTCAGGAACCCAAGTGAGCGCCTGTAGTGGTATTCTGTTGTTTTGCATTCGTAGGACATGACCGATATATGACCATCGTCTTTTCCTTATATAGTCGGAGACATATTTCTGCCTAGAGTCTTCTCTTATTTGTCGATTAGTCTTGAATTCTTTCCAACTGATGTTCATGAGTTTTCTAAGACATTTGTTCTCGAATGTATTCAGCTTGTTTCCAATGATTTTGTTATTTTCCAACTCTCACAGCCGTATGTTAACACTGATTTGAATTAAACAGACGAAGCTTGGTATGTATATTCAATGATCGTAATTTCCAAATGTTAGATAATCTATTGAAGGCGCTAGCTGCCAAAGCAATTCTAGTATGGATTTCTCTTGTTGTGTCACCATCCTGAGTCATTTTACTGCCTAAATAATTGAAACTTTCAACTTTCTGTAGTTTTTCCCCGTTCAAGATGATATCAAAGGTCTCGTTAGAAAAGTTCATAGCTTTAGTTTTAGAGGCATTTATTTGGAGACCAATTTTAACCGAGAGATGACACAAATTATTTATTGCTTCTTGGGATTGTCTTGGTGTTGAACTTAAGAATGCTACATCATCTGCGAAATCCAGGTCCCCCAGGAATTTTCCATTTGTCCATTTTATACCCAATTGTTCATTGTGGGTATAGTTTCTCATAACCCAATCAATAGCTATTCCAAAAAGTAGTGGTGACATAATACAGCCTTGTTTCACCCCTGTTTTCTACTGTAAACCATTCTGTATTCCCTTTATTTGTTCTAACACAACATCTTGCATTGTCATATAGCGCTTTGATTATATTCACATATTTTGTTGGAAAAAACCATAGATTGTAAGTATCTTCCACAATGATGGGCGGTGTAGACTATCAAAGGCTTTTTGAAAATCGACGAAGGTGATAATAAGTGGCGATTGCCTTTCCACTGATTCTTCTATAATTGTTCTTAGTGTGAATATTTGATCAATACATGATCGTTTCGGCCTGAAACCCGCTTGTTCTTCTCTGATCTTTTCGTCAGCATGCAATTTAAGTCTTTCTAACATCATGCAACATAATAATTTTCCAGGTACTGATAATAGAGATATACCACGCCAGTTATTAATAGATCACCTTTCTTCGGTAACTTTACAATAATACTGTCTTTCCATTGTTGTGGTGGTTGTTCTTCTCTCCATACTTCATTTATAATATCTAAAATTCTCAAGAGGTTGTTGTCATTAACTGCTTTAATCATTTCCCCTGAAATTTCGTCAACTCCAGCAGCTTTAAAATTTTTTAATCTTTTAACGGCTTGTTTGATCTCGTCCAGCGTGAATTCATCGCAAGTTATTGGCAAAGTGGTTGTGGATGTTTCATTATTAAAATCAGGTGTTACTGTTGGTGGTGGTCTGTTTAGCACCTCCATGAAGTGCTCAGCCCATCTCTTCATTTGTTCTTTTTCTGTTGGTATTGAATTCCCTAATTTACCTTTAACAGGTGTTTCCATAGCAGTAGGCTGGTGACATAGTTGTTTTGTAATTTGATAAAGGCACCTACTATTACCAGTTCTTGCAGCATTTTCAGCTTCTACGGCCAGTTCATTGATGAAATGTCTTTTATCTCTTCGAGTTTTTGTCTTCACTTCTTTATTTAACAAGTTATAAGTTAGTTTGCAAGATTCAACTGCATTATGTGTACTTGCCGCTAGTAGTTTAAGTTTTGCTGTTTTCCTTTCTTGTATTTTATCCCAAGTATCTTCTCTCATCCATTTTTTCTTTTTATGTACTAGGTATCCGGTGGTCGCTACAGCTGCTTCTGTCATTGCTGTTCTCAGTTGTTCCCATTTAGTATCGATTGTCTTGGTGGTGATATCGTTGTCAATTTTGCCTAAAGCATCGAAATAGTTGTTCATTTTGACATTATATTCCTTCTTTATATCATTTGATTGCAGTCTGTGTACATCTATTCTTCTATTTTTATTCGGTTGGTATAACTTCTTCAGTTTAATTCTCATTTTAGCTATGCAGAGGTTATGATCGCTTCCGATCTCTGCACCTCTGTATGCTCTGACGTCTTGAACTGATGAGCGAAATTTAGCGCTTATGCAGAAGTGATCTATCTGGTTCTTAGTTCTGCCATCAGGTGAATTCCATGTTATCTTGTGGATATTCTTATGTGGAAAGATGGTGTCTGCCACAACGAGGTTTGATATTTCACAAAGTTCTAGAAGTCTTTCGCCATTTTGATTCATACAGCCTATGCCATGAGTACCGAGATATCTTTGTACTCCATCGTTGTTGTCACCTACTTTGGCGTTAAAATCACCCATGACTGCTATTATGTCATGCTTGGGTATTGTGTTGATGGTACTTAGAAGTGCTTCATAGAAGTCATCTTTTGTGGTATCAAGAGCGTCGTTAGTTGGTGCATAACATTGTACAATTGAGAGCTTGAAAAATCGTGTCTGAAATCTAGCTAATATTAGCCTCTCATTGATAGGTACCCAGCTGATAAGCGATGCTGCTGCTTTCTGTGTCATTAGGATGGCTACTCCCTCTGTGTGACGATTATCATTACTACCAGAGTATATAATTTGCTTTTTTTCTTCTGAAATATATTTTATGCCCTTCCCCGTCCATCTACACTCGCTGACACCCAATAAGTCCAACTTATAATTATCCATTTCTTTAATTACTTCTTCCAATTTTCCGTCTTGATACATAGTTCTTACATTCCAGTATCCAATTTTAGAAATCTCCTTAGCCCCCAAGATATTAGAGTGAGTCATGTTTACTGTCGAGCCTGGTTCTGTTTCGGTAACAATAGCTTGTTTTACGATAGTGAATTGTTAACTCACTGATCAACCCTCCGATCCAACCGACCGATTCAAGGGTTTCGAGGTCAGTTATAGGAAAATATCTACACCACTAGATACTCTGGTGTATCTCTTATTCTATAATTTAACATAACATGGTGATATCCATCGAAATATACACATTCCTGATGTTTTTCTTTCGGCGTCTAAGGTGAGAAACGAATTTCACCTCCATCTTGGAAGGGTAGATAACTCATATATATATATATGAATGGGTGTGTAGATGGATGCTAGTTGAGTGAGTGGTGAGTGGATGGATGGATGCACGGGTGGATGGAAAGGTATTTGCGTGTGTGGGAGGATGGTGGATGGATGGGTTGGGGGGTGGGTGGATGGATGGATGGATAGATGGATGGATGGATAGATAGATAGATAGATAGATAGATAGATAGATAGATAGATAGATAGATAGATAGATAGATAGATAGATAGATAGATAGATAGATAGATAGATAGATAGATAGATAGATAGATAGATAGATAGATAGTAGGTAGGTAGGTCGGTAGGTAGGTATAGTAGATAGATAGATAGATAGATAGATAGATAGATAGATAGATAGATAGATAGATAGATAGATAGATAGATAGATAGATAGATAGATAGATAGATAGATAGATAGATAGATAGATAGATAGATAGA
>JAMPIV010014984.1:595000-736701 GCA_024509875.1 Oreohelix idahoensis
GGTCCGTCTGTCTCTACTTGCGTTTTTTACAAAAACACACTTGTTTATACAAGCATTTCCTACACGAATCTGCCTCTAGAGTTATTTTTAGCCACAACTTTCCACTAATTCCCCCTCTCTTTCATTCTAGCTAGATTTTAGCACTGAGTCTCAAGGCCGCAATTTTTTTGAAAATTAGTGACATTTTTTTGTTTCAATGCAGTCGCTCGCTGATATGAACCACACAGTCTTTTGTCAATATCTTCATTATTATCTATCCGTCTGTATAAATGAAAGCATATTATTTCTCTGCTCAAGATGGGCCATCAGGCCAGCTAGGTTTTATATTCCTAACATTATTATTAAGAAAAAGTTACTTTTCAAGGTTAGTTTTTTTTTTTGAAATATGTTCGAGCATCTTCTGTAATGCGTTTGCCGCTGAATTCAAATAAAGGGACTAAGTATCGTAAAAGCGTCCAAGAAATGACTGTTGCGTATAATAGCTAAGGTCCCTTTTGTCAATTTCTTTACCTTGTGTCAACTTGGGGACGTGAATTTTTTCCTTTCCCCACCAATTGCGTCTTTTTAGCCTTGCTAGTTTCAAGCACGTGTTCAGTCATATTTTTCTTTTTGATCTCCGTTCTCATCCCGTCTACAAGGGTAAACGTTTTGCCTTCACGTCTAACAAGTTGGCTTCCATGGCGGGTGGTGACCCGTGGCATGGGCGATCATGTCTTCTAGTAGCTTACGCATTATTTTTATCCCTACATTTTATCTTTGGAGATATTTTAACGTTGTATCACGGTTAAATTTATCACACATCTCCCCACTTGAAAATATGCCTACGGCAAGTTCCAAAACCAGTGATACACATAGATAAAATTACTCCTCACGCCTGCCACTACTCTAATTTTGATCACAGGGGTGCCGACTGAGGAAATCTGCACCGACATTCAATTTGCCTGGGATATATTGGATACTAAACTGATAAGGTTGAAGCAATAAAGACCACCTCAGCAATCTTGCGTTTTCATGCTTAGCCTGAGATAAGAATACGAGGGGCTGATGATCCGTCTGGACCACAAAAGTCCTACCATACAGATAGATTTGAAACTTCTTTATTGCCCAGATTAACGCTAAACATTCTTTTTCGCTTGTGGAATATCCTTGTTCCGCCTTATTCAATTTGCGGCTTGCATAAGCGACTGGGTTCAGTTCCCCATCAGGTGAAGATGATCTTTGCAACAAAGCCGCCCCGAGTCCTACATTACTTGCATCTGTTCTTACGACAAAGTCCTGTGTCAAATCAGGCAGTTTGAGAATAGGCTTGCTAGTGAGTTTTTCCTTTAAGTCTTGGAACGCTAATTCACTTTGCGCAGTCCAAATAATTTTATCTGGAAGTCCCTTGCGAGTCAGATCAGTCAGAGGAGCACAAATAGAGTTAAAATTTTTGATGTATTTTTGATAAAATCCGCATAATGACACGAATGATCGCACGTCCTTTTTTGTTTGTGGTCTAGGTGCTCTCTGCAGTTTTTCCAAGTTCTTGGGATCAGGGGTCATGTTACCCTGATATACAGTGTGTGTCCCAAGAATTCCAACTCTTTGCATCCAATACAACATTTTGTTGGCCTAGCAGTTAAGTTCGCCTCCCTAAGCCTATTAAATAACATTTTTAGAGCGTCAATGTGTTCTTCAAATGTCTCTGTGGCGACGAGAATATCATCCATGAAATTCGTGATACATGGGTTATTCAGGGGATCCAACAATTTGCGCATCATCCTTGAAAATACACTCGGAGCATTTTTCAGTCCGAATGGTAGCATGTTGAATTCATAATGTCCATCCGAAGTGCTAAAAGCCAAATAAGGTCTCACTTCAGGCTTCACTGGAATCTGGTAATAGCCTTTACTAAGATCCACCTTTGAAAAGTATTTTGCCTTGTTTAATCTGGCAAATAACTGTTTTGTGTCTGGTAATGGATCCACTTGTCCTTCTGTGACAGCATTCAGTTTCCTGTAATCTATGCACAGTCTGTGTTCCCCAGACGGTTTTCTCAACAAAACTACACTGGAGCTAAAAGATGATTCACTGTGTGAAATAATCCCCTCCTTCAACAAATAATCTATTTCTTCCTTCAATGCCTTCTCCTTCGCGAACGGAATAGAATAGGCTCTCATACAGATTGGGTTTGAGTCTACCAGTTTCATGTCATACTGTAGCAAATTTGTATGGCCTGGTTTATCTGTTAATACATCTGTATGTTCCTCCAGAACCTGTTGAACTCTCTCCCTCTGATTTTTTAGTCAGGTGCTTACTGACTTTTACCTGTGCTGCTGTTTCACAAGGATGTAATGGGTATTCATGTGAGGTGAGTGGTTCCTTTTGCATTTGAGTTGCGATAGCCAAGGTCAGTAAGGGGGTGCTTTCCTGGAGTGGTCTGTCCAGATACTTCTTTAACAGGTTTACATGATAAACTTTCTCCTTCCCCTTTTTGTCAATTTTATAGTTTGTTCTAGACACCTTCTCTAGAACCGTATATGGACCTTGCCATCCAATTTGTAATTTATTCTGGCTACCGGGTAGTAGAAGAAGCACCTTCTCTCCCACAGCTAGTTCTCTGTCCTTTGCCTTCCTATTAAAATATGCTGCATGTTTCTTCCTGGCTTGTTTCAAATTATCATTTGCCAGTTTCCATCCAGCTTTCAAACGAGTGGTCAGTTCGTTCACGTATTGATAAGATGAGGTAACAGTCTCTTCCGCCTTCTCATCTGTCCAGGTCCTTAATAGCGCTACATCTGGATTTTTAATTTTCCATATTTATTTTTCATGGCACCCATCGGGTCCCGTCCATTAGAAGCATTATAGTGAGGACTTTTCTTCCTAGAATCATCACTCACAAATCGACCACTACCAATTTTTTTCTTGGGTTGTCCCCCCACTTTAGATTGCTTATGAGAGATCTTCGCTCTCTTTTCTGTTCTTCCAGTTTATATAAGTCTGACCGAGGGATTGTCATCTTATCCTGGGTAAAATTTACTCTTTGTACTCGTCGCATAGTGGCCATGTTAATCCATTCAAGTGAAGCCTGGGTGTGAAAAGGGGGCTCCCATTCCACTTTGTCTACCTGAGTATAATTAGTTTTCCTTCCAGGCCTAATTTTGCCCCGTGGCGTTTCTAGGTCCTGCACATATTTTCCCTTTGTGGGTGTTCCCTCATGAAATATGCCACATGCTTCTACAAAGTTCTCAATATCGACATTTACGTCGGGCCAATAGTATTTTCGAGCAATCTTTTGGCAGATGGTACCGACTTTCTCATGGTCACCATCTTTTCCAACATGTAAGCTCCTTATTAAATTTGCCCTATATACCTTGGGAAGAACCAACTGTCCGTGACCAGTGGATCTAGTTCCTGTCTTCTTCTATAGCAATCTGTCCTCCATAAAATATTCCCCCTTGCTCGGAGGTGTGTGGCATTTGGTCAATTTTTTAAAACATGGCTTGAGTGTCCTATCCTCAGCCTGCGCCTTCCTCATCTCCTCTGGATGAGCATTTATAGGTTCACCTTCTTCCTCCTTTTTCTGTGACCTGGTCTGCACTGTCGCCATGATCACAGGTCTCTCGGGATTCCCCAAGAAGACGTATCTACACCCCAATATCAGAGGGTAGATTGGTTCATCTATCACTGCTGCTCTGATTTCTCCTTCCACATAGCGAGTTTTCACCGTTATCCTAGCGATGGGAAGTGTCATGAGTGGTATGTCCTTAGTCGCCCCTTGTATTTCCACTGTTTCTGTGGTATACTGACTTGGGTCCACTAGGCTAGACTTCACAACTGAATCATAATCCAAACCTGTATCATAAAGGCACCTTATGGTGACCCCCATTACAAATAACATCCTCACAAACTGGGGGGTGATAAGGTTCCTGCTGTCCATTAGGATTAACCTTTAATCTTTGAGTCCCCGACTTCATTGCAGCAATGTTTGAAGGTTTCCTTCTACAAAATTCGGTGTTATGGTTATCTTTCTTGCACCATTTACACCATCTTTTTCCTTGGTTAAACGGTTTTCTTTCATTGGATTTTTGGTCATTGAACTGTGAGTTTCTGTCTCGATAGTCATTTCTTGGCCGTTCAAAGTTTGTCCTACCTTTATTACCCTGTTCTCTATTTTCAAATTTATTAAATGGCTGTGGAGCTTTAAAAGTTTCTATGTGCTTCTTTTTAGAGCCACTTACCTCTGCCTGGGCTGCCTGATACCTCTCAGCGATATTTAAAACCTCCCCCAACTTCTCTGCACCTTGTTCCATGAGAAGAAATTTTCTCATGTCTGGAGCCATGGACTCTCTCAATTGCTCTATCATGATCATCTCCTTAAGATCTTGGGTCTTCCCCAGAGCCGTCCATTTCTCCAAATAGGTTTCCAGTCTGGCAGAGAATTGGTGGTATGTCTCCCCAGACAACAGTTTGGCATTTCTAAATTTCTTACGATAAAATTCACCATTTTTTTCTTACCTTAATAACAAAGCCTGCTTTAACATGTCATAATTGTCTTGGTCTTCTCTGTTCATTTTTGCGAAGACTTCATAAGAAGTACCTCTCAGTCCCTGTGATAACTTTAAACTCCACCTCTCTCTCTCTAACCCATATGTAGTAGCTAATAACTCAAAACGTCCGAGGTACCCCTCGATGTCATCGTCTTTTTCAACAAAATGGTCCAAATGAAACCCCATAGCTGATGTTGAGGCTCCCAGACTGGGCGTAGCATCTGAGGCAAAAGGGCTGGCACCATTTTCAGGAGCCTGGCCTTGTAGCTCCAGCTCCCTTAGTCGTAATTCGTGCTCCCTTTGCAACCTTCTATCTTCTGCCTCCCTTTCGGCCTTTTTATCTGCTGCCTCCCTTTCGGCAGTCAATCTTTTTTCTTCTGCTTCCCTTTCGGCAGTCAATCTTTTTTCTTCTGCTTCCCTTTGCTGTCGTTTTTCTTCTGCCTCAATCTGCAGCCTCTTAATTTCTTTTTCAGCCTCTAACTTCTTCTCTTCAGCCAACCTTTCAGACTCTAATTTTCTTTCAGCCTCTTTTTCTAATCTTCTTTCTTCCCGTTCAATATACTTATCACATTCAGCCGTTACATATTGAACCAAAACCTGACCATCCATTCCCATATCCCTCGCCGTTAGCACAGCAGCTGATCTGAACTTAGCTAGCTCCGCCATACTTTTTAGACAATTTAGCAATGAGCAAGATAAATCTCTAACCACTAAAGTAATTCTAATTACTATAGTCTAAAGTAATTCTAATTAGCCAGTTAACTAATTAATTACCACTGGCTGTGAAGATTCACCAACTTTTAATTTCATTTTTAATTTTAAGGGACACGTTTAATTTTTACAATGTGTCCCCCTAATTTTAATTCTCCCACCAGGAGATCCTAATATTACTGTTAAGCTAATTATCCCTGGACAAGAGACCCCAATATATGTAGTGGATTTGATGGTACTGTATGGTTGTGATATTACCTAGTGTGATGCATGAGGTCAGCTGTGAAAGCTCCTGAGATAAATGTAGCTGTGAATTTACAGAAGGCCCTTCTTGCTACCACTTACGACCTCACACATATCTTTTTTTACTAATGAATGTGGCTACGTTAAAAATCTAGGGTACTGAAATGTAAGGTGTTGTATTAGTATATACAAACACACACACAGATATTTAATAAGTCTAATAATATTATTAAAATTTATAACACACTGAACTAACTCAAGCTGTTTAAAATTTTGATATTAAATTTTCTTTAAGTTTATTTGTTCTGAACCAAGGTTTTATTTTGGTCAGAACATATGAAAGATTTTGAAATTATGAATGAAATGCATGAATATATGGCATAATAAATGAAAGGTGTGTACATATGTATTTTACAAGACTAGTTAATATTACTACTGTTTATATTTGTAATTTATCTGGGAGAACGATTAATGGATGTGCTGTTGGGGTGGCTTCATCACTCCCAGTCTATGACTACCAAACATTGTCCATTACTGATGGGAGGAATACAAGTTTTATTTCCCACCATGGTATGTTCTAGTTGAAGGAAATATAGTTGGTGTGTTAGTTAGAAAATAAGTTGGTGAATGTCCAGCAGGCCAGACGCTCACGTATCTTGACTGAGTAGTTCTGGTGCTGGAATCTGGTGGCCCCACCTTTCCGTGCTTGGGGGCAATATAAGGCTGCTCTGCCAAACTACTATACTGCACGGGTCCTCACTTGTATTTTACAACACAGCATTTGACACCACTTTGGTGCCAAATAAAAAACTCACAGTTCAGAATTATGAATAGAGAACACAGTTATATGCTAGCAAAACTCAGCTGAGCTGCTGGCTCTAGTATGGCGTCCCTCTAAATATTGCAATTAGCTTCTGGGAATTACACCACTGAAGAATTACTGTGTCTACTACTGGACAATTTATGATGAATGGCAAAAATGCGCGTCTGAGCGCCGATAATATGTTTATCTGTGGCCAATCACCACCTTTCCCCCTTTTCAAATTTCAAACCTCCTACCAAAAGTCAATTCAGTCATACCTCAGTCAAGTATGTATTATTGTCTGTTGGTCCGTCTGTCTCTACTTGCGTTTTTTACAAAAACACACTTGTTTATACATGCATTTCCTACACGAATCTGCCTCTAGAGTTATTTTTAGCCACAACTTTCCACTAATTCCCCCTCTCTTTCATTCTAGCTAGATTTTAGCACTGAGTCTCAAGGCCGCAATTTTTTGAAAATTAGTGACATTTTTTTGTTTCAATGCAGTCGCTCGCTGATATGAACCACACAGTCTTTTGTCAATATCTTCATTATTATCTATCCGTCTGTATAAATGAAAGCATATTATTTCTCTGCTCAAGATGGGCCATCAGGCCAGCTAGGTTTTATATTCCTAACATTATTATTAAGAAAAAGTTACTTTTCAAGGTTAGTTGTTTTTTTTTTTTTTTGAAATATGTTCGAGCATCTTCTGTAATGCGTTTGCCACTGAATTCAAATAAAGGGACTAAGTATCGTAAAAGCGTCCAAGAAATGACTGTTGCGTATAATAGCTAAGGTCCCTTTTGTCAATTTCTTTACCTTGTGTCAACTTGGGGACGTGAATTTTTTCCTTTCCCCACCAATTGCGTCTTTTTAGCCTTGCTAGTTTCAAGCACGTGTTCAGTCATATTTTTCTTTTTGATCTCCGTTCTCATCTCGTCTACAAGGGTAAACGTTTTGCCTTCACGTCTAACAAGTTGGTTTCCATGGCGGGTGGTGACCCGTGGCATGGGCGATCATGTCTTCTAGTAGCTTACGCATTATTTTTATCCCTACATTTTATCTTTGGAGATATTTTAACGTTGTATCACGATTAAATTTATCACAGAAACATCGTTTGATCCATGTCAAGAAACAAAAAAATATTGTGTAATTTTATTGCTGACGAGAAATGCTCATTTGTTTGTCAAAGGTTGCGAATTTGTCGATATGTTTAACTTTTATTATCGGTTTCATTGACTTTTTCAGGCACCCATTGCCGTTGTTTGAATTCGCTTTGAAACATTAAGTGTTTGGTCATGAAAAAAATAATAAAATTAAACACACAATACACCACCGGCATTGTGAGATGTGTGAGTCGCATGGATTTTACATCTGTGTCTGCATGACTGCGCATGGTTTCATGTGTAAATTAGCGGTGTGAGATACATGTACCCGTGTTAAGTTTAAAGTGTAAAATACGTGATTGTGGGTTTGGTGTTACGCGTAAACTATGTGACGTGTGAGCCGCATGTGTTACATCTGTCCGTGTGAATGTGTGTGGTGCGAAGCGTGAGAGATAATGTTTGTATTAGTTACAACTCAGTGAAAGGCTGTGTTGAATAATAAGTATGTGTTTTACATTTGTGTAGGTATATGGAACCATTGTTAGTATATAAACGAGTAAGTAACCCGCCAAAACAATATTTGAGGGGTTTGGGGGAAGGGGAAATAATTATTTTGTGCTCCATCTGCTGCATGTCCTAATGACGTCACTAATTCTCCTGTGGTCATTTCAGTCTTTTTCACCTTCACTCCATCTTTGTAGTCAAACTTACCTTGACTTATGGTCAGTGCACCTCGAAAAAACTGACAGGCCTGCGTGCTTTTTTAATGAGTATTCAATTTACATTTTACAGTGAAATGCGCACCTTTTCCGTATTTTCCCGAAAATCTAACGCCGGATTTTTTTTTTTTTTTCACTGTTTGTTACATGACTTTCCGACATAAACAGTTAGAAATATGGGGATAGGTATTAATTTTAAAAGTATTCATTAGAGAAAGTTGACGTGTCTTCTCCTTATATCTTACACGATAGTTGCCTTTTTTCATCAGTTCCACATTGATGATCTTGTCATACAATCTCAGTTCTTGAGTTAGATGTTCAAGCTTCCACTTATGAAAGTTTCTTTTCTTCTGGATGTCTGTTTTTATTATTTTACAATGGATTAATAATTAGGAAATTTATGAGCAACGAGCAACATACCCGCCAAAATGTGGCAGGAAATAAACATGTTGTGTGCTTTCTACAGCATGTCCTGATAGCAGCACTAATTCTCCTGAGGTGTTTTATCTGGATGCATTGCTTGTGAGGCTAAGGAGCAAGGCATCAAAAATGACATGGAAAAAAAGTGAAATAGAAAATCCAAGTGACTGAAGTTTGATTAATTAATGAACAGCTCCGTTAACAGCTGTCATTTTCACAGCATGTTTTGTCAATTTAATGATATTTTTTTTAATGGTGTCTTGATACGTATTTTAAAAGTAAACAACCAAAAATAAAATTCAAATTAAACATTCTATTGCTCCGAATCATTATATAAGAGAGTATCGACTTAAGCAAATAAATCGGACGAGTTATTGTAAATGTAATGATTTCCTTCCTTTATGCATACTCATCCGAATTACAAATGGGGAAAATTTAAAAAAGTATGTCCAGAACAAACATCCGCTATTATTTTGAAAACAAAATGTGCGTTGTTTCAGTTCCCGCACCAACAACGCGCCTTGAAAAAAAATTGACAACTTTAGTTAGAAAAGATGTAACGTTAGGGAAGAATAAGGCAATTCTAAAGATTAATTTAAGAGAACATAACTGCTCTTACGTGTATTCGCAAGAACAACTAAAAGAACGTGACTGCTTTAACGTGTATTCTCAAGAACAACTAAGGGAATATAACTGCTCTTACGTGTATTCCCAAGAAAAAACTAGGAGAACATAACTGCTCTTACGTGTATTCTCAAGAACAACTAAAAGAACATAACTACTTTAACGTGTATTCTCCATGGATAGGACAAACATTGACGAAACAAGCTGGTAACATTACTAGGCAGTAATTTTGTTTGGAATCTTCATGATAGTAGAGGTAAATCGAAAAACAAAACGGAGAAGAGAAGTGGAAACAGAAATGAAATGAATGACGATGACATAGAAAGGCTGAGCTGATGGCACGTGACGGGAGAACTATGCATGCAGTTGTTGGAGACCTATGCTCCTTGGGGAGCTGATGGGTATTGAATGAATGAATATGTCGGTCAGTCGGTATCTGTCTATCTCACAGTATCTCTGCATCCAACTCTTTCAAAATCTCTCTTATTCTGTCTTTCTCTGACAGTCTCTCTGCCTTTCTTTCTGTGTCTCTTCGGTGATGTCCTTATAAGGGTCAATAGGGTTTCTTCTTTACACTGAGAAAACTAAGAAAAAAACATATTTGTTTTCTGTCTGTTTCAAATTTAAACTTAAATTTGTGCGAATACTCATCAAAATGTGTACAATTAATATCTTTCTGCTCCTACGCTCTCAGGGTGTATCTCTCGTTCATCTCCCTTTTAACTTCTTATGGAGTTTGCAACAACCCAAACAGTTAGCCCCATTGCAAGAGGTCCATGTCACAGCACATAATCCTGCAGCGGTGGCACATGTTGCACTTTGTTTTACATGCCAGCGCTCAATGTGCAACCTTAAACTACTCGCCTTTTACGACAAGCCTGAGGGAGAAGTATGCTCATTATTTCTTATTGTCTTGCTGCTGGTTATGAAGGAT
Source organism: Oreohelix idahoensis (assembly GCA_024509875.1). Classification (NCBI taxonomy): domain Eukaryota; kingdom Metazoa; phylum Mollusca; class Gastropoda; order Stylommatophora; family Oreohelicidae; genus Oreohelix; species Oreohelix idahoensis. The sequence continues at coordinate 605,092 of JAMPIV010014984.1, forward strand.
GGAGCCACTATTGCAACTTGCCCCCTAGCATGAAGCCTGTACCAACCATTCACATAATATAGCAGCGGTGGTTTCTGTAGCAGTTGGTTTTACATGATGGGATTGTAACCCCCCCTGCACAACCTCATATTAGTCGTATAACATACCCGAGGGAGCAGTTGTCCTACTCTTTTTTGTGTCTTATCAGAGACCCCCGAGAACTACACAAGGCCACTGCTTCTATTACTACTCTTAATACCCCTACTACTACTCTTCCTACTACTATTACAATAATTACCACAATACCGCTACTACTGTGACGGTATTGTATCCCCTGCTCTGCAGCAGTGGTCCAACAATGGCCAAGTTTAGAATATAAAAATGAGGGTCTTTAAAAGTATCAATCTTTGCTCACGATTATTCTTCAATCAATCAATCAATACCCTTTCGCTCCCCAGGGAGTATAGGCTGTTCAACAGACATAAAACGAATCCTCCTGTCGCGTGCCATCCGCTCAAGTTCTTTCCATGTTTTCCTTATCATTTTCACTTCTATATCTAGTTCTCTTCTCCATGTGTTTTTTAGTCTACACCTGCCTTTCTTTCCCTGGGGATTCCAGAACAAAAACTGCCTTGTATTGTTATCAACATGTTTCCTCCTACCAATCACCTGAAGATACTCTTGGCAGAGATATAAATAAAAGAATGATGATTCTACTTCAGGGAGCCTCACAGGATTTTAAAGAAAAGTAAGCATAACAAGCTGTCATGAACTTATTATTCTCCCGCCCACTTCTGTGAGAAAATATCTCCTTCTTCTTTGATCCTTAGCCGCCGACCGTCAAAGCAGACGTGGCCATCACGCCTAGTGGCGTCTTGTAGGGCAACAACAAAATGATTCCGCTTTGCTTGATCGGTGGCCATCCTTCGTACAGTGCCCCAACGCTGGTTCATTCTTTGCATCTCAGCCTCCACAGTCCTCCGCCAGGTTGTTTTTGGTCGGCCTCTCTTTCTTTTTCCTTCAGGGGTCCAAAGCATAGCTGTTCTTGTGATGGCATCGGGGTCTCTTCTGAGGACATGGCCAACCCAGCTCCAGCGTCTGCCAGCTATGATGGTGTGCATGGCCTCTTGCTTGCTCCGAGTAAGCAGATCTTGGCTGGTGATGGTATTCGGCCAAAAGATTCGGTGAATTGTTCTTAGGCATGTTGTGTGAAAAGAGGACAATTTCGACATTTCCTTCTCTATAACTCTCCAGCATTCCGCACCATAGAGAAGCACAGAAAGCACACAGCGCTGATATAATCTTAATTTTTGGCTTGATCTGTATTGAGAGGACTTCCAGATGTTGTTTAGGCTATAAAAAAGGCTGTACTTGCCTTATTCATTCTGATGTTGATGTCTTTGCCTCTCCCGCCGTCTGGTGTTACTATGTATCCTAGGTACGATGTGAAGGTGTCTCTCCGTACCAGTTGCTGATTCCTTACTGATATGGGCTCAGGGTTACTCACATTGAGCGTCATGACCTCTGACTTCTTTAAATTGATGTTCAAGCCCACCTGCTGGCTATACTTATTAAGTCTATCTGTTTTTTCCTGGATGTGTTGATGTGAATGTGCTAGTAGTGCAATGTCATCTGCATATTCCAGATCTTCCAATGTAGAAAATGTAGTCCATCTTATTCCTCTTGGACTGCCCTCTATTGTTGTGGTGAAGTGGGATGTTATAAATATTTATAGGGGACTTAGTGTACTGACTGAGATCAGCTGTGAAGGTATCTATATCTATTAAGAGTAGTGTATTATAGATAACCTTACTTGCTACCACATATCTCTATATCTCAGTCAGAATTATTCTGGAATAGTGTGATGCTACGTTATGTGTCTAGGGTATGTGTATGATGAAGTGTAAGTCACAACAACAGACAGATAAACAATTTAATGTAATCCACTACTCTTGACAACACTGTGACACTCACATACATATAACACTCTATGAGAATATCTTAAAGGAGGCACTGATAACTTTCAAATAACAATATGTATTCATTACTGGCATGAATGAATATGTGTCCTGATTCAACTACAAGGGAACCAGGAATCACAATCAATTTAAATTACAAGTTATGTACAGAATGTATTTAATATGAATATTGTAGTGACATATATTATTACAAATGTTCTATGTGTGTCAGTTGTGTAGTAGTAAAATGAGGTAATACTGGTTTTGTTTTGTTCAAGCTCTGTTGGTATTTGTCATCATGACTTCAATAGTTTGTCTTTAGGGACTAGTATTGTAGATGTTCACAGTTCCTGATTTTAAGACAAGTAAATTCCCCTCTTAATGTTAATTTTACAAAGTCAGTTCAAGATGAGGGGACATAATGTTGAGCTCAGCTGGCCAAGTTAGCTTATCTGGCGTGATGGCGGCAGGAAAGGACTCCTCTGCTCGAATTCTCCTCTGGGCTCTGGAGACACCTCACTGATAGCTAAAAGGACCAAGGAGTATGCTGTCCGACACTGGATTCAGCAAAGCTCTGACCAGGTGCTGCTCAGTACCATCAAGACCACTGTCCCACAATTCATACGAATAAACACAGATACGTTGATTAGCAATGAATTCTGGCACAAACTGGCACAAATTTCCATCTGCCTATGTTCCAGGCTTTTATTTAACACAATTATGAGCTGGCTTCAACGCACTGTTGCTTTATCAAGATCATTTAAACAAGTGGTCTCGAACTAACGCTCCCAAGTGTGTATATCAGCGAGACTGGCCAATGAGCCACGTTTCGACAAGTGTTTGAAAAAATGTTACCTTTTCCCGTTTCCCCTAACAACGAAAGATAGTATTTATAGTTCGACCAATCGTGGTTAGGCTTTCATTTGTTGCGCTCCAATCAATTTGGAGTTTACATGGTAGGCTATTTATGTAACGTAAGGTTTTTTTTCAAACACGTTATAAAAAATTTTATGAGCAGAAATCATTTCATGCTGTCAGGCAGCCTCACTATTTTATTTTGGGTATAATTTATTAATTCCTGGACTATTGGCGTAACGTTTTACATATTATTTGTCAGCAAGCCCTAAGGAACCCAATTTTCCCACTTTAAAAGAGCTACGTGGCTGCGTTCAAAATATGTATTTTCTACCTCCTGTTTCGAAGATATGCTGTCTGGGTACTGTTATGTTTTCAACCGTAAACCCATCTATTGTTATCTTTCCTAATAAGCGTTTTTTATGATTTTAAAACCTAACTCTGGGGAAGGGTAGTGTATTTTATCACTGTCCGTCTGAAAAAAAAAAGTTAGTGCTTGTAGCCTAACACGCGTGATAGTAGTAATTGTGTATCGCGCGACGCGTGTTTAATGTTCGGCTTTCTGCCTCTCCCTTCTCGCTATCCTTTTGTCCATCTGTTCGTTCGTTTTGGTAACGTAATGTAGAAAAAGACATGAATGGAATTTAAAATTTAGGTCATTACGCAGTCTGCCTCTTAATGTTTTTTTTTAAAAATACAGCACACGTTTCATTGAAGAAAGCGGTTATAATACAGTAAGCTTTTACTATCAACGTGAAAGCGTTACAATTTGCAGACGAAGCAGAAAACAAGGGGGATTTCGAGTACATTCTTTGTGACAGCACTGTCATTTTACCATTGCTCTTTTCTTTATTATATGTATTTATTAGGCTTTATATTTAATTGATAATTTATATATGTGGATTAGAATATTTCATGACAATTGTCTGGCACATCACCAAGTCTATGACTGTTAAAAATAGAGTGGTTGATAAGGGGCATCCCTGTCGTACTCCTGTCTTCACTTCAAAGGTTAGGTTGCTCTGCCCAACACTACACGTAAAGTTTGCATAGAGGCTTTTTATGACTGACACTATGCAGCTTGGAATTCCATAAGCCCTCAGTATTTTCCATAAACTGTCCCTATGTATGCCCGTCAAAAGCCTTTTCAAAATCAACGAAATTAATGTATAGCTGTCTTTGCCATTCTGAGCACTGCTCTACAATGTTCCCGAGAGTGAATATATGATTTATACATCTTCTGTTCTTTCTAAATCTTGCTTGTTCTCTGTATAATTATCCTGCCCAGTATTTTGCTGGGAACTGAGAGAAGAGTGATTCCTCTCCAAATATTGCAGTCCGCAAGATCTCCCTTCTTGGGCAATTTGACAATTATTCCTTTGTTCCACTCTGATGGTGTTGTCCCTGTTTTCCAGACTTGTGCAAATAGTGGTTCTAACCGTTCTGCTGCTAGCTCAGGGTCTGTCTTAATAGCTCTGCATTTAAGTTATCATGGCCAGGAGCTTTTCCGTTCTTTAATCCTTTGAATGCTGTGATGATTTCTTCTTTTCGTGGAATGTCTGTATTTACATCTAGATCGTTTTCAGCCTCAGGAACATTCAATTGTGTCTCTGGTGGTTCCTTGTTCAGAGTTTCTCTGAAGTGCTCTGCTCATCTTGTTTCCTGTCCCTCTGCTGTCGTGATGAGATTTCCTTGCTTATCTCTTACTAATGTAATATTGTTTGCACCTCGTTTTCCGCTGATGAATTTAGTTATTTTGTATACTGTGCTTTGTTCATTTCTCAGTGCTGCCTCTTCTTCCTGTCTTGCAAGATCGTCTAGGAAATTCCTTTTGTTGGCTCGGGTTTGGCGTTTAACTTCCTTGTCCAGCTGACTGTACTGTTCGCTATATAGTTGCTTTAACATGGGGGACTTCGCTTCTGTTTTCTTTCTTTTCATTTCCTTTCTCAGTGTTATGGTGTTTAATGTTTCTGGTGTTATCCAGTCTTGCTTCTTCCTTTCCTGGAATCCCAAGCATGATTTGCTGCTTTCCTTATATGTTGTTGAAATGGTGTTGAATTTCCGGTCTATATAATCAGTCAATGTCTTTTTCTAACTTTTGGCAAATTGATATCGTTTCTTTATGTCAGCCGCAAAAGCTTTTCTGGTAAGGGGGTCCTTCAATTTGCTGATGTCAAACCTTTTCTGTGTAGTTACAATTGGTCCAGCCCTTCTTAGTTTCACTTTCAGTTTTGCTACTACTAAATGGTGATCACTTCCCACATCTGCACCTCTTCTTCCCTTCACATCCTGTAATGCATGTCTCCATCTACCATTAATCATGATGTAGTCTATCTGGTTTCTGTCCCGACCATTTGGTGATTTCCATGTTAATTTGTGAATTTCTTTATGTGGGAAAAGTGTTCCTCCAATGACCAGGTTGTTAATGCTACAGAAACTTATTAATTTATCCCCATTTTCGTTTGCTGTTCCGCTGCCGCATTCCCCATTGCTCTTTCATTATATGTATTGTGTGTACCAACTTTCGCATTGAGGTCTCCCATTACTATAATAAGATCATATCTAGGTGTGTCTTCCATTTCTTTCTGCAGTTGTTGATAGAATTCATCCTTGACCTCTTCATCGCTGTCATTCGTTGGTCCGTAGCATTGTATTATTGTAGTATTGGTGAATCTACCTCTCAATCTTAATCTTATCAGTCTGTTGTTGATGGGCTTCCATTCCAGTAATGTCCTTTCTATTCCTTTCTGTAGAATAATGGCTACACCTTAATTGTGCTGTCCATCCTCTCTTCCAGAGTAAAGTACTGTTTCTCCTGTTGCTGTTTTAACTTTTCCTGCCCCTGTTCATCTGCTCTCGCTTATCCCTAGAATGTGTAACCTATAGTTTCTCATTTCTGCCGTGACCTATTTTAGTTTACCCGTCTCGTTCATTGTCCTGACATTCCAAAATCCTATTCTTGTATCATGTTTTGCGGTCAGGACGTCCGTTCTCATGTCAGTGGCTTCCTTTCGGCTGTGAGAAAATATATTGACTATTTTTTCTGAGCCTCCAGCTGAAGGTGATTCAGCTACTATTAATTTACTTGCTGTGTATGGTTATGTATTTTTTTTTAAAACCGGAGTCATACGAGTGCAGATTCGCTCAATAAAGATTAAATAGACATTGGACTTATAAATACATATAACATGTTTAATAATCAATTGTGAGTTAACAGTATTAAAATAAATAACGTTGTTTATAAAAATGAAGGGATGATAGTGATCATCATGGGATGATATTAAATTTTGATGTATAAGAGGAAAAATGCGTAATGTCCATTGGCTGTGCTTGTATGCTACTTAGCTGACGGTGTGGGATCAGTTTTCATCTTCTTCAGTGGCTGTTAGTTTTCACAGGTGCTTTGGACTGGTCCTCCTCTTTAATAGTCAAATATGATGGCAGTAGCATGTCTCTGACAATAAGCCCGGAGTAACTACTTAGGTTGTCCAGGCAAGCGACTTCAAGACCTGTCTGATGTAGACGTCTAGGGCCAACTGCTGGCAACTTGTACCACACACTAAGAAGAAACACATGCCTCTTTTTAAGTATTGGATCTCCTGATGTGAACATCAGGCGACCGCCGCTTCCATCCATCACTTCATCTTCCTCAGAATGTTTACCCGTTGAGCATTAATTTTAGCCCTAGTGAGAAGGATAGAAGTGCCTTTGGACAGAGGAAGACGACAATTTATATATATATATATATATATATATATATATATATATATATATATATATATATATATATATATATATATATATATATATATACTTTCTAAAGTGCTTGTATACTAAGTATATACACCATGATATCATCATCCACTCCCTGCTCTCTCTGGAGCCTGGGGCCACCTCAGCTATTGGTTCCTTGTGACGAAACCCGCACGAAGAAGTCACTATCTCTTGCAGTGGTGGTTCATGAGACATTCGTTTTACACGACAAGGTTACTATCCTCATATTCAACTTTATATCCACAATCCAATTTTATATGTCAAATGCAATATATAAAATGATCAAATGTGCGTATTACAACTTAGCCCAAAGTCGGGTGAATTACAGACTTTTTGCACAGGAAAGGTCCGAATGTTTTCGGGCAACTGTTTTAAAATGCCGTCTTTCAGGTGGTTAGGGTTACTGAGTATACTCCCACCTATTCACGCTGCAGGCAGGTTCCGAGAACTCGTGACTTCCAGTACTATAGTTGAGATTTTATCCTTTCTAACTTTAGACGATCCTGCAGTACACTGTCCGGTCCTATACTGGAATCCTGATTCTATTCGTGTATCCTGGCTATCTGAGTTCTCTCCTTAAGAAAATTGGAAGTCAGTGAAATAGTGTTACAATGCGGTAGCTTTTAAGCGAAATTTCGCTCCCACGCACATAATTCTTCGTAGAGGGATGCTCCAATCAGAAGTAGTTTTTTTTAGCATTTAAATTCCAACTAACTGCAAATAAGCGTCTGATTTTGTAGGGGTTTCCCCCGCCCTCATGTAGAACATTACTGCATGACACTTAGGATAGTCCCCTTACAGGCTATTTTCTGACCGTCCTTCATTACTATATAAGGTCTTCCACTTCCGTTATTACTTATCATGTTTACAACTCACTACATTACAGATTTATCACTTATAATCTTCTCCCAGATGTTACTATCTCGCAGTTGATTATTACAACGAAGTCAATATGCCGGAAGTGTTATATCCTTCCTCACGCCTCAGTCTTTAACAAGATTGCTATCTTATGGGATACCAGTTTCTTCAGGCCTTCCCAGCTGGTCATGTCCACAATACTTGCTTCTTCTCTAAAATGTCCGTCTGAGATTCAGATTGGACAACTGAGGCAACATGGTTTCGTGGCAATTTTTGTCGGCCATGTTCACGAATCAAACGTTCGTTAAGTACCTTCCCCGACAGAAGTCTGGGTTTAACAATAAGAATGTCACGAAATATAGACTCTTAATCAGTCTGGTTAGCGATTAATCAAGCAAACACGTCGACGTTCCTGCAAAACAGGTCAGGTACCGTATGGTGCATGACGAAGTGGGACAAGATAACCTCGAACAATGAAAGCGAAAAAGTACGATTACGGAGCGATTGAGAAGAAAAATAAAGAAGAGCACAGGAGAGGGTTAAAGGAGGTACAGAAAAATGTAACGTTCGAATATATGATTCGTGACAACTACATCGATCGCAACATTGCTATCACTGTTACAACCATTAACACTACAACTGCTATTACCGTTACCGCTTCTGTCATTCTACTGCCACTACTAATCCCAGTACCACCACCACTACCACCACTCCTACTACTACTAGTAACACTACCACTACTACAAAAATTACTACTTCTATTACAACCGCTGCAACTACAACTACTACTTATTCGACCACCACCACTACTACTATACCATATCAACAGTTGTCTACTAAAACTACCAATACTATCACTTTTATTACTACCACTACTGCTGCCACTAATAAAACTGCAACTACCACTATTCTACTACTACTACAGCCATCAGCAGTACTTCTACCACTACAACTGCTACTACCTTTAATATTATTATAACCACAACTACTTCTGCTGCTACTACCATTTTGACCATTACTACAGCTGCTACTAACACTGAAACTTCAACCATTATTGCTACTACCACTATTACGTCTTCTGCTTCTATCACTCAATGATTCCATCATAACCACTTTTCACCCTCAACTAAAACTATCACTACTACTATTACCAATACTACTTTTGCTACTATAATCACCGCGTCGTCTACTGCTACTACACCATTAGTACTACTATTACACTACCACTACTACTATTACTACTACGACCACTACAATTGTTACTACTACCACTAATAAAACTGCCACTGCTACTACCGCCAGTTCTACCACCACCACCAGCACTACTACTATTACCACTTATGTTATTTTTACTACTGCTACAACTACTTCTATTACTACTACTAGTAGTAACGATGCTCCCTACGGCGACCTCAGATTGGGCGAAAAGATCTCACAACAAGCAGAAGGGAAAAGAACACGACGAAAGAAACACCACACACACACACAAAACAGCTGAGGGCTATCACCTCAGGGGCGCATACCCATAGTCAGTTATCATTGAAGGGGGTGAATATTACTAGTACTATCTCTTCTTCATCTCTTTTCCTTCTAATGTTCACATATCACTTTAAATGTGACAAATTTTGACGTAAAACGTGTTATAAGCATATTTTCTTCCAAGCCTCCAACATCTCTAATCTGATTTCTCTCAACGGTTCTTCTTTTCTTTTCTATTTTTTTCCTTTTATGTTTTGTCTAGAATTTTCCTTTGCTCTGTTTCCTCAATAGTTCCAGATCAGTGCCATGCTGATATGTGTATTTTTAAGCAATCTTAGACGTGCCACTGGCGTCTCTAATTTTTTTATGATTCTGTCAAGGGGGTTGTTGATACCTGCTTACTTAGTGATTTCTCCATTAGATAAGTTGTGCTTCCATCGACTTCAAAGGAACCCACGTAGGCATTGTCTAGGTAAGTGTGTTAAAATGTATCATGTGTTATCTTTGGTGTCACTTGAACACTATAAGAAAATCAGAATATGCTGCACATGCTTCACAGTGCTATTCTAATTTTTCCAGTTCTTGGAATCACTCTGCTCCTCAAACTCATGTTTCCATGCAGTATCATGCTCTCTTCAATCCCTTCATGGAAAAGACATACACGCAAATACACATATACGTTGAGCGAGAGAGAGAGAGTGTGTGAGTGAGAGAAAGAGAGACATACGTACCTCATATCAAACCTCGCGCTGTACTATTATACGTCATTAAGCTTTCACGTTGCTTGTTCTGCGTTTTTACGAGGAGTGAGTCATACAATTATTTCCACAGTCGAAGTGAAAATACTTTTAGCAAAACAAAGAAAAAAAAAAAAACAACTTACTGCTTTACCGCCGTTTGAAAAGACAACTTCGGGGAATTTCAAGCAGTGAGGCATAACATAACAATATCCAGTTGTCTTTTCGAGTACATGTACTAAATTAATTACATCAACAATGTAGTTTAAAAAGAAATAAACTTATCATAGTCGGGATCAAATAAAGACTCATTAAATATGTATGCTTAACAAGTATGCACGGCGTGCCGTGTATCCTGATTTACTCGCCATATTAACCCCGTGAGCAGCAAACGATCTGTAAAAACATGTAACAGTAAAGTTGTCAATGTCGTGAGATGATTTATGGACAAAAATATATGTTGATAATGGATGATGAGCGCTTTCTGTTTGGTACCAAGCTTGTTCAGAACACACACAAAAACAGCACTTTTACTAGTCTGTGGAGTTTATTGTGTAAGCTGGTGACAAACGATTTGATGCGGTGCATGTTAAGATTAATATTCCATTGATCCGGGATATAAAGCATAGAGCGACTGTGGTCCACCAAGCATCCCATAAAAAAAGGCACATAAGAAGATGATCAGGACTGCGATAAGACTTAGTGAAGGGTGGGTTTAAAAAAAAGGAAAAATCGGCAATACGTCTTACTAATACGAGCCGGCGTGATGCTGACCACATCACCCCTAGTGTGCCGATGGTCAAGAAAATATGGGCCTAACACCATATTCCCAATATGCGTCAATGGCCGTGTAACGGGATCCTTGACCTTACGTTAAAGACAAAGAAATTATTTGTTCATTTTTCTCATTTAGCTCTTGCTTTCTTTCCTTTCCCTGTTGAAGGCCTTGTAGCAACAACGTAGCCAATCTAATTTGGGTCTTGTGTCCTAGTAAGACGCATTTCTTTTTTCTTTTTTTTCTTCCCTTCTTTTAAGTCACTATTAAAAAAGGCAATTAGCAAATTAAAATTAAATAGTAAAGAACCACGTAACTAACGAATCACTTACTCATAAATGTAACTGTATATCGTTGTAGAAAATAGTTGGTACGCCAGCGTCGGCTTGGCTCACAGCTCTCCTTAGGACTTGACTTCATCAAGGTGTCATCCTGCTAGCTGATAGATACTTTTAATGCTCTTCAGGTCTATGTAATTATCAACGTTGCAAGTGCTAGATGTCTTTTGTTTGACGATGAGCCTGATTCATGGCTCCGCTACGCTCGCTGGTAGATATTAGTAGTCCTTTTAAGGGCTTTGTATTTATCAGCACTGCACTTGCTTTGAGAGAGTTCACTTATGTTTTTTTTTCATTCCGCTCTGATACAAAGACTGACTTCGGTCTAGAGTGAAAAGTATTTGCCTAGCCACAAGATGGCAGAAACTTCAATAAAACCAATAGCGATGTAATAAACATTTATATATGCCCAAGCACCATTGGCGGATCCGGGAAGGTGGGGATGGGGGGAGGGGGGGCGGACACGACGGGACGATCGCCCTCCCTCCCCCATCCGACTTTGAGAACCTTTATTTCATATCAACCGCTCCAGTATTCTCCCCTCCCTCCCGCACTTGGGACTTAAAATGTAAGTAATGGTTAGGTCGGACGACGGACGAATTAAAACTTGTCTGGTACTGGACAAGTAGTTTATTTCATTCTTTGTTATTACCAGACTGCATAGTAGCTTTAAAATGTGTTGTGCATATTTTTGAGTAAAGGTTATAGTTATGAATAGCCAAAGAGATGATGCAGAAAACGTGTTTTCGTCAATTTAGAATCAAAAGAACAGTCAGCTAAAAACTTGAAATTGTTATTAGAAAGCCGAGAATGGCAAGACAACAAACATTGCGGGATAATCATACACCAAGAAGTGTGGAAGAATAATATTACAGAAAAAGTTAATTTATTCCTATGTTGAATTTTATGGTAACTCATGTCAAGCTTTTCAGAAGATACGCTTAATTACATTCCATTTAAGTACTATTCTTCCAATCAGTTTAACCAGTATTAGTAAAGAAGATATGGAAACTTGTACTGAAAGATTATGGAGAAAATATGAGAATAACGAAAATTTAAATGAATTCTTTACAAATCTTTAGAGCAGAAGTTACGATCTGGTAAGCAAATTTGTTGAATAAGGGTGTCATGAAAGAGGACCGATTAGCATTGAAAGCATAATGAACATACGAGAATGCAAGCCACATTTCTTGATATGCTACGACAACAGAAAAGCTAGAATACGTTGTGACAACGTGCAAAATGTCTGGGAATGAGCTGAGGACGTCAAAGAGAAAATACACTGGACAGTTTAGCGTCAACAGTTATTTTTTATTTTCTCCTTACAGAGTATAGAGCTCGCACTGTACCTGGTCCCTTGTAATAAACCTCCAGAGTATAGAGCCCCCATTGTAGCTGGTCCCTTGTAATAAACCTCCAGAGTATAGAGCCACCATTGTAGCTGGTCCCTTGTAATAAACCTCCAGAGTATAGAGCCACCATTGTAGCTGGTCCCTTGTAATAAACCTCCAGAGTATAGAGCCCCCATTGTAGCTGGTCCCTTGTAATAAACCTCCAGAGTATAAAGCCCCCAATTGTAGCTGGTCCCTTGCAATAAACCTCCAGAGTATAGAGCCACCACTGTAGCTGGTTTCTTGCAATAAACCTCCAGAGTATAGAGCCCCCATTGTAGCTGGCCCCTTGCAATAAACCTCCAGAGTATAGAGCCACCATTGTAGCTGGTCCCTTGCAATAAACCTCCAGAGTATAGAGCCCCCACTGTAGCTAGTCCCTTGTAATAAACCTCCAGAGAATAGAGCCCCCATAGTAGCTGTTCCCTTGTAATAAACCTCCAGAGTATAGAGCCACCACTGTAGCTGGTCCCTTGCAATAAACCTCCAGAGTATAGAGCCACCACTGTAGCTGGTCCCTTACAATAAACCTCCAGAGTATAGAGCCACCACCGTTGCTGGCCTGTTGTAATAAACCTATAAAGTATAGAGCCACCACTGTAGCTGGTCCTTTGTAATAAATCGATAGAGTATAGAGCCACCATTGTAGCTGGCCCCTTACAATGAACTTCCATTAATGTCACTTGCTCTTGTAGTGGTAGTTTTTGTAGCATTTTGTTTTACGTAAAGAGATTGCCATCACTCTATACACCCTTATTTAGTCGCTGTCACGGGATTGCCTCCCCTTGCTTTGCAGTAGTAGTCCACTAATGGTCACAACGCAAGCGTATCTAAAAGTAGGTCGTCCAAGGTATCTCTTGGCAAAGAAGTAGGGGAGCCTTCACAAGATATTCCCAGAAGTCAAGAACAAAAGCTGCTTAGGAGCTGAGCAAATTTGTTAACTTATTATCTGGTCCGTCGCCTTTTGTGAAGGGGTTAAGCAATGGTTTTGGCCCGTCAGGCCCCCAGTTGGAGTAATCCAACGAATGCCCTCTTATAATTAATGGCTCTATATTTATATATGTATTTATCAAGAAAAACTGGCTCATACGTTGGCTTTCGTACATATAAACTGAATCAACTATTATTGTTTAGTTTAAAATAACATACAACAAATTTAATAGTCAATTAGTTCAACAAGTTAAAATAAGGATTAAATGGGGTGAAAGTTATATTAAATTTTTCCTCGTTGAGGTTTTGGTAGGGCGTTAATAATGTCCGTATTTTTGCTGTAGCATGTTATATAACACTTAGCTCCAGATGAGTCCTCCAGCTGTGGTTTCCGTCACTTTTTTTTGGTGATGAGTACACTTCTCCGCATAATTTGTCCACTGTAGGCGGTTGGTGGTTATACTCTTCTCTAAAACTAGTGGCGAAGGAACTTCAGTACTTAAGTCTGATGTCTTGTAACCACGAACCCAAAATTTTGGAATACACACTTCTCTTGGCACAGAGTTAGAATGGACCCACAGCACTGTATTTAGATGCTGTTCGAATCACTGGCCTGGAAATATGAGTTAATTCCTCTGACGGCTGGTGTTCTGCGAATTCCTGGCCTGGGAAAACTGTTGGTATAATTCCTCTTATGACTGGGTCTGAGAAATATGAGTTAATTCCTCTGACGGCTGGTGTTTTATGAATCCTGCCTGGGAAAACTTTTGGTATAAATTCCTCTTATGACTTCTTGTGATAAAATTTTCGAGTTTCCAATCTTGTATTATAATTGAAGGTTTACTTGTAAATTCCAAAGTTGCCCAATACTCGATCTGGTACTTATAGTTGTGGAATGATTAGTCCTATCCTCTTTCCTCTGGCTTGTAGGAAGTGTGTAGTTGACGCTGCGATGCAGTCTGTCTGTGTGCGGTGACTCCGAGTTTGTTAGATTATATCTCACAATCCTTAGTTTCAAATCCCAGCTGTGTTTCCGCCGAAAGTTCCAATAAAATCACAGTAGATTCTGGCGAACCAATCTAATCTATTTAGCACTGTTTGGGTGGATATGTTTATCATTTCTCATCCCACGCGCATTTGAAAATATTAAATTTAATATACACGCGTGGCCTCTTACAACAGTGATGTCAAATCGTTACATAAGACTTCCGGCGCACCTCTATTTATGACAATATTGTGACCATGTGTTCCTGGCTTAATTGTTTTCCGTCCAGATCTTTATCCCGACAGAAAAGGCATGACTTATGCCAAATAAAAGCGATGAGTAGGAAAAATGAAGAAAAAAAAGGATACTGCCGGAGGGCTGAGGGTGTGAGAGATCACACAAAAGAGCATGTTCAGACATTTTGTTACAGTCGCCTGTTACGACATGCCTGATGTAGCAGTAGGCCTATTGTCAACATTATGGCAAAGCTAAAATGTTAACAGAATAGATAAAAGCACTAGGGATATGAAGTTATAAAGAAACGTGCTCACCTACGCCAGTTGACATAGCCCTTGATTGAGAGAATATATCTTAACAAGAACACTTTTCCAAAAATTTTTGTCTAACACCACAAGATAACAATAATTAAAAACAGTTGTCCCATTTTGAAATAGCCGAAACACAAAATGTCAGCCAGACCACAAGATCTTCTATATTTGGACTTACGCCCTAATATAACCAATGGACACTGTGTCTAGGTTGAACGAGGCGCGCCTCGCAAATACGAGGCAAAACTCCGATTTAAAAAAAAGGAAGAAAAGAAAAAGACCTTTTTTTTTATTAAATACCTGTACCAATGAGCCTTGTTTTGACACAACCCAGAGGCTACATGGTCCAAAGATACATTATTTGTTCTCTGCGGATACAAACTAAATCTCATGTTTGGTGATTCTAACCTCTGTTTAATGTTATACTCTAGTATCTTGCAAAATGTTGTACATACATAAATATGTGACTAGGGTATCCGCCACCGTCTCTTATAAATTATTTTAGACACGTTCGTGTTAATTCAAACGTTTTGTTATCTCTCAAGATGTCTGGGGAATGTCCTCGGCCGGAGCCCTTATGTCCTGAAGAGACGTCCGTCATGAATAATACACATATTTCCAACATATTTTTTCGTGGCGATTCCCTGATGTTGTGTGTCGTAATACGTGAACCGCCGGGATGGAGAGCCCCTTAGAGGTTCGTAAAACCTTTCCACATTATGTGTCTGACGAAGTTATTAAAGTCTGCTCGCATGTTTCAGTCACATGGTTCGAGGTTGCTGAAAACGTTCAGACTTCCAGTCGATTTTCTGCTGACAACAACGTCTGTTCAATGTGAGAAATGTATAATCATTTATGTTTTGTTTTTTTTTTTTAATTGGACACATTAAGAAAACTATCAAAACCCCAACAGCCCAGGGTAACTGTCATAGAAGATAGCAATGGGGCTCTGCTCAATGAAAAAACAGCTGTAATGAGAAGATGGACAGAATATTGTAAAGAATTATATAACTGTAAACTTGACACTGACTTAGGCATATTAAACAACATTAAGTGCGAAAACAGGGAACTCGGAAATGCAGCAATATTACGGGAAGAAGTGGAAGAGGCTATATGTTCGATGAAAGGAGGGAAGTCACCGGGTGTGGATAATATCCCAGCAGAGCTCTTGAAATATGGAGGACCAGATATAGTAAAAATCATGACAACAATTTGCCAGAAGATATGGAGTACAAAAAAAATGGCCAAAAGAATGGACGCAGTCATTAGTAATACCGCTTCCAAAGAAAGGAAATCTAAAAATGTGCAAGAACTACAGAACCATTAGCCTTATTAGTCATCCAAGTAAGGTGATGTTAAGGATACTTTTGAACAGAATAAAACAGAAATCAGAAGAAATCTTGTCAGAGGAACAGGCTGGCTTTAGACCAAAAAGAAGTACCTCAGAACAAATCTTCAATATTAGATTACTTATCGAAAAACATCTCCAACATCAACACGATTTATACCATAACTTCATCGATTTCACAAAAGCCTTCGATCGAGTCTGGCATGAAGGCTTATGGCAAGTAATGAGAAAATTCAATTTTGATACCAACATCATAGATATCATTGAAGCACTATACAAGGACGCAAGCAGTGCTGTTTTTGCAAGCAACGACATTGGAGAATTTTTCAAAACAACTGTAGGAGTTCGGCAGGGATGTATCCTGTCCCCAGTGCTCTTTAATATTTATCTAGAACATATTATGCAGGAGGCTCTCTACGATTATAAATCAACCATATCGATTGGAGGCCGACCTCTGTGCAACCTACGTTTTGCTGATGATATTGATCTGATAGCTGGATCAGAATCAGAACTTCAAGACCTTACCTCTAGACTGGAGAAAGTAACAAGAACGTATGGGATGGAAATTAATATAGAAAAAAGCAAGATATTGGTGAATAGCCATAAGAAACATGTTCCGACCAACATTACGTTAAATGGGCAAACGTTAGAAGAAGTTAACACCTTTAAATATCTCGGGTCCACTATATGCAGTGATGGAAGATCAATTAAAGAAATCAAGACAAGACTTGAGATGGCCTCAGCTGCCATGACAAGGTTGAATGTGATCTGGAAAAGTAACATCAGTTTTCCTGTGAAGATCAAATTATACAAATCACTTGTATTATCTATTCTCTTGTATGGGTGTGAGAGCTGGACACTCACTGCAGATACGGAGCGAAGGATTCAGGCTTTCGAGCATAAATGTTATAGAAGAATTTTGCGCATTTGCTATAAAGAGCACAAAACAAATGTCTATGTTAGAGAGAAGATAAACACCTATGCAGGCCACCAAGAACCACTTTTGTCAACAGTGAAACGTCGAAAGCTTGCCTGGTTTGGGCATGTAACTCGTCATGACTCCCTTTCGAAAACGATCCTTCAGGGAACAGTCGAAGGTAAACGGAGAAGAGGAAGGCAGAGAAAATCCTGGGCTGATAACATCAAAGAATGGGCAGGACACGGTTTTTCCACACTTGTACGCATTGCTGAGGATAGAGAGCAGTGGAGGACCCTGTCTGCTGATGCTTCCACCATGGCACCCCTACGACCCATGACCGGTTACGGGCTGAGATGATGATGAATTGGAGAAAGGCCAGACAGGTGGGCGAAAGTTGTAATACCCTTGAGATGTGGATGTACCGAAACGTTTGTTTATTTTAAAAAGAAATTAGCAACAAATAGATTCCTGAAGAGCCTAGACTATATTTAAATGTCAGAAATCAAATTATTTTCGGAAGTCGGCTTATACGGTTGTTCTTCCACCACACAGCCATACACACACAAAGAGCCTTCACCCATACAAGTAGTTAGTTATGTCACATGAGTAAAACACGGAGAAGGCCTTAATTCATTTTCATGGTCCTGATAATTCTTGAACTCGTGATATCCAAGTTACCGCGATCCCATGATGCTACACAGATGAACGAACTCGCTTTTCTTTGGAGAATTGCCTGATTTTTTAAATAGGTTTGTTTGTCCTCTCATGGTTCGGATATCCAGCCCCATTTCGGGATAATTGTTTCCACCAGATAGCAGTTAACATATCAACCTTTTCATTGTCGTGTTTTTTTGTTTTTTTTTGGTTATTGTATTTTCTGTCCGTATCTATTTTCGTAGTTTCTTTCTGCGGCTTTCTTCCATTTTTTTTTTTTTGTTAACATTGGACAATATTAGCCTTGCATACCCTTGCTGTCGTTCTTTCATACGCGACACTGGCTCTGGTTCATTTCATAGTTCCAGTTAGTTTCATTGGTATTTATTTCTTGTTAAGTATTTTTATTTGTTTATCTGTTATTTGTCTGCTTGCTTACAATATCTTTGTAATTTTCTCTTAGCCTTCCTCTATTTTTCTCTCTTTGGTCCTGCTTGTGACTATGGTTGACGAAGAGAATATCCAAAAAACCTCGTGTTTCTAATATTGTGGTGAAGTGGGATGTTATAAATACTTATAGGGAACTTAGTGTACTGACTGAGATCAGCTGTGAAGGTATCTATATCTATTAAGAGTAGTGTATTATAGATAACCTTACTTGCTACCACATATCTATATATCTCAGTCAGAATTATTCTGGAATAGTGTGATGCTACGTTATGTGTCTAGGGTATGAGTATGGTGAAGTGTAAGTCACAACAACAGACAGATAAACAATTTAATTTAATCCACTACTCTTGACAACACGGTGACACTCACATACATATAACACTCTACAAAGATATCTTAAAAGAGTCACTAATAAACTTTCAAATAACAATATGTATTCATTACTGGCATGAATGAATATGTGTCCTGATTCAACTACAAGGGAACCAGGAATCACAATCAATTTAAATTACAAGTTATGTACAGAATGTATTTAATATGAATATTGTAGTGACATATATTATTACAAATGTTCTATGTGTGTCAGTTGTGTAGTAGTAAAATGAGGTAATACTGGTTTTGTTTTGTTCAAGCTCTGTTGGTATTTGTCATCATGACTTCAATAGTTTGTCTTTAGGGACCAGTATTGGAGATGTTCACAGTTCCTGATTTTAAGACAAGTAAATTCCCCTCTGAATAGTATTTTTATAAAGTTATTTCAAGATGAGGGGGCATAATGTTGAGCTCAGCTGGCCAACTCTGCTTATCTTGAGTGATGGCGGCAGGAAAGGACTCCTCTGCTCGAATTCTCCTCTGGGCTCAGGAGACACCTCACTGATAGCTAAAAAGACCAAGGAGTATGCTGTCCGACTCTGGATTCAGCAAATCTCTGACCAGATGCTGCTCAGTACCATCAAGACCACTGTCCCTGAAATCAAGAAGGATGTACCTTCTACTTCATAACTAATTTATATTCTCTTTTACACTGATCACAATACAGCACAAACATTGCGTTCAGAGCGTTAGGCCAACAGTCAGCTTCATTTGAAATACTTTATTCCAGTATTACCCTTCTTAATGGTTACTACGCCTCTGCACTTCCAGCATTATTTCTTTCTAGTCAATCATCCAGGTGTCAGTGTACTATTTGGCCATTCCATGCCGTTTTACTTTTCTCCGACACCCTCTGTTCAGGCTGGAGCATTTTAGGCTTTACCTCACGTTTGCCACTGAACTACACATATATATACAGGCATAAATCAACAATTCACATTCAATTTTCATTAAAAGATATTAAATGGTTCAAGCTTACCACAATTCATACGAATAACACAGATACGTTGATTAGCAATGAATTCTGGCACAAACTGGCACAAACTTCCATCTGCCTATGTTCCAGGCTTTTATTGAGCCAAATATATGCTGGCTTCAACGCACTGATGCTTTATCAAGTGTTTGAAAAAATGTTATCTTTTCCCGTCTCCCCTAACAACCAAGATAGTATTTATAGCCCGACCAATCGTGGTTAGGCTTTCATTTGTTGCGCTCCAATCAATTTGAAGTTTACATGGTAGGCTATTTATGTAACGTAAGGTTTTTTTTCAAACACGTTATAAAAAAATTTTATGAGCAGAAATGATTTCATGCTGTCAGGCAGCCTCACTATTTTATTTTGGGTATAATTTATTAATTCCTGGACTATTGGCGTAACGTTTTACATATTATTTGTCAGCAAGCCCTAAGGAACCCAATTTTCCCACTTTAAAAGAGCTACGTGGCTGCGTTCAAAATATGTATTTTCTACTACCTCCTGTTTGGAAGATGTGCTGTCTGGGTACTGTTATGTTTTCAACCGTAAACCCATCTAATGTTATCTTTTCTAATAAGAGTCTGTTATGATTTATAAACCTAACTCTGGGAAAGGGTAGTGTATTTTATCACTGTCCGTCTGAAAAAGTTAGTGCTTGTAGACTTACACGCGTGATGCCAGCATTTGTATATCGCGCGTTGCGTGTTGCATGCGTTCCTGATTTTCAGCCCTCCCCTCTCGCTATCCTTTTGTCCATCTGTTCGTTCGTTTTGGTAACGTAATATAATTAATGTTAGGATTAATTTAGGTCATTACGCAGTCTCTCAATGTTTTTTCCAAGAAATACAGCACACGTTTCATTGAAGAAAGCGGGTATAATACAGTAAGCTTTTACTATCAACGTGAAAGCGTTACAATTTGCAGACGAAGCAGAAAACAAGGGGGATTTCGAGTACATTCCTTGTGACAGCAATGTCATTTTACCATTGCTCTTCTCTTTATTAATTTTATTTGTTAGGCTTCATATTTACCTAATAATTTATATATGTGGATTAGAATATTTCATGACACCTCCCCTCTTAAAACAGACATTATATGTCAGTCCTTTATTCTATATACACATAGAGAAATTTATTATTATTTCTGGGGTTTACGGTGATTCTCATCACACGGATGGCGGCTTAAAAAATCCGCTCCCAGATTGGTTTTTCCAGATATATATTCAATGCTAAAATTATATGGAGCCAGAAGCAAAGACCATCGAGTAACCTAGAGTTCTCATGCTTAGCCTGTGCTAAAAACGATAAAGGTTTGTGGTCAGTTTGCAACTTAAATGCCTTCCCATATAGATAAATATTGAATTTCTTTATTGCCCATATTACTGCAAGACATTCTTTTTCGCTAGTTGAGTAGTTGATTTCAGCTTTATTCAACTTTCTGCTAGCATATGCCACTGGGCTTAATTCCCCATCCAATGCATCTGATTTCTGTAGTAAAGTTGCACCTAACCCAATATTACTTGCATCCGTCCTTACTATGAATTCTTGACTTAAGTCAGGTAATTTCAAAATGGGTTTACTTGTGAGCTTTTCCTTCAATTCTTGGTAAGTCATTTCACATTGTGGTGTCCATGTAATGCGATCTGGAAGTCCTTTACGTGTCAATTCCGTTAAAGGTGCACATATGGAATTAAAGTTTTTGATATACTTCTGGTAGAAACCACATAATGAGACAAAGGATCTCACGTCCTTCTTGGTTTGTGGTCTCGGGGCTTTCTGTAGTTTTTCTAAATTCTTTGGGTCAGGGGTCATATTTCCCTGATAAACTGTGTGTCCCAAAAATTCCAATTCTTTACATCCAACGCAACATTTGGTTGGTCGGGCTGTTAAATTTGCCTCCCTAAGTCGATTAAACAGCATGTTCAGAGAGTCAATGTGTTCCTCAAATGTTTCTGTTGCTATAAGGATATCATCCATAAAATTTGTTATACAGGGATTATTCAGAGGATCCAATAATTTTCTCATCATTCTAGAGAAGACACTAGGCGCATTCTTCAATCCAAATGGCAATCTATTAAACTCATAGTGTCCTTCTGAGGTACTAAAAGCTAGGTATGGTCTAACCTCAGGTTTTACTGGAATCTGATAGTATCCTTTACTCAGATCCACTTTTGAGAAATATTTAGCTTTATTTAACCTGGCAAACAGCTGATTTGTATCCGGCAATGGATCCACCTGTCCTTCTGTAATAGCATTCAGTCTCCTGTAATCCATACAGAGTCTATGTTCTCCAGAGGGCTTCCTTAAAAGTACAACACCGGAACTATACGAAGACTCACTGTGCGAAATAATTCCTTCCTTCAATAGATAATCTATCTCTTCCTTCAAAGCTTTCTCCTTAGCAAACGGAATCGAGTATGGTTTCATACAGACAGGTGTGGAGTCTATGAGTTTCATATCATATTCCAATAGGTTTGTATGCCCTGGTCGGTCTGTTAACACCTCTGCATGATTATTTAGAACCTGTTGCACTCTCTCTTTCTGAGTTTTCGTTAAATGTGTACTGATTTTCACCTGTGCTGCTGTCTCACAGGGGTGTAATGGATATTCAAATGATGAAAGTGGTTCCTTTTTCATTTCCATGGCGATGGACAAGGTCAACAAGTGTGTCTCTTCCTGATGTTCTCTTTCCAAATATTTCTTCAGGAGATTCACATGATAGATTTTTTCTTTCCCCTTCTTATCTATCTTATAATTTGTTCTAGACACCTTCTCTAGAACTGTATATGACCCTGCCATCCAATTTGTAACTTATTCTGACTCCCGGGCAAAAGAAGCAGTACTTTCTCTCCCACAGCCAAATTTCTGTCTTTCGCCTTCCTGTTATAATATGCAGCATGTTTCTTCCTGGCTTGTTTCAAATTTTCATTGGCAAGTTTCCAGCCAGTTTTCAACCGAGTGGTCAGCTCATTCACATATTGGTATGAAGATGTAATGTTTTCCTCTGCCTTTTCATCAGTCCACGTTCTTAACAAAGCTACATATGGACCTTTAATTGTGTGGACCTATTTGTCCATGCACCGGTATGGTCTCTTCCACTTGAAGCTTTATAGTGATGATTTTTCCTCCCAGAATTTTCATTCACAAAACGACCGCTACCAATTTTTCTTTTGGGGCTGTCTCCCCTCTTAAAATTCTTGATGAGAGATTTCCTCTCTACATCCTCTTCCTCCAGTTTGTTTAAGTCCGATTGAGGGATTGTCGGCTTATCCTGGGGTAAGACATCCTTTTGCACTCTCCGCATAGTGGCCATTGTAAAACAGTTAAGTGAAGCTTGTCCGTGAAAAGGGGCTTCCCATTCCATTTGGTCCACTTTATCAAATCTATATTTCTTTCTATTATCAGGCCTAATTTTGCCCCGTGGCGTGTCCAGGTCCTGATCCATGTTCCCACTTGTGGGTGTTCCCTCATGTGCTATGCTACACCTTTCTACAAAATTCTCAATGTCCCATCTTGCTTTGGGCCAATAATAATTGTGAGCCACCTTTTGAATGATGGTACCTATTTTCTCATGGTCCCCATCTGGTTTCACATGTAGGCTCCTTATTAATTCTGTCCTGTATCTTTTTGGAAGAACCAGCTGTCCGTGACCATTGGATCTAGCTCCAGTCTTCCTATACATCAACTTGTTTTTCATGTAAAAATCTCCCTTGCCTGGAGTTGTATGACAAGTTGACAATTTTCTGAAACAAGGCTTGAGTGTTTTATCCCCAGCCTGTGCCTTCCTCATCTCTTCTGGAGTGGGATCTAACATAATATCCTCCTCCTGTCTTGAGGTCGACCTGACCTGAAGGGTTGCCATATACACAGGTTTCCTTCTGCAACGGTCAGTGTCATGATTGTCCATCTGACAATTTTTACACCACCTTTTTCCTTGGTTGAAAGATTTTCTTTCATTATATTTCCTTTCATCGAATTGTGGGAATTTATTTTTATTGTCATACCGTGGCCTATCAAATTGGTGCTTACCTTTATTTTGATCCCTAGGATCAAATTTATTAAAGTTCTGTGGTGCCCTAAAGTTGTCCACCTGTTTCTTTTTATTACCTGTTACCTCTGCTTGAGCTGCTTGATACCTTTCAGCAACATTTAGCAACTCACCCAGCCTCTCTGCACCTTGTTCCATGAGAAACTTTCTCAGGTCTGGAGCCATGGACTCTCTTAGTTGCTCTATAAGGACCATTTCCTTAAGATCTTGGGTTTTCCCCAGAGAAGTCCATTTCTCCAAGTATGTCTCGATTCGTGCAGAGAACTGGTGATAGGTTTCACCTGACAGTAGTTTAGCATTCCTAAATTTTTTCCTGTAAAACTCTGCATTCTTTTCATACCTTAACAAAAGAGCCTGCTTTAGCATGTCATAATTTTCCTGATCACCTCTGCTCATTTTTGCAAAAACTTCATAAGCTGCCCCACGAAGTCCCTGAGATAACTTTAAGCTCCACCTTTCTCTCTCTAACCCATACGTGGTAGCTAATAGTTCGTACCTATTTATATAGCTCTCAATATCATCGTCTTTCTCAACAAAATGATCTAAATGAAAGTTCATAGCTGAGGTCGAGGCTCCCTGAGTAACCGTAGCATCAGAGGCAAAGGGACTGGCACCATTTTCAGGAGCATGGCCTTGAAACTCAAACTCCCTTAGTCGTAACTCATGTTCCCTTTGTAATCTCTTCTCCTCCTTTTCTGCTTCCCTCTCTGCAGCTAATCTCTTCTCTTCCCTTTCTGCAGTCTGTCTTCTTTCTTCGGATTCCTTTTCTGCAGCTAATTTCTTCTCTTCTGCTTCCAATTTCTTAGCCTCTTTGTCAGCCTCAATCTGCAACCTCTTAGTCTCAGCCTCAGCTTGCAACCTCTTAGTCTCAGCCTCCAACTTTCTTTCGGCCTCTTTTTCTAATCTTCTTTCTTCGCGTTCAATAATTTGTCACATTCCGTTGTGACATAGGCAACCATAACTTGCCCATCTAATCCTAACTCTTTTGCAGTCTGAACCGCAGCAGATCGAAATTTGGCCAGGTCCGCCATTGTCTATTATGTAAATTTATACAATGTCTAACCAACAATTCAATCTCTAATGGACAACACAGGCACCGTGAGCTCAACCTTATTTAATTCCACCCAAGGATACCTTTTAATTCTTATATTCCCTGAAGTGAATTACCCCCAATATTTTTAATAGTTAAAGATTCAAAATCCCGGACGAGCCCCCAATATATGTGGTGAAGTGGGATGTTATAAATACTTATAGGGAACTTAGTGTACTGACTGAGATCAGCTGTGAAGGTATCTATATCTATTAAGAGTAGTGTATTATAGATAACCTTACTTGCTACCACATATCTATATATCTCAGTCAGAATTATTCTGGAATAGTGTGATGCTACGTTATGTGTCTAGGGTATGAGTATGGTGAAGTGTAAGTCACAACAACAGACAGATAAACAATTTAATTTAATCCACTACTCTTGACAACACGGTGACACTCACATACATATAACACTCTACAAAGATATCTTAAAAGAGTCACTAATAAACTTTCAAATAACAATATGTATTCATTACTGGCATGAATGAATATGTGTCCTGATTCAACTACAAGGGAACCAGGAATCACAATCAATTTAAATTACAAGTTATGTACAGAATGTATTTAATATGAATATTGTAGTGACATTATATTATTACAAATGTTCTATGTGTGTCAGTTGTGTAGTAGTAAAATGAGGTAATACTGGTTTTGTTTTGTTCAAGCTCTGTTGGTATTTGTCATCATGACTTCAATAGTTTGTCTTTAGGGACCAGTATTGGAGATGTTCACAGTTCCTGATTTTAAGACAAGTAAATTCCCCTCTGAATAGTATTTTTATAAAGTTATTTCAAGATGAGGGGCATAATGTTGAGCTCAGCTGGCCAACTCTGCTTATCTTGAGTGATGGCGGCAGGAAAGGACTCCTCTGCTCGAATTCTCCTCTGGGCTCAGGAGACACCTCACTGATAGCAAAAAAGACCAAGGAGTATGCTGTCCGACTCTGGATTCAGCAAATCTCTGACCAGATGCTGCTCAGTACCATCAAGACCACTGTCCCTGAAATCAAGAAGGATGTACCTTCTACTTCATAACTAATTTATATTCTCTTTTACACTGATCACAATACAGCACAAACATTGCGTTCAGAGCGTTAGGCCAACAGTCAGCTTCATTTGAAATACTTTATTCCAGTATTACCCTTCTTAATGGTTACTACGCCTCTGCACTTCCAGCATTATTTCTTTCTAGTCAATCATCCAGGTGTCAGTGTACTATTTGGCCATTCCATGCCGTTTTACTTTTCTCCGACACCCTCTGTTCAGGCTGGAGCATTTTAGGCTTTACCTCACGTTTGCCACTGAACTACACATATATATACAGGCATAAATCAACAATTCACATTCAATTTTCATTAAAAGATATTAAATGGTTCAAGCTTACCACAATTCATACGAATAACACAGATACGTTGATTAGCAATGAATTCTGGCACAAACTGGCACAAACTTCCATCTGCCTATGTTCCAGGCTTTTATTGAGCCAAATATATGCTGGCTTCAACGCACTGATGCTTTATCAAGCTATTTTAAACAAGTGGTTTCGAACTAACGCTCCCAAGTGTGTATATCAGCGAGACTGGCCAATGAGCCACGTTTCGACAAGTGTTTGAAAAAATGTTATCTTTTCCCGTCTCCCCTAACAACCAAGATAGTATTTATAGCCCGACCAATCGTGGTTAGGCTTTCATTTGTTGCGCTCCAATCAATTTTGAGTTTACATGGTAGGCTATTTATGTAACGTAAGGTTTTTTTCAAACACGTTATAAAAAAATTTTATGAGCAGAAATGATTTCATGCTGTCAGGCAGCCTCACTATTTTATTTTGGGTATAATTTATTAATTCCTGGACTATTGGCGTAACGTTTTACATATTATTTGTCAGCAAGCCCTAAGGAACCCAATTTTCCCACTTTAAAAGAGCTACGTGGCTGCGTTCAAAATATGTATTTTCTACTACCTCCTGTTTGGAAGATGTGCTGTCTGGGTACTGTTATGTTTTCAACCGTAAACCCATCTAATGTTATCTTTTCTAATAAGAGTCTGTTATGATTTATAAACCTAACTCTGGGAACGGGTAGTGTATTTTATCACTGTCCGTCTGAAAAAGTTAGTGCTTGTAGACTTACACGCGTGATGCCAGCATTTGTATATCGCGCGTCGCGTGTTGCATGCGTTCCTGATTTTCAGCCCTCCCCTCTCGCTATCCTTTTGTCCATCTGTTCGTTCGTTTTGGTAACGTAATATAATTAATGTTAGGATTAATTTAGGTCATTACGCAGTCTCTCAATGTTTTTCCAAGAAATACAGCACACGTTTCATTGAAGAAAGCGGGTATAATACAGTAAGCTTTTACTATCAACGTGAAAGCGTTACAATTTGCAGACGAAGCAGAAAACAAGGGGGATTTCGAGTACATTCCTTGTGACAGCAATGTCATTTTACCATTGCTCTTCTCTTTATTAATTTTATTTGTTAGGCTTCATATTTACCTAATAATTTATATATGTGGATTAGAATATTTCATGACAAATATATTGCTCATTTGTAATACTGATTTCAATATTTTCTTCTCCTTCTTCTTCTTCTTTGCACACTCTCAGACGTCCACTTGAATATTTTCAAAGACAGCCGTGGTCAGCTTCAGGATATTTGCATTTCCATAGAGTTTTTTATTCCGAAAATGGTGTTGGTAACGGCCGAATGTGCTTTGTATGTTCCTCATTTGTTGTTCATCTTTGAAGAAGTGTTCAGCAGTCCTTTCATTGGTGCCACATTTACACTCATCGGAAGTTCCAATTTTTAGCTTGTTGAACAGATAATATTCGAATCTGCTGTGGCCCGTGCGAAGTCTGAAGCTTACCACTTGTTCATTTCTTCTGAGCTGGTAGTATGCAAAATTGTGTGTGTGTCCTGGATGCTCTGCATTCCATTTGTTTCTATACCTGGTTCCGATAAAACGCTTTGCCTCTTCGAAAGTTATGCTTGTATCAGGTTGAAGTAGTTTTCCACCTTCCTGTGAAATCTGTCAGCCTCTGTATTGTCGGGGATGCTATATTGAGATAAGATCCATTGTATCACAACCCTTTTGAATCGTTGACATAGTTTGTGGAGCACTATTCTTAGGTCATCCTGGTCTGCATTATTCTGGCTCCTCTGCATTGCGGTGCGTCTGAAAATAAAACAATTTGTCTCTCGCTGCTTTCCTATGCCATTAGAACATCTGCTGCAGTTTTTAAGGTGTCTGCCTCGTCTCTGGTTACTTGAGAATTTTCCTCTTTCCACACTGACATGATTTTTTGTTTGTTTGTTCTTTTTTAGTTTTGTGTGTGTGTGTGTGTGTGTCAGTGCTTAGTATCACTTTTTAATGTGTTTATACTTTCCAAACACATTGCCAGTCTTCTCTTGCAAACACTGTCTCAGTTTTCACTTCCAAGCGCATTCTCCGTGTTTACATCCAAAGGCGATTTAAGTTGTCATCACTATACACATTGTCGTTTTTCACTCCAAACTCCTCAGTTTTTACTTCCAAACCCGTTAACAATTTTCACATTCAAACCCGTCAGTTTTCAAATTTTGTGTTTTAACCTATAAACTCATAGTTGGTTTTCACTTACATACACTTTGCCATCTTTGAGAAACGAATACACTGTAAATTTTCACTTCCAAACTCATTGCAAAATTTTCACTTTCAACCACGTTAACAGTTTTAACTTCCTAAGCATTCTTAGGTTTCACTTTAAAGCACGTTGCCATTAATTGCTTACTAACTTTTACTTCCAAATACATTCTCAGTTTTCACTTCCAAATACATTCTCATTTTTCACTTCCAAATAAATTTTTACTTTACACTTCCAAACACTCTTTACATTTTTCACTTTCAACTTACTACTTAGTCGTTCCTCGTCTACCATGGGGTGTAGAGGTGTGCCAGAGAGAACGCCGTACTATCCAATCGGCCGTCTTCCTCTTGGCCTGGTTACAATCTAGTCCTTCAGAGACTGTCTAATCTTGTCCTCCCAGCGGACTCTTCGTCGTCCTGGAGGTCTGGATGCCTGGCTCTTAGTTTCCCATACTTGTCATTGTAGTCGATCTTCTCCAATTCTGCAGACATGACCAAACTGTCGTACTTGGGACTGTTCTACTAGGTCTGCAGGGGCTGGTTTTTGAGGCCTTACCGTAACGTCTGGTTGCGAACCATGTCTCTTCTTGTTACTTCAGCCACCTTCCTCAGATACCTTATTTCTGAGGTTTGGAGCTGGCTTTTGTGAGTTGTAGTCATCGCCCATGACTCGCATCCATTAAGTCAAGACAGGAACATAGGTGGAGCGGTATACAGCAACCTTCTTTCACTTTCACACACATTATAAACTAACATTTCCAAACACACATCGTCAATGCTCACCACTAAACACGCTGTCACTTGTCACTTTGTCGCGTTCTCTTTTCTCGTGACATTTGTTCTCTACAAACTACCACGCTTCTTCTTACACGCGTTAAGCGTTGTCTTTTTTTTTTTTTTTTTAACATATTTTTTTTTTATTTGAAGACTGTTGTAAAAGGGTAAACACGTGTAACTAGAAAAATTAGAACAACTTACAAAACTGTAAGGAATCATGCTAGCATTATTTACAACTTGAAACCTGTTTTTTGTTTATTTTTTTCATAATTGACTGAAAGAACACTCTGCCGGGAGTATACGATCGACCAATGAACATTATTTTTACAAAAAATTGCGAAATGTATTTAAAACAAAATATGTTTGTCTCTGAGCGTGTAACACTAAAGCAATTACCACAATCCGTGTATTACAGCGAGTCAGGCATGTTATTATTGTGGCATCTTCTAGTTGAAAAAAAAAAAAAAACATTCGCGCAAAATATCTACAAGACTGCCCTAAGGCTGAACAGACAAGAATGATGGCTACCGCGTGTTGATCACATGTATGTTTAGAGAATATATTTTTGTAATATGTATTTTTCACATGGCAGTTCATCTTTCCCTAAATATCCATTGTTTCTTATCTGGCCGCTTTCATATCTCACGTGCAAAACCCGAATGATTTGCTATACGGCAGAATGGACATAAATGCGGCTGCTAGTAACAATGGAAACAATACGATCATGTGTAAGATTGTGGTAACTACCATAATACCAACGAAAAAAGGGAAGAAAGAGAAAGTTGGCAGTCATAAAATATAAATGTGTTTCGAAAGCATTTAAATGAGAGCTTAATGTGAGATTTCACCCGCAGGAATCTGCTTTTACCCCCATATTACTAATTGCCTTATTGGCACGTTTGTATCACAATGAAATAATCTCATCAGCTTTTTGGAAAAAATGTATAATTTGAGCGCATTGCACCGTGAAAGCTAAATTGACCACCCTTTAAAAGAACATGCAGGTCTTTCAATTTTGTCAAGTTGCATTGGCTATTATCCGTAAGTCATGAGACGTTTGACTACAAAGATTCAATTTAGCTGAAATACGATGGTACACGAGAAACAATGCATTCATCAGGACATGCAGTAGAAAGAGTACACCATTATTCATTCCCGTTATTTTGGACAGCTTACATGCTCGTTGTGACGGAATTATGTTATGTCCTTTTACTCCTCGTCTTTCCTTCCTACTTTCTCCATTTATTTCTTCATTTTACGCATATAAACCTGCCTCATCTCCGCGCCTTAGATTTGTTGACCTCTGTTCATACTGCGATAGTGTTATTTCACGGCTAATTGACCATACTTAAGGATTAATTGTAATCGCTTAAGTTGTTAAATCCGATTGACTTGCCACGGTAGCCGTGAAAATGTACGTCTAGGCGCATTGTTCGCTACACAAGCGTTCAGACACTGTGGCGGAGAATACAAAAGGAAGACCAAATGTTGTCTGCTATATGTCGCAGCTTATCCTTCTGGGGACCAGGAAAGTACAGATTATAATTACTTAACTCACTTCCGTCCAGACATTGCCTGTGTATTTACTGCAGAGAAACCCGTCTGGGTAGACAAATTAGCGATGGCACTATCTGCAGGCCAGATTATCAATCGCAATTGAAAGGTTATCTAAGAGGGACGGAAGAAGTCGGGCCATACATGGCAGATGAGGTCATGTGTTTAAATTTTAAAATGTTATGTTAAAACACGCGGGGAAAGTAAAATAACTGACACCCCGACACACTACTTTCTGCTCAGGGATTGGATCACATAAAAATCAGGAATAAACATTTATTCTGTTTGAAAGTTTTGTCTGAAACGTCAGATGGAAGGGTGGACAGGAAAATAGCAAAATAACCTAGCAAGTTCGGAAGCTAACACATACTGCATTCCAGAATCGTCAAAAGTAGGTAGCTCGGACTGAAGCCAGGAAAGAATAGAAGTAAGGATTCTGACTTTATAGGACCGGACGTATTGAAGCACTTTTGAACACTACAACAAGGAAATTCTCCATATTAATACGGAAACCGGACTCCTATAGGACCTACTGCCAAAATCACAGAGGGATTCTAACTAGAAATAATACCCCTGGCGCGTGTTTCAGACATCTTTATCAAGCTGCCTAGACAATTCTACTGAGCAAGAAGTCGAGAGTTCCCAACTAATTTGGGGTAAGTTGTAACATACATTTCATACTTTGAATTTGACATGTTTGAACTTGCTGATGGTTATACAGGTCCTTACGAGACTGGCAACCTCAGCATGTGAAGAAGATATTTTCATGAACCACCACAGCAAAGCGCTGGTGATTGCTTCGTGCCAGTTCTCACAGAAAACCAAAAGCAGACGTAACCCCAGACTCCGAGTAAAGCAGGGAAGGGTGATGATGACATCGTATTATATATTTATTATCATTTGTAATATGGTATATATATATATATATATATATATATATATATATATATATATATATATATATATATATATATATATATCTATATATATATATATATATATAGATATATATATATTCTTCTTCTTCCGTCCTTAGCCACCGACCGTCAAAGCAGTCAGTGGCCATTACGCCTAGTGGCGTCTTAGGGCAACAGCAGATAGGTTTTCTTTGCCATTGTTTCCCATCACGCCTAGTGGCGTCTTTAGGGCAATGGCAAATCAACCCATTTGCTGTTGTTTCCGTAATCGAAGTGACTGGCAAACGGGTGATCAGCCCGTTGTGATATATATATATATACGAGTACTTAAACATGTTTATCCAAGCACAAGCCATTGCACTTGCCACTGTCCAACCGCAATTTTCCAATTAAATTAACTAAAAGAATGGTGATTTTTTATCATATCCCCTGAGTTATATGATGTACGCTCAGGGAGATTTTTAAAAAATCAGAGAAAGGAATAGCTAGACGAACAGCGAGAAAGGCGCCTGATTAATATCTAGAAAGCAAAAACTTAGAAACTACGTTCCAAAGGTGGTGAAGATACCTGCCTTGACCAGAAGAGGTTACCTCTTGAACAAATCTGGAGACGTGCTCTTGCCACAGAGACAAATTGACGGAAACAGCAGCATCTACACTTAGGCGATTTGGCTGCTAAGTGACATCTCTAGCAGGTCAATGACAGAAGAACTTTGTTTTTCTTTTCAACATTACCCTTCTAAAGTCGACATCTTTTCTAGGAAGATACATACATTTATTAATCACCAACTCTTATTTATTTACATTTGTTCAAAAGTAATTGATGATTAAATTTGTTATATGCTGTTTTACAAACCCATAGTTATTACAGAGAGAAGTGCACACGTATGAATCAGTATCTTATATATGTATATAAAAGATAAAATGACAAATGTCGAAGTGTTGTCACGTGCTGGTCGTCAAAGCATGTATACACTGCTTAGACAGCGCAGACTACGCTGGCTTGGCCATGTCCGCCTCATGGAAGATGGTCGCATCCCGAAAGGTATCTTCTGCGGGCAACTAGCAGATGGCAAAAGAACAGTTGGGCGACCGCAGCTGAGGTTCAAAGATGTGTGCAAGAGAGATATGAGGGCACTCAGGGCATAAAAGATCCAATACGTTTATTCATGTACAAAATTGTACATTTATTCAAATACAGTCATGTCATCTTCTTCTGGAACATCGTCATAACTCTCCAAATCCTGAATTTCTTGCGACTTCATTTTCTGTAGAATCATTGGCCCCATTCTTTCATGTCCAGCAATAAAGCTTTCCTTAAATGAGCATTTCTTGTCCATGTAGCCTGCTCGTAGTGTATTGGTAACACAGCTGTCAGTGATTTTATCCCATGAATTCTTCACCCAAGTCACGACCTCCTGCAAACTAGGCTTCACAAAGTTTCCACGCTGATTTCTCTCCATTTCAATGTTTTAATGTAGTCGTTGATTTCTATGCGCAAATGGTCCTTGAATGGCTTGTTTATTGCAATATCAAGAGTCTGGAGATAAGAAGTCATTCCTGCAGGAATAATTATTTGATCTATTCTTCTCTCTGCAAGGAAGTTCTTCATATCTTTAGCGCGGTGAGTGCTGGCTGAATCCCAGACTAGCAGACCTCGTTGACCACCTCGCAAAACAAGAGGCAGCATTAAATCGACCCACTTCCTTATAACTGCTTGTGTGCACCAGGCTTTTTCGGTTTCAAGAACATAAATGCCTGAAACACATTCAATGTTATCTTTCTTGCCCTTAGTGATGATTAGAGGTAGGGCTTTCCTTCCATCCAGATAAACTGCCACAATACAGGTAACACGTGCACTTTCGTAACCAGTGGACGAAATGTAGATTGACGAGGCACCCGTCTGATCAATTGTCGTTTGAGATCCTAGGCCCATAAACACTGCAGTTTCATCCATGGCAATCATGTTGGAGAGTTGGTATTTAGAAAAGTCGATGCCATCAACAAAGTACTTGAATGCAAGTGCACGTTTAATAACTTCAGTATCTTCCAGCTTAAACAGTGTTGTCGATTTTCTTAGAGACAGTTTATATCGCTGAAGGAAGCCATCCAGCCATTGTTGTGATGCTTTGAATTCTTCTGGGGATATTTCTAAATGTGGTGCCATTGCAAGGGCAAATGCTTGAATATCAGCCCTGCGCACAACCAAAGTCTTTGCTCTCCTGTCAGCAATCCATTCACAGATGATGTCTTTCAGTTCAGAAAATAATGGTTGCCGACCTGATCCACACTTGCGCTTCTTAGCATTTCCTTCTTCCACACAAAAATTATGAGACTGAACGATGGCATACACAAAAGCGACGAGAAATTGCTGGCGCCAAAATTCTGCTTCTTTATTTCACACGAGTGACGTATTGAATTATGAACCACATCCGTTCATTATCAAGTGCGCACTAGTGGCGTCTGTACTCCGACTGGCCATTCGGCAACAAGTCTCTCATTCTAGCTGACGAAATACACTAGGGCTTATTTTCGGGGTAGGGCACTAGGGCTTATTTTCGGGGTAGGGCTTATATTGAAAGCATCCTGAAAAATCGTGCTAGGGCTTATTTTCGGGGAAACACGGTATATATGTATATATATATATATATATATATATCGAGAGAGAGAGAGAGAGAGAGAGAGAAAGAGAGAGAGAAAGAGAGAGAGAGAGAGCCAATAAGAAGAATTTTACTGTTAATTTAGTTGGGGGCTTGTACGAGCTAAATTAAATGATACAATACCTCTTCACAAAAGGCAGCGGGCAGATAAAAGTTAACATTGCTAAGATACATTCAGCATTTTCCTTGACATCTGAAATATCTTGTGACCACTCCCTCGAGGTACAAGCATCATCATCCTTCTATCTGTATCTCTGCCAAGAGTAATCTTGTGTGAAGGTAGATACCTTTGAAGACCTACATTAGATAATCTAGGTTTTGGCTATTGTTGGACCATCACTGCGGAGCAAGGTAGGCAACCCATGACACTCTTAGAGACATAAACGTTCTTTCACAATTTTCTGTCGAAGTTAACTGTGACAAACCAGCATGATTACTTGACCCATGCAAACAGTAACAGTGTGTGTTAGATATCTAACTGTTAACTTCTTTTTTAACTTTATATTTGTAACTAATGTTAAGTTAGTTTCTTTTTTAAATTTATATTTGTAACTTATATTAAGCTAGTTTCTTTTTTTTTAATTGTTATATTTAACGTATGTTTAGTTAGCTTCTGCTAGTAATTTTGTTCCCCCCCCCCCCCCAGAAGTTCCCCGGGGTCTCTGGGGAGGCAAAGAAAACCTAGAACTACTTCTCCATAACGCAAGGTTGGGCATATGACTTGCAGTCTCACCATTTAAAACAAATCGCTCCAGAAATAACCACTGCAAGACCAGATAATGCTTCCTACTGGTTTCTTGCAAGGGGTCAGCGGCAGTTACAGCTCGATGCTCAATAAGGTGATGAAAAAGGAAATGATGATGATGACAATTTTTCATTATTCATCGTATTTGTTATTGAAATTGTTCATTTTAATCTAAAAAAATGTGATGTATTAAAAATATTAATATACAATATGTTATCAAACACCTGGTCTTTATTTTTGTCTGGAGTGAACTCTGACTGGTTTTTAATCATCGTACTAATAAGAGTTTGTTTAGTACATCCACCTGAAAACTAAGAAACAATCGCAGCTGCCTTTCTGGCAAATTCGGAAACGGAATGAAAGCTATCTTAAATACCCATTAAAAGGACACGCAAGCCTTTCCATCTTTTTATGGTGTATTGGTCAGTGTTGTCGAAACATTTGTATTAGCTTTTTTGGGAAAATAAGAAATCCACGCGCAATACACTGTTCTTTGAGTCAAAGTTATATTGAACATCTATTAGAATCACTTCCCATAGAATCCAATAATATGTTTCATTCTGATGTGACAAATCTCTTCTAAGTAACCCAGAAAGAACAGACAAGTTTTAATAATTTAATTTCATAATAAAAAAGCCATCCGGTAACTTTTAATGTCTTTTTTTTTAACTTTAACATTCTGTTAAAGACAGAGAACTGAATATTTTATTTTAATACCAAAACAATAATCGCAGGCAGTAATTATGGGGACGAGTTTTCATTCCACGCAATAATTTAGAGTCAAGCGATACCAGCCTTCCTGTCGCGTGGAGTAATATGAATCGTATGCCAGTAAACACAACAAAAACGAAATCTATGTTGATTACCACCAGACAGAAACTCCTAAGCTGCACCAAAAGATCGACGAGAATTTTCATTCCACGCTATAACGTGGAACTCCCATTTAGAGTCAAGCGATACCAGCAGCCTTCCTGTCATCTGGAGCAATCTGCAAAAGAGAGCAGCGATCACCCGATATCGCCGACACCACCACACAAGACAGGAAAAGACCCAAAATACTGTTATTACCAAAAGATCGCTACAGCTACACGCGGAATCAATACAAATTGAACATGTAACAGAACACAAAGTTCTGGGGATCACGATTGACCAGCACTTAACGTGGAACTCCCATGTACGGAATTTAACCAAACACATAGCACAAAAGACGTACCAGCTAGCCAAAATAAAACACTTCTTAGACGCAGACACTATCTAGATTACTGCTCTACACTATGGGATTGTTGCCCTGCTTCCACCTCGAAGAGACTGCACTCCCTGCAAAAGAGAGCAGTGCGTCTGATCACCGATAATCGCACGACACCACACACAAGGACAGGAAAAGAACCCAAAATACTGTCGCTAAAAAAACGTCTTCTCTACAACAAAGCCAAGCTGACTCACACAATTCTATCTAACAATGCCCCGTCGTACCTAAGATCATTGTTTCAAACCAGTAGAAGGGAGGGACAACGATTACATCAGTTACGTCTGCCCAAACCTAGGATCGACCTTTTCAAAAAGAGTCTAGCCTACTCTGGTGCCTACTTATGGAACAGCCTTCCACACCACCTAAAAAGCCTACCTACACAATATTCTTTTAACAAAGCACTTTTCAAACACTTCCTCAACACTGATTATCTACCCCCATAAAACAGTATTTGCCCGTCAACATATCCATAGGTCAACATTTCTTTTCCTCTTCTGCTCATTTTTTGTGTGTGAATAATTTGTTTTATATCCATGTAATATCATTATTATATTCACTTTAAAATATTATTATATAATGTAATGTATGTGTGAATGTACCCACATAATACTGTACTTTAGAAATGTGAGTCGTGAGAATGTACCCGCATACCAAAAATACAGATTAATTGTAGACGGATTGTCCGCATGAGTGAGTATACAGAATTTATTTATTTTTATTTATTGTTTTATTTATTTTATTTTATTATTACTTTTTTCCCCCATTTACTAGCTTGTTTGTTTCAAAAAAAAAACCCTACTCATTTTTTTATTATTATGCTTGCATACTGTAAATGAATGCTGTTATGGTAACTTTATAATGTTGCATGCCTTTAAATTAATGCTTAAAGCATCATGTGGGAATGAAAGGATATAGTATGCAAGATTAATGAGAGTGGAAGGGCAGAATGTTAGACGGGCCTGCGCGCCCAATTCTTTACCCTTCGAAAATAAAGTTCGTTCGTTCGTTCGTTCGTTCATCTGGAGCAATCTTTATTTTCTGTGATGTTATTTTTGGCCATGACAATCACCAAAGATGATCAATTATTAGATCATGTAGATTTATGCGTACCAGAAGCAGTCTTTACTCATGATCAACATTTTATAGCGCCCGCGCAAACAAGGAACTCAGACTTCCTTAAAAAATATATATCCATGACACCGGCTAATGTCGTGAGGTGGTTGAAGAAGACGACTCAGTGCAATTAAAGTGTGACCGAGAAGCTCGACAGTAGACAGATATAGTTTCATAAATATGAATGGACATTATTGTATAATAGGAGAGAATATGAATGTTAAATCTCAAATCCTGTCACACTCGCGATCTTTTAACTGGCATACATACACTCCTTCTTTCCGATATATATATATATATATATATATATATATATATATATATATATATATATATATATATATATATATATATATATATGCCCGTGCTATTAATGTTATCGTGTTCTACCTGTCTTCTTCTCCAAATTGTCAGCTTTATTTTATTTCTTCATAGCCCGTATTTCCTCTCATATTTGAACGCATGACTCAAATTTCATATTGTTATTTCGCATGATCTATCCTTGGTAGAGATAACGTAAACAACCCAGATGGGAGCAGACGGATGGGTCTGCCTTGCATATGAAACACACACTGGCGCGGATTTCTCTCCCGTGCCTAGCCGGGTGCCTATACATCTTGTATCAACAATCGGTAGATAAACACGAAATAGCTGACAGGAAAGTTATTTAACCTACCGGGGGATGGGCACTCGTGTTTGTTAACATTTATAATAACAAATCGAACTGAAGGTCTGTTATGACTTACAGACATGAAGCACCTATAAGCGGCAGTGTCTGTACCTTATATGGGAGGAGACTGAAATTACTTGTGTCATGTGGGATTTCACGAGAGAAGGGGAAGAAGATATTTACTGAAGTCAACCGTTTAAACTTTCTTGGTCTAGCCAAGACATATTAACTAGACGACGTTTGATTGACGACTTTTACGGCGGAGAAAGCTTACAGGGCGTGAGAGAAAGGCCCCATATAATGTAGCACATATCTAGACTCCAGCACTTTGTTCCATTGAGTCAAGACGACACCTTCAGACAAGCCAAGACAGAAGAATAGTAGAATTTAAAATAGAGGATTGGACTAAGTATTGAGGATTTTCTGAAGTTAACCAGCAAGAAAACTCGACTTTATAATACTGGAAACCACAAAGTCCTCGGAACCTTTAAACACGATAATAGTGGGTTTATTAATAAAGTAAAACATGACTACTTGTAAGACGGCTCCAAAACATGTGGCCCGACATTATTCGGAAGTCTTTCTGTGCCAGACGTCTGTATACAAAAATAACTCGATAGGGGGTGAGTTGTAACATTTATTTTATCATTTTATAATTTACATTTGACATGTTTAATTCGCTGGTGGTTGTACAAGTTCATACGAGCCTGGCAATCTCAGCTTATAAAATGATAGACTCATGAACCACCACAGCAAGCGCTGGTTACTGCTTCATACTGATTCTCTCACATGGAAACAAAAGCAGAGGTAGCTGTGACAAAAAGGTGCGGCCCCTATCGATCTTTGTTTCATTCCGGCAGTATCGGTACATTTGTGGTACGGATTTTTATTTTGTGCTTTCAATTATCGCACTTTCCTTTCTTTCTTCGATATTTTTCTGCTAAGTAGCAGATATATGAGTATTGCCGAATTGCTTGACACTCTCTGTAGGTGATAATAATTACTTTTTCTTGA
Organism: Oreohelix idahoensis; assembly: GCA_024509875.1. Classification (NCBI taxonomy): domain Eukaryota; kingdom Metazoa; phylum Mollusca; class Gastropoda; order Stylommatophora; family Oreohelicidae; genus Oreohelix; species Oreohelix idahoensis. Next base: position 643,877 of record JAMPIV010014984.1, read on the forward strand.
CGGTACCCAGATTTGCTGAGATAATTACTCGCAGTCGCAAGGGAGTGGCACAGCTTGACTAAGATTAGCACAAGATCTCGTGTACTGGCGGAAACTTATGACATAAGCGTTTCCTGTTCTACTTGTTATGACAAGAGTACTTTCTGACAAGGTAATTATGGTTACATTTTGAACACGCTGTTGTATGAGTTTACCGATCTGTCTGTAAGTTTGTACACAAGGGCATCGGATATCTTATTACCATATATGGAAGAGTTGACCTCTGTTTTGCGTTCAAAATTACCCGATGTCGGAATATTTTGAAATTACCCCATAACCACCCTGGTTGAATATGATTGGAGTTTTTTTTTTCATAGCTCATAACAAACGAAGGCGTGGGAAGGTAAGGAATAAAATCTGATCATTTTCTCAAGCTATTTCACTTGAGATATCGCTCGCCAAGACACCAGACTGCTACAGTGAAGTAATAGAATTCAGAATTCCTTCTTAAAATACCGGAAACCTTTTTTTGGAAAATTTATCAGGACTTACAAAATAGCCCAGGAAATCTTTAACATTTTAATTAAGGAAACCGGGACTAAGGACACTGAAGGACCACACACGAAGTCAGAGAGGGAACTTATTAAATTAACGACACCCCAGACGCGTGTAAGAGGCCGATTCAAGTCTCTTTTATTCATCTGAGCAAAAAGTCCGTGAGTCAGGATTGGCGTAAATTGTGATTTACATTTAATATTTTATTACTAACATGTGAACTAACATATATATATATATATATATATATATATATATATATATATATATATATATATATATATATATATATATATATATATATATATATATATATATATATATATATATATATATATATATATATATATATATATATATATATTTTTTAATTTATATTTATATATATTTATTTATTACCAGGTGAAGTTTAATGTGTGAAACTCGCTATTGGATGTCAAAGTCATTTAAGGCTGGCAACCTCAGCGTACAGAGTGATGATTCATGAACCACCACTGCACTGGCTGGTGATTGCTTTATTGATAGTTTCGTAAAGAGAACTAAAACCATAAAGTAGTTCCAGGTTCCCTATGGAGCAGGGAGGGAAAGATGAAAGAAATGATGTACATTCTCTAAGTATAATACTTAGATTTTCAAAGCAGTGTAAATGTTCCTATAAACATAGTCACTTTAAAATTAATGTAAGTTTTCAAACTTAAACCAGTGTAAATGTCTATGTGAAAATATTCATTTTAAAGTAATGGAAGTTTCAAACTTTTCAATCAGTGTAAAACATAAATGAAAACATATTCAATTTATATTGTGAATACTTTTCAATCAGTGGAGATGTATATGTAAACAATCTGTATTACTAACCCTTTCATTTAAATATAAAGTAACTATGAAAGCTATTCTATTTAAATGTAAAGAAAGTTTTATCCCGAGGGATTAAATTTAATTCTCATCGAGGGTAAAGTCTGAGTAATTGGGATGGTGGTATGGGAAGATAGGAACCCATAACTATGGGGTGGAAAACGCCTTACTCAGAAGAGCGTTTCGTTCTATTCTTTTACCATAGTTATTGGTGGTACCAGCAGAAAGTACTATCTCCGGAACAAGAAGAGAACAGTGGCCTAAGCTTTAAGACGAAGAACCCTCGTGGTAGACTCTCTTTGTCTCAGTCAAATTACTACACACACTCTAAACAGAGCTATACTAGAATAATAGAATTCCACTGAGTAAATCAGGGGTGGGGGCTTAAACGAGCTGAAAGTAATGTGCTTAAATCCTTCACAAAAGCGTCGGCAGAATTACAGAGTTAACATAATCAGCCAAAGTAGTATTGTTCTCGCTTATTCTGAATATCTGGGGTCCAAATGGGGCAGTGATGCGCAATACAAGACTCAACATGTCTCTTAGCCTCTCCTGCCCAAGTCTACCTCACCTACTCGTGGTGGACCCCGTTATACCCAGTAATCTTGCCGAAGGTTGGGTATCAACCCCAGCGGGAGGCAAGATGGGACAGCAAACGAGGTAAAGGCAAAATCAAATCCCCCAGCCAGAGGGGGAGGCATGAGCACACTCTGCCTTAAGAAACAGGTGCTGAAGTCAGATGTACCAGGCCAGGAGGCGCACCAGCAACCATGGTACCATGCAACCCGCTTTGGTTTAATATGTCTACACAACAGATGTCAAAAAATTATCGTTAACCGGACTTCTTGTGTAGACATTTCTAAACAACAGCGAACGAGAAGAAGAAGAAGAAGAAGAAGAAGATTCTGAATATCTTGTGAAGACTCCCTTTGTAATAGAAGTGTCATCGCCCTTCTGTCTACATCTCTGCCAAGAGTAATCTTGTACTTAGGTAGATACCTTTGAAGCGCATATTAGATACTCTTGAGTTTTGGCCATTGTTGGACCACTACTGCAACGCAGGGGAGGCAATACCGTCACAGTAGCCCCAGGCTCCAAGTGGAGTAGGGAATGGATGGTGATGACATCATGGTGTACATATTTATTATATTAACATTTTAAGTTCATGTGTATATTTAAACATGCTTAAAGTCGGTTTTTCACTGTCCTGTCACATTTTTCCCCATCAGATTACCTGAATTAACAATGATTTTTCATCGTATCCTCTGTACTTATCAGTGATGCTCATGGAGGGTAAAATTACTGAGACCAAAAGGAAGGGTCAGTGGAACGGACAGTAGGGAAGGCGCCTGACTAGTGTCAGAAAACAGATACTTACCAAAGATATTTGTTTTCTTCTAATGTTTGTGGTACAATTTGGTGATACCAGTTCGTGGTACAAGTTGGAGACACCAGTGTGTGATACCAGCTTGACACGAGTCTGTCTATCTACGCTTGATGCCTGTCTTTGACAGGTTGTGAAGACCCTTGCTTTGACGTTAGAAATTGTTACCCCTGCAACTACACCTGGAACGTGCCCTCACCACAGAAGTCGACAATTGACGGAGCAGTCAGCAAACCAGCCCAACATCTGGCTCGATAAGTGCTTTTAATCTGGCCAAAACTAAATAATTCTCACCACCAATTCAAAACACCATCACATGTTTTCGATGAGGAAAAACTCTATAGTGTATATTGACTCACATCCCTTATTTATTTACTCGTCTAAAAGAATAATTGCTTATTACATTTGTTATATGTATTTACAAATTAATAGTCGCTTTAATTATTACAGAGAGAAGTGCACACGTATGAATCAGTTATTTTAAATATAAATACAACAGTGCTACTTAAGTAATATTTTACCGAATACTCAGTTGGGTGCTGAGAAACGAGCTAATTTATCTTTATCCTCATAGAAAGAGCGGGCAAATGCAAAATTCACGATAGCCTTCAAAAATTCAAGGTCGTGCTTGATTTCTGAAATATCATATGAAAACGTCCTAAAATAGAAGCACCATCCTTCTGCCAAGAGTAATCTTAAGCGAAGGTGGATAACTTTAACGACCCTCATTGTATACTCTAATTTGTGGCCATTGTTGGACCATCACTTCAGAGCAGGGAAGACAACCCTTTACCAGGGGAAGATAAAAATCAAAGATAAGAGAGGGGCGGTGTTAAGTCATATTTTAATTAAGGGGAGTTAAGTGTGGAAGACTGGAATGTACGGGTCGAATTTTTGTACACGCTAGTAAACACGCTCTGCGTGATGAGAGAATTTTTTAGTCAGGGGGTTGTATGCTCAGTAATGTTTAAACTGTTACCTGACTAGTTGTTAGTTTGTTTAAAGATGAGATAGAAAAACTGGTCGAATGTTCTATGAAATAGTTTGGGGGGAAGGGCGGATGAATTCAGCTCACATCTCAAGCTGCGAGTTCGAGCTTGAATGAATTTTACTGAGCTGTTTTGAGCAGCTGATATTTTCTGGCAGAGCTTTGGAATGGACGTTATCCATTTCGCTAGTGTGTTCCAGAATATATTTTTGTGAAAAAAAGGAATATTTGATCATTCCAGAATGTACGTTATTGAAGATTGAGAGATATTATATTCATATTGATTCAAAGCCTTGGATATTATGGCTTACCAACGTACTGCATATTCAATTGAAGATTGAGAGATATTATATTCATATTGATTCAAAGCCTTGAATATTATGGCTTACCAATGTACTGTATACTCAATTGAAGATTGAGAGATATTATATTTATATTGATTCAAAGCCTTGGATATTATGGCTTACTAATGTACTGTGTATTCAATTGAAGATTGAGAGATATTATATTCATATTGATTCAAAGCCTTGGATATTATGGCTTACCAATGTACTGTGTATTCAATTGAAGATTGAGAGATATTATATTTATATTGATTCAATGCCTTGGATATTATGGCTTACCAATGTACTGTGTATTCAATTGAAGATTGAGAGATATTATATTGATTCAAAGCCTTGGATATTATGGCTTGTTAATGTACTGTTTATTCTGTATGCGTATATTATGAACTGTCGATGCTCCATGACTTGATGTGAACTGTATTACTGTGATGTCTACGTGACTGTGTAGTGAATAAACAGTGTATAACGTTATCAGGAGTTTCAACGTTTCTGACTCCTATGTTTGTTGTGGTGTGTGGCTCCAGTCTGTTCAGGTATGCCAGGACACTTTAACATTCGCGTATGTTATAATTTACATAGTCACACACCTGTCGGCCATCCGTAAGCCCGACGTATGCTGATCGCCATTCATCAGCGAAACTATATATTAACTTTGTCCAGCCATCCCGCCTGCAGAAGGTGTTACACAACTGTAACAGGCGGTCCTAAAGGTGAGAAAATAGACAGGAATTGTGAGAAAGCTCATCACAGCTATCCAAGCAACAGTTTTTTTTCTCTTTAAATAACTACATTTACGAACAAATGTTGTAAAAAAATGTTGTTAATTAATTAATGAAATTAAACTCTATTTAATTATTCCTGCATCTCAGCCGACTAAATGTGCTATTGCAGAGGCTGAAAGTTTAAGGTGTTGGTTTTAATTCTTCTCCCATCATTGTTTTGACGAGTACATTTGCTCGTATGAATAAAATATATCAGATGATCACATGTGATAACTGAAAATAGAATCTTGTCTCAATACACCCAAGTAATATGCCAACCAGACTTCCTGTTCGGTACACTAGTACATCACTTCTGTCTTGTCCATGCAAGCAAAGCGGGAGTACAAACACGACGTATAATTGTACTGTCATAAAGCTCATCACTGAGGGGGCCTGGCTGCTGGTGTCTTCTCTCTTCACAGGCCCTACGAGAGGATGGTGGGGGAACCAGCAGGACATTGTGACCTTGACCAGGGCCTCACCGCACACATTTTTTACATACCATTCTGTACATTAAAATATTTTTAACCCCTCTGCCCAAGCACTGAGGGGCCTCACAATGTGAAATGGCCCTGACCTCATCTGAGCTGTCGGTGGGCCTGTCTCTACACGTGATGCGGTTTCTCATATGTGGAATAAGATTTTTCATCTTTAATTTTCTTGAAAGCCATATACTAAGAACATCATGATGTTTTCTCTCCCTCTTCTTTATTCTGAGCTAATTTACATCTTTTTTCTTTTTAATATCACCTCTCTTACGGTACATGGAGTCACCACTGTAGCCGGTCCCCTTGAAGACAGCCGTCACCACAGTAGCCGGTCCCCTTGAAGAAAGCCTACACCAAGCATTCATACGTTCTTGCACTGATGGTCTCTGTAGCTCCTCATGGATCGACAAGAAAATGATTATTGTGAATAAACGGTCAACAGCCAACAATTATATGATCTACAGAGTGGGGACAGTCAACTACCTTTATGAAAAAACGCATAGATTTACACGTCATATTTTATATGTGTGTTAACTGCTAACACTCGACACACTGTTTAATCTTTTGGCATTTACCCGGTCTTTCATGTGCCTACATGCAAGTTCACTATTTCTTTATCAGCCGAGTTCCTGCAGAGATCTTTAGACAAAAATGAACAGCATGCTGTTCAGGACATCCATCAGAACGGCTTGCTAAGTGATTGTCCATTACGATGTGGTAATTTCTCGCCCATCTTGTGCGGCACATTGAATTACGTATATTATTTTATGCTTTTCAAGAACTTAAACGATTAATAAAAATGTCAAAGAAAGTAATCAATCCTAGTCTACGATATAAATAAATTATATTTATAATTTTGATAACTAGGAACAGAGATTTTTATCGGACGTACATCAACTCTCGCAGCTTGGGCAAAATCTCGAAGCCATTAACGAGTCATATTTCACAATTCTTCGAGAGCAAAATGAATCATTGTAAAATCATGGGTCGTCTTGTTTTCATATTTCGTCTTGCCATAAAATATTTTCAAATAATTAGGGTCCATTTTTTGTAGCTTTCTGAACAAATGTAATACACAGCTAACTAATGGCAGAAAGAGAGAAAAAAAACGTTGCGCGTAATGAATGGTATTGAAACACGGCAGGGAATTGTGGAAATGTTATCGCGGAGCTCTCAAATCTCTAAGATTCCCTTCATTAGCTCGGGTTTAGCTATTATGCACTTGTTAAGACGTCAGCCCTGAAATGAACCATCTCAAAAAGCCTGGTATCATTAGAAAATGTTTCAAAGAGCGCTTTGTTCGGGAGACCTCCAGCAGTTGCCCACCCTTTTGTTTGCACCACGAGGTCTTTTAATTCGTTTGCTTCGTTGAAATAGTTTCATGGAAACAAATGCCCAACATATAGCCGGAAATGAATAACAAACAGGGATAAGCTTGATTGAAGGAAAGAAGGATCCAGGGAGAATTATGAGGAAACAAAGGGAAATAAAGCAGTACAAATAGGGTATCAGAAAACACAAAGTAAGGATGGAATAGAGTACAGCACAATGAAAGATTTAAGCAGAGATGAAAGAAAGAAGGCAACGAAATTGCAATCAAAAATTTGATTTGAAAAAGGCCCGTAAGTTTGTGGGGGCATCAAATAGCAAATTATGAATAGCAACCTTATGGACGTTAAACAAACCCAGAAAGGAAAAATTACAACGTGTGGATACAGCTGCACGAGAGCTTTAACTATCAGTACAAGGAGAAATTCATTGTAGCTTACGCAGAATGAGCAACATGTCTAAGTTACGATTGTGTAGTTAATGAGGCGTCTATACGGTTTTAGGGCAACAGCCAATTAATTTGTCTGGATATATGGTCAGAATGTAAAGTGACCAACCTTCATCGCATGTCCCGCTTAACTGATAATTGGAAGTGGGGGTGGAGGGGGCAGGATTAGGAGGATAAACTATGGATTGAGTGTGTAATTGAATTTCAGAAGGAGAGCATTGATGGTCGTACGGGACACATTGTGACGTATAATGGAAATCTAGCCTACAGCATCCGACAGCCATTGCTTTCCCGTTAGCGTCCTAGGATTCGCTAACAAAGTCACGCATTTGTCTGCCTGTCTGACTCACCTTTTAATCCATGCCTCTTTTTACTTGACCATAACAAACGAGTTTGTTGACCAACTTTCGCAACCTGTCATTCATAGCAGGGGGCGAACCAAGTTCGTTTACGCAAGTTTCTCATGCGAGCTGATCTTTCAATATTACGTTAACTGACAGCCCGCACGTGGAAAACACGTGGAAGAGTAACGGCCTTTGAAGATTCTCTATACGGAGATCTAATCCGTTGATGTTCGTACATACAGGGAAAAGATAACTCTGTGATCTCGAGAAACAGGGAAAATTTCGGAAGGAAGCCCGCTACACGGGTTAAGCCTCTGTTGTCGGTTAGCAACGGCCGACAGAAGCGACCGTAAACCTTTTATCTGGGAAACGTAGTTTCAGATTTCTCTGCTAGGAAACAAAGTGTGAAAATTCACATCTTCTAGAGATCATAATAACATGATCGTATATAAACTGCGTCTTTCCCAAATCAGTTATCAGTGTCGCTCAGAATTTTTTTCGGAGAGTCTAAACACGTTAGCTAGAACCATTGGGAATAGATGTGTTAATAGTTCGTGGTGTTTTCTGTCTGGATTTCTGGTAATATATAAATTTGTGCTTAAGCGTATTAAAGTGTTAAATGTTTTAGCATCTTAAATTCACTGTGATTTTCTAGGTGTTAGAACTAGTGAATTAATTAACGCGTAGCTATTTTTATTCCAGATGTTTCAGTTGCAATGTTAATTTTATCACCCGCTATCACACAGAAAGAGACGGTTTAGTTGACTAATTAATACACAAGGCGCGACGGATAATTGACGGAATAGAATTCACGTATATTTCATTTTGTGTAATTTAGTAAGTGACTGTTGTTTAAATATCATGCGACTAAACAAACCGACGCCGACCCTCTAATAGCTACTTAGCGACAGGCGATATTTGTTAAAGTGCGCGTATGGATAAATTAAATAATAACTGACCAAATAGGAATAGGCTAGAGACAACGTGTGCTTATATGTAGATATTATTAGCAGTAATTTTTTCATAATGTTCCTTTATCCTTAGGCATGACCTGATCAACGGCGACCAGCGGTTTTTTTTTATTTGGCTTTATTTTGGTCTATATCTTGGGCCTTGTCTCCATTTTTACTGATTGGATTAAAGTTGTCTTCTGTTGGCTTGCGCGTCTCCAAGTTCAGTTGTGAACAGGACCGGCCACAGAGACTAACGAACATTTTAATAGTAAATTTTAACTGGACTTACAAATACCCAGATATATATATATCTTTTTTGCATTTTTATCAGCCCACTGGGGTGTGAAAGATATAACTATTCTCCCGACTTCTGATAGTCGTATCCAAGTGGATTTTTTTCCCAGAAGAGTTACGCTATTTCAGAATCGGCACTCACCAGAGCCAGCCGATAGGATTTACCATCATCATCAAGTAACAATAATTAACAGTTTTTTTCAGCAATCAGATGTTTTCCTGCTGTTTACTGTGAACACCAGATCTCAGAGAGTCTCGGCATTAACTATCCAAGGTGACATTGGTTATTCAGGAAATCAACCACCAAATTAGACGTTCCCTTATAAAATTTAATTATTGAAAGGAGGGACTGGGGCCCAATTCGGACGATAAATACTCTGGATCTTATATACATATTCATGGATTTTTACGTCCAACAGATTGTTTCACCAAGAATAGGGTAAGAAGCGAGATTGTGTGGCCACGTATGCCAGAGAGAGAGTGAAATATTTTCTTTAGTACAGGAAACATTGTATCATCTGCACTCTGTTTGACTATTGTTTAATTTTATTGGATAACGTTTAGTGGGAACTGTGTTCTTTCTTTACTGTCTATACTGTAACCTAGTGCTAACCTTTAACAATTGGGGGTGATTAACTTGTTGGATTCTCTTCTTCTCAATGAGGGGAGGGCATAGGTATTCTGTTATTTTTCTATGCAAGTAATTCTGATGTATTTGATCTTTCTCTTTTAGATATTTGATGTTGTAAAGTTTAATGATAATAAACAACAAAAGAACTAAACTTTGTGTGTTGGTCAGACCCATACCCAAATTTACCATAGTTTTCACGTTTGTGTGTCTTGTTGTCACATAGCTGTGTGTGAGTGTTTTAGTGTAACTTATATTTCTCAATATATGGGAGGTGCAAGATTGTCTTATACTAAATTATAGTCGTATAGATAGGCTGGACGAGAGAAACTACGCAGTGCAGAGACAGATCTTCTCCTTAAACTATTTACTCGTGAAACTCTATTTCTTACACCTTTACTTCTCACGTACTATTGCCATCTCCTATACTCAGGCGGACCTTACATAACTTTAAAACCTATCTAGGCACGACACACATGAATCACTGAATAACGCTTAAAGTAAAAAAGGGAAGAATACTGAAGTAAAGGACAGAACAATAAATTCTACAACAATAATGTTAACATATGTATGGCATTTCTTGGGCACCAAGGCTTATCATCAAGTCCTGTAACGGATGTGATTGGAAATAAACGCGGCTTCTTTGGGCTGTCTTGGTGGTCTCAGGCACGGGCCAAGACATAAATAATGATTATAGATTAATCAAGCTTCAGTCACTCGAGATTAGCAAATCTCGTTCATCGTAGAACAAACGAAATCTTTACTTCAATAGGGTAAAGAAATTGGCATTATTGCCTTTTTTTACGTTTTTGCCTTGCAATAATACAATTCTCAATCTGTTTTCAAATTGAAACATTCTAACCTGAAAAGAAAGTTGTTACTAAAAACATTCATTTACTAGTGTAACACACACGCACTCACACACATACACTCGGATAGAGATAGAGGGAGGAAGCAATGAAATAATTACATAAGAAAAATGAAAGCTTAAGATATACCATTTAAAAGTACTCATGAAAACATTGAATTTACCAGATAGATGTATTTTTAAGATGTCATGAATCTGGCATGTGAATATAAATCTTTTTTTATGTGGTAGTAGTTTTAGTTTTAACAGATCTCAGTAAAGTATTCCACGATAAAATACCTACATAACGAAAGTAACTACAACAGAGGTCAAATCGAGGTTTTTACAAGATGCAAAAAACAATCTGATTACAAGATTGACAATTCCATTTTTCGGTGCTTAACGACGTTTTTAAATGTGTTTTTTTAATTAATTAATATTGCGCTCTTTAAACAAAAACTTATTTCAACCTGGATATTCAATCGCTAATTGTCTTTTACTTGACTTTATAATTAAATGTATCCACAACTTACACAATGGCTGAATTCGAATTGAGTGATTTATCTTAGGCATTTTATCTCGAATTGTGTGAGGCATCTCGGGCATCTTATTTCGAATTGTGTGATTTGTCTCAGGCATCTTATTTCAAACAGTGTGATTTGTCTCAAGCATCTTATTTCGAGCTTTAAGCAGTGAAGATGCTTAGAAATGGCAGCAAAGTGAAAGTAAGATATAGGAATTACGTGCAGGAAATCATACACATAAATAACCGGATGCGCAGATGACATGGCCACAGGGAGGAAACGAAGAGTTGGCAGCAAATAAAGCCTATTGAAAAATGACAGAACGGGAGACTGAAGGAACCAGATACTCATGGACGCAGACAGTCAAGCAGAGAAATTAGTGGTAAGAAGCCTCTGTATTCGTCGTGTGCTCCACGGGCAACGAAAAGAAAAGATAACAACAGTGATAATGGTGCGGATGACGATGATGATGATGGCCACAATATGCATATCTTACCTGTGACCATTAACGTCACGTGATGTCTCAGATGCCTCATTCTGGAACTGACCTGGCACTCATAGACGCCCGAGTCCCTCACCTGGACGTCACGAATGACCAAGTTCCACTTGGTCCCACCGTTGTCGTGTTCAACTGTGTAGCGGGGGTCCTCGCTGAAAGACATGAATCCGACGCTGATGGGTGTCGGGTCAGAGGCCAAGCGCCATACTACCTGCTTCGTGAGAAATAAGTGGGTGTCAGAGAACGGGTGACTGGGTAGAGTAGTGGAAACAGAATGTGAAGTGAAGTGATGAAAGAAAATTGTGGGTGTTAAACAAGAGAGACCGTGTCGAGGCTAATGAAAATACAAATACATGAAAATGGATTAGAGTCTGAGCACAAGAATGAATTAGTATTTAACTTTACTGATGTGTTGTTCGTCCATCACGGGTGATGATGGATTTGAGCTGAAGTGGTAACTTGCCACCCTTATCGACACCTGGTATTAAAGTGTAAGATGTAGGTGTCTTCTCTGATTTAGGATGTTGCTGTGTATGTGGTAGTGGAACAGTTCACAGGGTTATCACACAGGCAACATGACGTGTAGAGTCATAGAAAGGGTAACTTCGTTGTATAAGTTTCTTCCATTTATTGCACGCCACAAAACAGTCATGATACTTATGACATCAACATAGTTAACGAGTTCAGCAAGATGATATGGCACATTGAAAACAATTTCTGTAGTCAGCAATGACAGCTGTTGTATATATGCGTCATAAGACATCACAGTTCAATAGATTCAGAAATTCATAAATCATAGAGTTCTAGTTCGTGAAGCTGTATAAATAATAATAATTTCTATAACTTCTGCAACAGTGTCAGCTACAGATCTTCAATGTTCATAAACAATAATAAATGCTCCCATTCTGATGCTAGCAGATCAGTTGTATACAATAAGTCCGTTTACTGTCTGCACGTGAATAGCATACATGGGCTACAGGTCAGCTCGACCTTTATAATGTTCCTAAGTCTAACCATCTGACTTGGACGTGATCTCTGATATAACGAATCCTGGAACACAGACAATAGTCTTGTTGGTCTAGAGCGACCCATATATATTTAACTAGTTCAGGTATACAGATACCGGTGACTTAATCCTAGTCAAAGTACCTCTCCATTTTGCATCACACAGGCGAGCAAATAGGCGACAAAATGACGAACCTCTAGATGATAGCATAAAGTTCGATACAAGAGGAATTACCTTATTTCGGAAAATCAACCATGAACATATGCCTCCAGGCAGGCGTGAATAATACTGGGAAATAGTCTAGTTAGCTAACTAACTCACAACGACAATGTATTTCCCTCAGAGAATCACAAGACGCAGGTCGCGTCTGCTCGCTTCTTAAACCATTTCTAAACTGCCGAACTGGGCGGAACACACAGAACGAACTCCCAGCTTTTGACATGCGCAGAACGACAATCTCTGAGTTGCCGTTCACAATAAGACGATTCTAAGAACATTCGAGATAAAAGTCTTACACAATCGCGCCTTTTATGGTCATGAAAAGAAGCGTTAAGAAAGGTTTCAGACATCTACCATAGTTGACTGGTACTACCAAATAAGGAGATGTGGTCACGCTTCGTTCAAGAAATTATAGACCGAACGTGTCTCTATACAAGAGAAGGCAAACTCCTAAAAAATTGTAGTTTCGATAACTCGGATTATGTCCCTTTGACCATAGAAAACATAATACACACTTCAGTCAAAAAAATGATCATACATATGAAAAATGTTTATACAAACGAAAAATAATAATGATCCGTGCGTAACATTACCGCACCCTCCCTGGAAAAAAAAAATGAAACATTTTTTTTTTTTTTTTTTTTAAATCCTGGAGCCGGAAAAAATCTAGGCTCCTAACGCACGTATGATGCGTGGATATATACCTAACAAATTAGCTCAACGCATGGAGCGACACTGAGATCATATCTCAGATCCTTAGAGAAAAAATTTATCTAAGTATACGCTGATATATTCCAGGAAGGTGCCACCAACACACGCCACAATGATGGCAACAACATAATGACAATCAAATTATTCTCATACCAATATATGAAATTAAATATATTATGTGTTATCATACAATGTGTTGCAAATAGCGGTGTAATTTACTAATATACCGCACTATATTATTACATTATATAAAGTAACAGTAATTAATAAGTAATACATGTGTTGATCTTCGGTGACATAAAACATTCAATAGAAGAAGATGTGGACATCATCCGCTCCCAATGTAGGACAGGACTTGATATCCTCAAAGTTCCACAATGGACATAAACTCGCAGACTTCAATGATGTGCTGCGAAAATATCAATAACACAAATCTTAAAGACAACTGGTAAATTTCTTAATACAATCCTGAAAATAATTTATTTAAATGTGGCCGAGTGATCTTTTGGCCCGTATATCACTAACTAAGCCTTCTTAGATAATTACATGGTACAATGTTATAAATTTCCCTCAAAAAAAAAAGTGAGACAAAATCTACTAACATGTCATTATAACATTGGACTGTATATCAGGAAATATATATATATGACAGAAGAATCATGTGGAATCGTGTGGACATCTGGACAGAATGTCTGCCATTACATTATCCGAACCACGGATAGCTCGAACCGAGAAATGAAATGGTTGAAGAGCTATGGCATAACGAGTGGACCTCGAGCTCTTCAAGTTTTTGCTCTGAATAGCAGTAAGCGCTTTCTGGTCGGTTTCCACAATGAAATGTGCGCCTAGAAGAAATCTTTGTAACTTCAGAATAGACCATACCATAGCCAATAACTCACGGTCTAAAAACCGAGTAATTCTTTTCTGCAGCGTTTAATTTCCTAGAGATATACATCACCGGATGCAAAGTATCAGAATACTCCTGCATTAGTGCTGCCCCAATCCCTGTTGACGAGGCGTCACTTCGAAGAACAAAAGTCTTCTCAATAGTAGGTAACTTAAGAATAGGTGGAGATGAAAATAGGGCTTTAACCTGGTCCAATGAGGATTGACATTCTTTAGACCAGCGGATCAGATTAGGCGACCCTTTCTTCAATAAAGTAGAAAGCGGTGCCATAATGGAGGACAGATTCGGAATGAATCGTCCGTAGAATTGAATCAAACCTAATAGACTCCTTACTTGTTTCTTCGTCTTAGGGACCGAAATGTTAAGTATTTTTGAAACATTGTGGTCCTCTGTCTTTAAAAGACCATGACCAACCCGATGACCTAGGAAAGAAATCTCGCTAAATCCTATAAAGGCTTTAGAGGGTTTTGCAGTCAAGTTATACTCGCGAAGAGTAGACAGTAATTCGTATAAACCCAAATAATGATCTTCCCAAGAATCACTGAATAGACAGATATCATCTAGGTATGCTATGACATCTGTACGATATGCGAGAATTCGCCGCATCATGCGTACGAATGTAGCAGGGGCGTTCATAAGACCAAAAGGCATGAAATTCCATTGGAATAAACCCCTAGGTGTAGAAAAAGCTGTAAAAGGTTTGGCACGTTCAGTTAGCGGGACTTGCCAATAACCTTTAGACAAATCTAGTTTGGTAAAGAATCTAGAATTAGAAAGTTTATTGAGTAGCTCTTCTAATGAAGGCATAGGTTCAGCATCGAACTTCGTAACTTGGTTCAATTTGCGATAATCTACGCAAATGCGAATGTTATTATCCTTCTTTCGAACAATAACCATAGACGAAGAGTATGCTGAAGTGGATGGTTCAATGATTTCCAAACGTATCATTTCATCCAACTCTTTTTCGACTTGAGACTGGAAATGGATAGGTATTGGATATGGTCTGACTCTGATAGGATTGTGATCAGTTAGCACAATGTCATGTTCTATGACATGTGTGTGTCCCGGGATGTCTGTAAGAACATCCTGAAATGTTTGCAACATCGAAGAAACTTGTCGATGTTCCTCAGCGGAAAGATTTGGAGAAACGGTCACGTTTTTCCAAGATTCCGTAGAATAAAGTGGGACCATAGAAAGAGGAAGATTGACATCAGAAAAAGTAGTTTCCTCATCCTGTATAACTGACAGAGATGAGTACTGACCATGAGTTGCTTGTGAATTGTCCGTAGCCTGGAAAATAGGCTGCAAATAGTCAGGTCTTTCATAAAATTCTGTGAGCATATTTATGTGGAAAGTTTTATGCTTTCCATCAATATCGACAACATAGTCGACATCAGAAATTTTGGAGACTATTGCATATGGACCTTTCCATGCAATTAGAAGTCTGTTCTCCCTTGAAGGAAGTAGAACGAGAGCTTTGTCACCTGGACAAAGTTGTCGTAGACATCTATTCTTATTTGCAAACTGCCTTGCCTTTTCTTTAGCAAATTCTGAAGACGAAGTTGCTAGTTTGCATGCCTCGATGATCTTTTGCCTAAGAGCAATGACGTACTCATAAGAAGATTGAGTCTCATCGCTAATATTATCGGCAGTGATTAGATCGTGAAGTAAAGACATAGGGCCGCGCGGTTGCGCGCCAAAGACAAGTTCAAAAGGGGAAAACCCCGTATGTTCATTGGGGACCTCTCTATACGCAAAGAGAGCCGCGGGTAAGACCCTGTCCCAATCCTGAGGATGATCCTCAGTTATTTTACCAAGTAAAGTTTTCAGAGTCCTATTTAAACGTTCGACCAACCCATTAGACATTGGGTGATAGATACTGCTGAGAGACCTTTTAATGTGTAGCATAGACATTACCTGTGACATAGTGTCTGATATAAGTTGAGTGCCATGGTCTGACAATATTTCTCCGGGAAAACCCAAGCGAGAAAATATCAGCCAAAGAGCGTCTGCGATATCAGCAGTTGAGATGCTCTTGAGAGGTATTGCCTCTGGCCAACGTGTGCACATATCGACACATGTAAGGATAAATTGATGTCCTCTAGCCGACTTAATTCTAAAAGGACCGATAATATCTATTGCCATTTTTTGAAAAGGGCGAATAGGAATGTCAGCAGCCTGGATAGGCGCAGCATGTCGTGGTCCTTTAGATTTGACCTCCTGACATACTTTGCAAGAGCGACAGTACATTCGTATGTCCTTGCTCACAAATGGCCAAAAGAAAGCCGCAAGAACCCTCGACTTTGTACGGGAAAAACCCATATGTCCAGCACATTGCGAGTCATGAGCATGTTGCAATATTTGCAATCTCATGCTCTTAGGCACAAGAATTTGTGAATGAGTGGACGTAGTCGAGTCTTGTACCATACGTACAAGTACGCCGTTCTTCATAGAAATCCAAGATTTCCTATTAGTGTTCTGATTAGGATCACCTTTTTTTGCTAGAATGAAGAATTTTTGTAAAGAAGGATCTTCTTCTTGCAATTTGATAAATGAGTCACGTGTAATAGTCAAGTGACTATCTTGGTCATTTACTTCATCATTATTAGTTAATGAAGTTTGAGGTGGATCCAGAGCATG
The DNA here is from genome assembly GCA_024509875.1 of Oreohelix idahoensis. Taxonomy (NCBI): domain Eukaryota; kingdom Metazoa; phylum Mollusca; class Gastropoda; order Stylommatophora; family Oreohelicidae; genus Oreohelix; species Oreohelix idahoensis. Next base: position 660,577 of record JAMPIV010014984.1, read on the forward strand.
TGCTCTTGTGACCACCGCATTGGTAGCTTCAATGTTTTGCTCTTCCCAAACAGCAATCTGCTGTGGGGTACATTCCCTAACTCCGTGAATACGACCAATAATAAGGTCCGCAATAGGGTTTGGAAGTAGACACGCGTGGACCTCTCCCGTGAAGAAAGGAGTAGCAATGTGTATTATAGCAGTAGGATACTTTTCTAACGTGCCACCAAATGTGACACATTTGATGACTTTTCCTGTAGCACAGGATGGATCTACAAGAGATTGCCTAACGCCGACAGTAGTACATCCAGAATCAAACAACACTGAGACTGGATTACTATTTACTAGCCCCTTATGTAATATAAGAGAACCTCTCCCATCATGAGCAACATTAGCAGGAAGAGCGGGCAAAGGATGACCACAGCTTAAAGTACTAACGGTTTTCGGATCAAATAAAGTACTGCATTGGATACATTTATTTGCCCTACCAAAATCAAAAGATGAGCATCCGATAGCATTATGGTCTTTATCATTATTAACCTGTTTATCTGCTCCCTGAGATTCTTGTTGAACAGAGTTTGTCTGTTGATATCTTTTTCTCTTATGTTGCGATCTACCGCGACCATTATTGCCTCTGCAATTATCATTAAAGTCCCTACTGTAATTTTTATCCTGGTTTGAGTTCCAGTTTCCATAACTGTCATTACTATCTCTATGCTGTTGAGAACCTCTATTATCTTGGTATTGAGGTCTCTGCATAAAATATTTTCCTCTATACCGATTACCTTTGTGAAAATTTCTAAAGTTAACCGGAGTAGAATAACGTGTAGTATTAGGTTGTCTCCAGTTCTGGGAAGAAGAATCACCCTGGAATTGATCACTATGGTTCTGGGCATAATTACGATTACTCTTTTTATTGAAATTTTTCTGGCTACCCTGAAATTTACGCATAAAATTTGGGCCATAAGGTGCTGCCGAAGCAACTGGCAGACCTTCTTTCACCTTAGAGTTACTAATGGTTATGTGCGGATGCGCAGTAACATACTGGCTACAGTATTCTTCCATTTCTTTTATGTTTTTAGGCTTACGCTCATGAAGAAAAGATAGAAAAGCTTCATTAACAGAAGACATAACCTTATCTCTAAGTAGTAAATCCATAAGAGCTTCAAATGTATTTTCTGTCTTAGACAACTCAACCCATCGTAAAAAAGTAAGACGGATGCCTGAGATGAATTCAGAGAATTCAACTCCAGTTTCTGGTAACATGGTTTTAAATTTAAGACGATATCCGTCCTCGTTAAGTTGGTACTTCTTTAACAATGCCGCCCTGACAACCTCATAGTTGTTTTTGTCAGGCACATCTACCATACTCAACAAAGTCAAAGCATCACCTCTAAGTATCTTGGACAGATGATACACATATAATGTTTTATCTATATTATGCACATTACATGCACTTTCAAATCTATCTAGATAAAATGTTATATCATCGATTGAGGGATTAAATGCTGGTAGATTAAGCTTGAAATCCTTAGCATTAGTCTTATTTGACACCTTATTTGCATCATTAGCATTACCAGTGTTCAATAACTTTAACTTCTCTAACTCTAAAGCTAAGACTTTTTCATCATGTTCCATTTTTGCTTTTCTCTCATCAGCCTCTCTTTGTAACCTTCTTTCTTCAGCCTCAGCCTGTAACTTTCTTTCTTCAGCCTGGGCCTGTAACTTTCTTTCTTCAGCCTGGGCCTGTAACTTTTTTTCTTCAGCCTCTATTTCAAGTCTCTTATTTTCAGCTTCTTTTTCAAGTCTCTTATTTTCAGCTTCTTTTTCAAGTCTCTTATTTTCAGCTTCTTTTTCAAGTCTCTTATTTTCAGCTTCTTTTTCAAGTCTCTTATTTTCAGCTTCTTTTTCAAGTCTCTTATTTTCAGCTTCTCTTTTTTGTTTTTCCATTTCCATTTGAAATCTTTTTTCCTCCACCTGCATCTGCAGTTTCTTTTGTTCTATTTCAGCCTCTATTCTCTTTTGTTCAGTTTGTTCTTTCATTTTCTTTTCTTCCGACTTCAATGCCTTGGCATATTGAACAGTCGCAAATTCTTCTAATTTATCACCTGTCTCCCAAGGGCTTTACCCTGCTCAATAAAGTACTCAAATGTAGACATGATGTCTAAAATGTGAGTACAGAACCTGAAATAATTAATTATCTTATTTCAATGTTAAATAGCAACAAGACTTAATAAAGTGCTTGTATAATCTCTATGTTGAACCCAATCTCTGTGGGAAACAGGAGTTGACACCAACTTGTATTATCAAATGTATAATAATATCACAAGTCACCTCTTAATTAACAGTGCACTACCCAAATCAGTGCATAACCATCAGTTATTTATCATAACTGCACTACAATAGTGCATAAGCAAAAACACCAGTTAGTTATGATAAGTGCACTATAGACCAATAGTGCATGAGCATATATTAACAATAGTGAAAGCTAACTATGCAAGAACTATGTAAACAATAACAAGACAATGTAAACAATAACAAAGGTCACCAACAATGTAAACAATAACAAAGATCAAAGTCAATGTAAACAACAACAAAGATCAGAGTCAATGTAAACAACAACAAAGATCAGAGTCAATGTAAACAATAACAAAGATCAGAGTCAATGTAATAACTTCTGCTCCCATAAACAGCCATGACGAAGGAAATGAGCTTCTAATACTGCAACAGTTGTTACGGCACTTGACCTTCTGAATCTTCTAAATTGATTTAACCGGCACTTGACCTTCTGAACCCGCAACAGTACCCCTGAGACCGGAACAGTTGTTACGGCACTTGTCCTTCTTTTCACCAGATCAGGAAATCCATTCGCTCGGTACTTGTCCTTCTAATCTTACATAAACTTCAATATTGCCGAGCAGCGCCGGGTAGTTTCAAAATCAGCAACTGTCAGAAAATCCGGATACTTTCAATAAAATTTCTTGTAAGGTGGTAGTTGATGCTGTAGTTGTATCTAGTATGATGATGATGTCTGGGTTTGCTGACCCCCTTGATAGCTGGAATCAGAGTGAACCATCCTATGGCCACCAAAAATGATATGGTGCGCCAAAATATCAGATGATAGAACCAGCTCTGGCCACCAAAAATGATAAGGGTGGATTTGAGCTGAAGTGGTAACTTGCCACCCTTATCGACACCTGGTATTAAAGTGTAAGATGTAGGTGTCTTCTCTGATTTAGGATGTTGCTGTGTATGTGGTAGTGGAACAGTTCACAGGGTTATCACACAGGCAACATGACGTGTAGAGTCATAGAAAGGGTAACTTCGTTGTATAAGTTTCTTCCATTTATTGCACGCCACAAAACAGTCATGATACTTATGACATCAACATAGTTAACGAGTTCAGCAAGATGATATGGCACATTGAAAACAATTTCTGTAGTCAGCAATGACAGCTGTTGTATATATGCGTCATAAGACATCACAGTTCAATAGATTCAGAAATTCATAAATCATAGAGTTCTAGTTCGTGAAGCTGTATAAATAATAATAATAATTTCTATAACTTCTGCAACAGTGTCAGCTACAGATCTTCAATGTTCATAAACAATAATAAATGCTCCCATTCTGATGCTAGCAGATCAGATGTATACAATCAGTCCGTTTACTGTCTGCACGTGAATAGCATACTTGGGCTACAGGTCAGCTCGACCTTTATAATGTTCCTAAGTCTAACCATCTGACTTGGACGTGATCTCTGATATAACGAATCCTGGAACACAGACAATAGTCTTGTTGGTCTAGAGCGACCCATATATATTTAACTAGTTCAGGTATACAGATACCGGTGACTTAATCCTAGTCAAAGTACCTCTCCATTTTGAATCACACAGGCGAGCAAATAGGCGACAAAATGACGAACCTCTAGATGATAGCATAAAGTTCGATACAAGAGGAATTACCTTATTTCGGAAAATCAACCATGAACATATGCCTCCAGGCAGGCGTGAATAATACTGGGAAATAGTCTAGTTAGCTAACTAACTCACAACGACAATGTATTTCCCTCAGAGAATCACAAGACGCAGGTCGCGTCTGCTCGCTTCTTAAACCATTTCTAAACTGCCGAACTGGGCGGAACACACAGAACGAACTCCCAGCTTTTGACATGCGCAGAACGACAATCTCTGAGTTGCCGTTCACAATAAGACGATTCTAAGAACATTCGAGATAAAAGTCTTATAGAATCGCGCCTTTTATGGTCATGAAAAGAAGCGTTAAGAAAGGTTTCAGACATCTACCATAGTTGACTGGTACTACCAAATAAGGAGATGTGGTCACGCTTCGTTCAAGAAATTATAGACCGAACGTGTCTCTATACAAGAGAAGGCAAACTCCTAAAAAATTGTAGTTTCGATAACTCGGATTATGTCCCTTTGACCATAGAAAACATAATACACACTTCAGTCAAAAAAATGATCATACATATGAAAAATGTTTATACAAACGAAAAATAATAATGATCCGTGCGTAACAGTAATCAATGCTAATAAACTAACATACCAGTCTATTAATAATAATAATAATAATATACCATGACCATACTAAGAAGTTTGAAAAAAAAAAAATTATTGCCTATTAGGTGAAAGGGGGGGCTAACAAAACACCTAGAGGTCCTTCTTGGCTTAATCCGGACCTGGATGGATGATGATGATTACGAGGAAGATGATACGATGAGTAGGAGGAGGATAAGGTGATGATGGTGGTGATACTGATAATGATAATCTAGAAAATAACGATGGCAGTGACACATAAATATTGGGTCAATCTCTTTTCCTCTCCGACAGTATTTAGTTACAATTTTATGTGTACTAAATTACTTGTATTTCGGTGGTCGGCCCTTCTCTTTCTCTGATATCAAGCAGATATTAGCTATTTTCGAATCAATTTTACACTCCCTTCAGTGATAATTGATCATGTTTGCTTTGCGCTTCTCGGCTTTGCTACGATTAAGACGCAGGTAAAACCAAGATGGGCCCGGTCAATTTTCGTATAGTGAGCGCGTGTCTTGTTTGCCTAGGAGTGTCCCGCGATAAATTATCGACCTGTCGGCATACACACGGCGGAAACGAATGACATAATCATTTCCTGTACACCTTGTTACAAAGACATTACTTGAGATAAAAGTAAGGAGTTATTTGTAAACATTGACGAGAGATGAGCGAATGTTTTCAATCCATATTTGGGAGACATGACATTTGCAGTAATGCACAGAAATTTCCTAGTGGAAATATTTTGAATTACACTACCAATACACGTATGCTTGAAACTACTGGCTGGCATTCGAGATGTAGGAATAACCACTTTTCTGATTGGGGCCTAGTCTAATAGTAAACAACACGCGCCAGGAACGAAAGGGGCAATATAATCACCTGCCACTTTAGTCGGTTTAAAGCACTGTGAAAATCTACCTCGCGCCAAGAAGACAACCATACCTTACCAGAGTTAAGACTAAAATCAGCTTTCATTTATAAGACCGGACTATTGTTTGAGCGTCTTGAGGACTTAGAGCCCAGGAAAACTCTAATATTTTAACACGAAAAACATGAATTTCAGGGAACTGAAACACAAGTCAAAGTGGGAACTTATTGCTAAAGTAACAACACCCCAGACCAAGTGTATGAGGCCTCTACAAGTGCCTTTATTTCTCTGAGCCAGCAGTCTGTGAGCCTAAAGATTGACGTAAGCTGTTCATTTTGAATTCTGTATTTTTTCATTATTAACATGTGAACTAATATGTATATATTGACATGTGAATATTAATATGTGAAAATTGCTAATGGATGTTCAAGTCATTTGAGACTGGCAACTTCAGCTTATAGAATGATGATTTCATTAACCACCACTGCCAGGGCTGGTGACTGCTTTAATGCGCGTTGCTTATAAAGAACCAAAAGCAGAGGTAGTCCCAAGTTCCATATGGAGCAAGGAGGGAATGATGAAAGAAATGATGTGCATACTTGTTGTATTATTAACCTTTTCAACCAGTGTAAATGTAAAACATATTCACTCTAAATGTAATGAAAGTTTCAGCCTTTTCAACCAGTGTAAATGTAAAACATATTCACTCTAACTGTAACGAAAGTTTACAACCTTTTCAATCGATGTAAATGTAAACATATTCAAACTATATTGTTAACATTTTCAACTAAAGTTAAATATAAAACTATTCATTTTAAATGTAAAGATAGTTTTTCGCCCAATGGGATTAATATTAATTCTCAGCGAGGGTAAAAGTTTTGAGATAGATGGGATGGTGAAATGAAAAGAGAGGGGCACATAAGTATGTGTCGAAAATCTCAATACTCAGAGGATATTCGTTTCTCGTCTTTTGCCATACTAGTTGGTAGTACCAGTTGAGGGTACTATTTCTGGAACAAGTGAGGGTATAAGTAGCTTGAAGTTGACGCTAGGCACCATCATTAGACGGGGCTTAGAGACGCGGGACCAGCTTTGCAGTTAATCGCTGATTCTACTTAGAACATGCTGCAACTCTTAAATCTTGACCAGAGACTCGAGTGATCCAGTCATCTATTTGGAAAGACCCAAACATCAGCGGGAGCAGAAACAACTATTGGCAGCTAAGTAAATCTTAAAACCTGCCAAGTGAACTGTCCATTTTCGAAAACCATAACATCACACTGTGATGAATACTTTTTTCGAAACAATTATTCATTTTTAAACTGTTAGAAGATAATTGATTATTAAATTTGTTGCTTATATCTATCCAAATTTAAAGTTGATTTAATAATTTTGAGTATGTCTCAGTCAATTTCTTAAATACACTCAACCAGAGCGACTAAATAATAAGAATAATTTCTCTGAGTAATTCAGAGTGGGGGCTTGAACGAGCTAATACTAAATTGCATACCCAACCTTCACAAAAGACGGCGGGTCAGATATTAAAGTTAACAATTGCTCTGCCCTGTGCAGCATTGTTCTTGCCATATGAAATATCTTGTGAATACTCCCTCGAGGTAGAAGCATCATTATTCTTCTATCTACAACTTTACCTAGAGTAATCTTGTGCTAAGGTAGACACTTTTGAAGGCCCACAATAAATACTCTAAGTTTTGCCTACTGTTGGACCACTACTACAGAGAACAGGGGGGGGGGGGGGGGAAACAACCCGTGACATTGACGACAGTGAATACAGCCCTCAGAAATATTGAAGATCGCCAATAGTTCGTACTCAAGCATACCTTCTTATCTTCCAGGTTTTCTATGGAACACTCCAGAATAGCTACCTGACCCACTCTGTACGTGAAGTTTGTGTTCGTATGCAGAAACTTGGGAAGGTTGTTGAGGTCTAGGGGTTGCTGGCTCCGACACACGATCCCTGAAACGATAATAGATTGGTTGTAGTCGGTGTCAAAAGTTTACTAATAACTGTAGTCATTCTGAATGGGGTAGTTCGAGTGACGCATGAAAGAATAGATGACACATGAACAGTAATACAGGTCTGTAAAGGTGATGATTGGACGGCTGGAGGGATGGTTTGTTGGATAGAAGAATCCTGTGCATTTTGTAACGCTTCGTGTAGCCTCAGTTAAAACAGGACGCATGAAACATACCAGTAACATCGTTTGAATGTGTAGTTCCCCAGCGTCTTTTATGCGACAGAGAATAAATAGGACATTTGCTCCCTCTGAACTGTCCTACGAGGTGACTAATATAAGGATGTGCAAGGTGCTGGTAACCTCATCATGTCAAACAAATTGAGACAGAAGCCACAGCCACATGAGCATGTGAATGATTACGGCAGCTTCCAGCAAGGGGGCCAGCTGCAGTGGTGGCTTTATACTCCATAGGGAGCGAAAAGCAGAATGATGATCCCTAACACAGTAAAGTAGCAATTACAAATTAGAAGGACCCATTTCCAACACGTTATGATGACAATAAGGTATTAGAATGAGCCATTATCAACAGGTTATAATGACAAAACATACTAGGAAGAGCCATTACCAACCTGTTTTGAAGAAAATAAGATATTAGAAAGAGCCATTATCAACAGTTATAATGACAATAAGATATTAGAAAGACCCGCTTCCAACACGTTATGTTGACAGTAAGATATTAGAAAGAGCTATTATCAACCCGTTGTAATGACAACAAGATATATAATAAAGCCTTTCCAACACGTTATAATGACAATAAGATATTAAAAAGAGCCCTTTCCAACACGTTACAAAAACAATAAGAGCCATTTCCATCCAACACGTTACAAAGACAATAAGATATTAGAAAGAGACACTCCCAACACGTTACAATGACAATACGATATTAGAAAGAGCCGCTTTTAACCCCTTATGATGACAATACGATATATATAAAAGCCTATCCAACATGTTATAATGAAAATAAGGTATTAGAAGGAGCCGCTGTCATTACGTTATGATGAAAATAAGATATTAGACAGAGCTGCTTCAGAACAAGTTGTGTTGACAGTAACATACAAGAAAAATCAGGTTTATCAAGCTGTGCTGACGGTAAGATACAAGAAATAGTTAAAACAAGCTAAAATAAAAAGCCTAATTAGAATAAACATCTCCTACGACATGACACACGTTGAGATAGCAAAAATATTACAATGAGCCTCTTCTAAAAAGTTAAAATGACAGCAAAAGAAATAGAATAAGCGAGAATAAACCATACTAATTCTCTTACATAACGACAATCACGTTAGTCCTATCTTTTCCTTCCAAAGTTGCAATTTTGTTAAGGGCTTATTTTTTTCGGGATGGGAACTAAACTGTTTAAGTAACGCGCATTTCCATAAAGTATACTTTAATGCGCCGTATGTTTCTATATTATTTTTTAAAGAAATATTCCTGCCTCTGTTGCTTTTCGGTGAAAACATTTCCGGAATGTTCCCCTATTATATTAAACAGTTCTGGTAAGTATGAATAAGTGCCTTCACCATTTATTTATATATTTAGCCAATGAGGCAGCATTGCCCATCATAGATGTAGCTTCTATACTCTCGCGCCACTCTGTTTCCGTGTTTCTGTACTTCTGCAGCAATATGCAAATGAATCAAATTACTGCCGTCATTAGGACATGCAACAGACAGTAAAACACTATTATTTCCCCGCCATATTTCAGCGGGTAATTTACTCGTAAAACAATACTGGCTGTTAGTGGAAAGGGCTTACATAACACACAGCAGAATGAATATCGAGTAGACAGAGTGACAGGCATACAGTTAGATAACATCACATTGGAATTATCACAACAGAAACAGATAATCCGACAGCTACACCAGCGCAAATGAACTGGTAAACGTTTCGTTCCAGTCCGTTTATTTCCAGTTCCTGCAATCAAACTCTCTGTAGAAATACAAACATTCACCGTAGTATCCTAGAGGACCCAACAATTGTGCAATCGCTTAGGGACATCTACAGAATACCTGCTGAATAATTTTAAAAACCGATTGCAGGTAATATTCCTATTAACAAATAAACACTTCTGTCTATAGATACCACATATCTGATTTGCTTGCAAATTCGCTATATTTACATTGCGCTGACAAACAGTTAAATCTCATATAACCTCGTGAGTCAATGCTCTCGATACTTGTATATGAATGGGGTCTTTTTTATGACCGAAATAGAGATGTGGTATAGCAGTAATTAACACAGCAAAATGCGATGTTGTGGTCCAACGGACGCTACAGTTTGTGTGCACATTAATTTAAAATCTCTCGCTACTGCGTTAAGGATTATTTATTTTAATATTGTGTGGAATAATTTAATGTAAAGCAAAAGGGGCGAAGGGCGCAGGGTCAGCGGTTACAGCGCTTGCGTCTCCTGTCAAAGTTATCTGATTACAGCAACGAAATCTTGTCTGGTAGCGTCACGTTCCAGTCTACCCAGCTGTAAATGGGTACATGGCTGCTTTTCAGTTAGGAAAAGCAAAGGCAGCGAGTAATTTGAAATGGTCACACCCACCTGACAAAGCTAGACCTAGTATAGTGTAGGCTCTATCACTCCACCCCACTACGGCAGTATCTCCTATGGAACTACCATTATCTTTTCTTTTTTGCCCAAATACTACACCACGTGACAGAAATAACTGATGAGAAAACTTTCTCAAAACCCAGTTATTTCTTCACTAATAAACTGTACATAATTTCTATGTTTTTGTTTCCTATGTAATTTGTGTTTGTATTTTGCCTTAAGAAACGAAAAGGTAACAGATGAGAATGATTATTATAATGAAGCTGGCAATCTCACCCTATAAAACAGCTTGCTATAAAAGGCCAGGGAAGTGCTTTGATGCAGACTTACTTCAAGGGGCCAACAGCAGCGTTGGCCCATTTCTCCTTGTAAACCGAGAAGGAAAAAGACGATATGTTTATTCAACTCCCATTGTACTGGCATATATTTTGCAGTATCTGTGAAGTTTCCTGCATTCATTATACTTCACTGTATTTTTTTTTAAATTCTATATTCATTATATTTCTATAGTGCATTACATTTGTGTTATTTTTATGATGTAATTCTCACACATTCGGGAAATTGGATTCGGTTTTTATATAGTTAAATTTACAGACAGTGTTGAATGTTTTTATCTTTCAACCTCAGGCATCAATGAAACGATTTGTCTAGTCACGTTGCTCCGTTTCTCATCAATAAATTCGATCGCGTCAAACAAATTGATTAGAGAACACTAAACCATAATGTTCATGCATTTTGTAACTGATTAATTCATGTGGGCGAATTTTCTGATAAAATTTAATTACATTTTAAGAACATCGTGCATTATAAGTTTTTCTTTTGTTTTTTTCCTTTAGTGTTTGTGCAGCACGACTTTTCAACCAACAAATCATATATATGGACTTTTCGTTTTTACCAGGGCGCTTTTTTGTGTGGCGTAAATTAATTCCAGATCTGTATGTAAGGGGTTAAAAAAAAAACGGTAAAAGATCTCGTTACACTCCCATTGAGGAATATTTGGAATATGGTGTTAGGGCCATATTTTCTTGACCATCGGCACACTAAAAATGATTTGGTCAGCCGGCGACCTTAACCTTCGCAGAAGTTACTCTGGTACCTAATTCACGAGGTTGGATCGACCAGCAGCCGTTTGCGGTCTAAAAAAAAACCCACCTCAACTGGGGATCGAACTATGGACCACCATGTTAGGAAGCCAGTGCACTAACCGCTGCGCGCCACCCCGACTTACAAGATCTGTATGTAACATTCTGTATTATTCCTTCAGAAGGTGCTGTTTGTTTTAACTTGGTTAGTTGTATTCCGGTTATTGGGCCTTTTACACGTTGGGTGACATTTTGTAGATTTCTCTCCAAATCATCATTTTTCTTAGCGTTCCTTACGGAGCATGAAGATTCTACTGCAGCTGGCCACTTGTAAGAAGCCTGCACCAAACAGTTACATGCTCGTGCAATGGTGGTTTATGTGTCAATTTGTTTTATATGATGATGTTGTCATCCACATGAACAACCTCATATTAGTCGTACTGTACGACCTACTTGAAGGTACTGTACGACCTACTTGAAGGTACTGTACGACCTACTTGAAGGTACTGTACGACCTACTCGAAGGTACTGTACGACCTACTTGAAGGTACTGTACGACCTACTTGAAGGTACTGTAACCCTGTTCTTTCTTTATCTATTTAAAGAGACCCCCGGGGACTACACAGGACCAAATGATACGCAGAAGATGTGAATGTCAAGGACGCAGACAGAGAGAGAGGAAGGATACTCTTGGCACAACAACTGCATCCCCACAATTAACGTCTAGGGACATCACCCATTTTAAAGATTAAAGGTGTAAAATGACAATTATAAGACAGCAGGACTGAGTCTCTAAACGTCGTACTAAATATACGTCGACAAGAGACATTCATTTCAGCTCATACACTATCAGCTCATACACTATCAGCTCATACACTACCAGCTCATACACTACCAGCTCATACACTACCAGCTCATACACTACCAGCTCATACACTACCAGCTCATACACTACCAGCTCATACACTACCAGCTCATACACTACCAGCTCATACACTATCAGCTCATACACTATCAGCTCATACACTACCAGCTCATACACTACCAGCTCATACACTATCAGCTCATACACTACCAGCTCATGCACTATCAGCTCATACACTACCAGCTCATACACTACCAGCTCATACACTACCAGCTCATACACTATCAGCTCATACACTATCAGCTCATACACTACCAGCTCATACACTACCAGCTCATACACTATCAGCTCATACACTACCAGCTCATACACTATCAGCTCATACACTACCAGCTCATACACTACCAGCTCATACACTATCAGCTCATACACTACCAGCTCATACACTACCAGCTCATACACTACCAGCTCATTCACTACCAGCTCATACACTACCACCTCATACACTATCAGCTCATACACTACCAGCTCATACACTACCAGCTCATACACTATCAGCTCATACACTACCAGCTCATACACTACCAGCTCATACACTATCAGCTCATACACTATCAGCTCATACACTACCACCTCATACACTATCAGCTCATACACTACCAGCTCATACACTACCAGCTCATACACTATCAGCTCATACACTATCAGCTCATACACTACCAGCTCATTCACTACCAGCTCATACACTATCAGCTTATACACTATCAGCTCATTCACTACCAGCTCATACACTATCAGCTCATACACTATCAGCTCATACACTACCAGCTCATTCACTACCAGCTCATACACTACCACCTCATACACTATCAGCTTATACACTATCAGCTCATCAACACATGAACATCGTAGTATTGTTCTGAATCCAAAGGAGAAGAGAGGTAGAGAGACACCTAAAGACCATAGAGAAGATAACTGTAGACGGAAATGAAAGTGATAAGGAAGACACAGGTGTATCTTGCGCGGACGGACAGGAGGACATGGACTGGATTTGTTGAAAGTCTATACTTTTTAGGAAGTTGAAGGATAATTATCAACCCCTGTTAGCTCCCCTAGGAGCATAGACCTTCAACAAACTTATGCTAAGTATTCCTGTCACGTGACGTCAGTTAAAGGTCTTTACATATCTTCTCCATTCCTCTTGTGCCTCTCCAGTTCTCTTTTCTATGTGTTCCTTGGTCTCTCTCTACCTCTCTTACTCTGGGGATTCCAGAACCAGGACTGCCTTGTAATGCTATCAACAGGTTTCATCAGTGTGTGCCCTATCTATCTCCATCGTCTTCTTCTCATCTCTTATTGCACTGGCATGAAGTTTAGTAAATGAAAATGGCTGAATGATAGAACATTAACATAAAACAACTGTACTATTTATGCAGTGTTAGTAAATTAACATAAAACAATGCTTTTATTTCACAGTCATGGTAAATTAACGTAAACCAATATTGTTAGTTCACAGTCACTGTTGATTAACAGAAACGCTCCATCCTTACCAAAGTTACGTAACAAAGAATAGCCCTAGTATGTCGCTACGATAGTAACATTGTATTTACAATGCCTCGTATCTTTTATTACTGTAAATTAGTGTGAGACAATCATATTATCCTCAATCACAGTAAATTAATGTAGAACAACCCCATTATCTCCTGTCACAGTACATTTATGAAGAACGGTTCTGTTGTCATCTTAGGCTGTAAACTAACCTTGAGCAAGCCTATTATAATTCTCAGGGTAAGGGAGGTAGAGAAATTCCAAAGACTGCACGGAGGAGAGACTTGGAGACATAAAAGAGGGTGGAAAAGAAGACATGGAAAACTCTTAAGCGGATGGCACGGGACAGGAAGACTTGGCATATGTTTGTTGAAGGTCTATGCTCTTTGAGGAGTTGAATGTTGATGAATGAATGAATGAATGAATGAAGTAAATTATCCAACTATCACAGAAAGCTAATATCCTCTAACTTTGCCGCATTATTGCCGTTATCATCGCTCTTCTCTCCTCACAAAGCTTGGAACCACCACTGTAGCTGGCCGCCTTGCAGGAATTCTGCTTCATCATCACATATATGTGCTCTTGTAGTGGTGGTTTATGTTGACATTTGTTTTACATGATGAGGTTACATAAAGAAGGAATAAGCTTACTGCTCCAACAGGTACATCGCATGAGGACTAGCACGAGATTGTGTATGTGTCTGACAGGTACATCGCATGAGGACTAGCACAAGATTGTGTATGTGTCTGATAGGTACATCGCATGAGACGACTAGCACTAGATTGTGTATGTATGTGTCTGACAGGTACATCGCATGAGGACTAGCACGAGATTGTGTATGTGTCTGACAGGTACATCGCATGAGGACTAGTACGAGATTGTATATGTATCTGACAGGTACATCGCATGAGACGACTAGCACGAGATTGTGTATGTGTCTGATAGGTACATCGCATGAGACGACTAGCACGAGATTGTGTATGTGTCTGATAGGTACATCGCATGAGACGACTAGCACGAGATTGTGTATGTGTCTGATAGGTACATCGCATGAGACGACTAGCACGAGATTGTGTATGTGTCTGACAGGTACATCGCATGAGACGACTAGTACGAGATTGTGTATATGTCTAACAACATCTCCGTGTAAAATATATTGCTACATAAACTACTGATGCATTAGCACATGAACGCTTTGGCGCAGGCCTCCTGCAAAGGGGGCTGGCTGTAGTGGTGGCTCCATGCTCCAGATGGAGCAATACGGGACATGATGATGACATGTAAAATAGATTTATAATAAAAGGTTGGCAGTCGTAGCAGCCAAAGGGTTCAACAAGAGAGAAAGGGAGAGAGAACGAGAATGAGTAAGCAATAAGGGTATTTACCTGAGAGTTCCCATTGCCCACCCCTCCCCCTTTTACGATGATCAACTTGGCTAGACCCTCATCCCTATCCTCGTTAAGTGCCAAAAGACACGCCTGACGTGGGAGCCCAAATCTGATGATCAGATTCGCTCATGTTGCGCGGTTCTTAACACCAAAGAGTTTCTTGCGCTACTTCCTGTCGCATAGCACTTAATCAAGAGACTTCCCCGTTATCTTGAAACAGACGAACAAAAGAACATCTGTCTTTACCCAACATTCATCGCGGTTTATCATTCTTTGTGCTATCATTGTTATTTACTTTGATCTGTTTCATTTTTTGTTGTTGCAGTTTTTGTTAAGCATTGTTATCTTCTCCTTGACAGGGGCGGTTCATCGGTGAGCTCGCCTATACTGTACTATTTTTTTTTAAGTATTACGTCACTTTCCACTCGACTCTGTTCAGTCATTTCACAGGTAATAATTATTACAAATGTATTTTTTAAAATCATGCATGTGTTCCTGGCAGGGATATAAATAACACATGAGGAAAGCTGGCACAGCAAAAATAAGGCGGGGGGAAATAGCGAGCCACTTATTTCATTCCCAATTTCGTCCTTATACGATAAATATATATATATATGCAGTATATGTGAACATGTACATAAGTCAAATCATTGATGGGAATGAATTATCATGTGCTCTGTCTCCTGAATGTACAGTTGCCAGTACTATTTCTCCTGTTTTCATTTCATTCCTTTCTGCTCCATGTCATCTTCATTGGATCTTTGTAGTCAAACATTTCTGGACGCATTGGCTCTGAAGTTACGTAGCAGCGCCTCAAAAAATGACTTGGGGAAAAGTGGAGTAAAGTCAATAGAACGGTATTTAACTAATTAATTGACAGATTGTTTATCACAATATTTAATGTACGGATAGCTGTTAACATCTTTTCTTGGTACGTATACAAAATACTCGCAACAAAATGTAGAAATAACTTTTTAAATACTTTGTCAACGAATCTTTATTTAAGGGCGTACTGACTGGGACGACTAAATCGCCGACGTATCAAAAACTAATTAGGCGAAATGAGACATATCGCTCTTCTCTTCCCCCCCCCCCTCCAGCTCCCCTCCCCCTCCCCAACACCACCCCCCCCCCCACCCCCCAACCGCTTAAAACTAAAATCGCGTGTGATTATTTCTTACCTACAGCGATGTATGTTATATTGTACAGATCCGTTTAACTACAAGTTTTCATGAACCCTATTCATTCTGTTATGTCATGTAATAAATCTAAGATAGAGATATATATTTATACGTGAGGGCGATACGTTTTGTGAGGAAAACTTTGCAATGCAAATATTGCACTACGAACAAATTTTAGTTCTTCCAATGGGTGTTCAATTTAGGGTTCACAGCACAATGCGTTACTTTTCCCAGAAACGTTGATGGGAATGTACGATTTTTTTCGTTTGTTTATAAGACTTAGTTTATAAGAAGACTCTTAATTTGTCGACTTTGAAATAACGTTTCCTTAATTTTTCTGCAAATATTCCGCTTGTAACAAAACAGACCGGTTAAAAAAAATGTATATGGCACGAAGTGTTTAACACGATAGACATATTCAGGAACCTTCCTTCTCAATTGTATTATTTGCTATACGAATGCACCTTTCCTTAGTCAATATTTAATTCGTAAAATCTGCACTGTCAAACAGCGCCCCGGGTCGCAGATGCTGTACATACACGAAGCACCTTCAATCAAGGTTTTGCTGATATTCTTTGTCATGATTTACTGCATTTTTTAATCTCCTTGTGTTTTAATGGTCTCTTCTTTTTTCTTTTGTTTTAAAGGAGGTGGGAGGGGGGGGAAGGAGGGGAGAGAGAGCGGTTACTAGGTTTAATGTAATGTTTTCAATTATAACTGCAAAATGGCGTCTATAATCGAGAGTGCGTGACTGCTTGCTGATGTTGTTGTTTTTTTATTTTTAGGTTTACCGTATTTGTTTTCTGAATAGAGGCTCTAATGAAGTGTTGGGTGCTGTAAAACATTTTCCAGGAAGCTATATCTTTCTCTTGATCAGTTTTGTCAGCTGGAAGGTGTTACTTCTAAGAGTGTTAATAATTTTCCTGTATTGCTTCATTTCGTCTGCTTCCTCTACCCCGTCTTATCCCAATCATCAGTCATCTTTTTGTCTGCTCGTACATCTTCCTCCTCTCATTATTATAATTATTATTATTATGTGAACCCGCTTCTTTGTCTTCTCTTCGATTTTCCAGCCACATTTTTTGCTTGTCTCACTCCAGCCTCACGCAAAATGGCCATTTATCGTTAACGTCTACTCGTTAAACATTTCTCTATTTGTATTGTCTTCATTCCATCAAAAATGCCAAATTTCTTTTCATAGATATAGCTTCACTCGCTTAAAATATCCATATATTATCCTATTCGTTATCAACATACACATACATCGTTCATTTATCGCACTTATTCCACCACAATCTAATCTTTATTTTACTGTTATCGTTTTACACTCATAAAAAATAGAATATTTTTTTTAAACGAACTTTTTTTTTTTTTTTGAGCCTCTCATTTTCTTTGTTTCGCGCAACTACAGCCGGTATTGTCATTTTTTCTGAAAAGCTTCATGCCAAATCTTTCAATCTATTATTGTAGAATGCCGAAATAAATATATGGTACTCAATCTGTAGACCAAGTATTTGACGTTTTTCCATTCAGTTACTAAAGTGGATTGACAGAAATGCATTCTCTTACTGAATTGGATTGACAGACATGTATTCACTTATTAAGTAGGAGGGACAGACATGCATTCACTTATTTAGTTGGAGGGACAGACATGCATTCACTTATTTAGTTGGAGGGACAGACATGCATTCACTTATTTAGTTGGAGGGACGGACAGCGATATCAAAAAAGAATCCGAAATGCAAGAGGAGCTGTCATTGCAAAGAGAAATATATGGACATCAATAGAAATCTAGTCCAAATGAAGAAAAAAAAATCTGAATCTTCAAAAACTTATTAAACATCAAGTCAATCTTATTGTATGGCTCTGAAACATGGAGAACAACAAAATAAACAAACAAGAAGCTACAGACTTTCATAAATGAGTGCTTGCGTAAAATAGAAAAATAGAAATGATCATCAGTGTGGAGCTCATGCCAAGTACCAGACATTCCGCAGTGGAACCAGAAGTGAAAAAAGACGCTGGTGATAGATTGGATACACTCTGAGGCAAAAACCTGTTGATAGCATTACAAGGCAATCACTGTTCTAGAATCCCCATCGTAAAATAATTAGAGGTAGACTAAAAAACACATGGACAAGAGAACTGGAGATAGCAATGAAAGGGATGAGTAAGACGTGAAGCTAGAGCTGATGGCATCGGACAAGAGGATTTAGCTTGACTTTATTGCAGGCTTATTCTCATTGGGAGCCGCGGTAGCGCAGTGGTTAGTGCACTGGCTTCCTAGCTCAGTGGTCCATGGTTCGATCCCCAGTTGAGGTGGGATTTTTTTAGACCGCGCAAACGGCTCCTGGGTCGACCCAGCCCCAATTGGGTACCATAGCAACTCTGAGAAGGTTAAGGCGGCCGGCGTGATGCTGACCACATCACCCCTAGTGTGCCGATGGTCAAGAAAATATGGGCCTAACACCATATTCCCAATATGCCTCAATGGGCGTATAAACGGGATCCTTTTTTGGGACACTGAAGAGTTATGTTTGTGATGATGATGATGATGATGCAGCTAGTATATTAATTCATAAGATCAAATGTTCCGTGCCTGATCTTGCAATATTAATAATAGATTAGAAAGTGAACAGTAATAAGAAAAACTTTACCTCAGTTTGTAAAGACGTTGTTCTGGTGTGACCGGTTTATTGTTTGGGTCACGTCTCTCAAACCTCTAGACTTGAAGGCATAATTCACTTTTATCTTGTACGCTAAAACTCCTATTTTTTTTACTTTCCGTCCTTTCATTGTTTTTCTCCTTCGTTGTCGTCATATTGCTATTTCTTCTTCTGTCCAGCTCTTCCGCGCTAAATTATCCCTGTTTCTTTCTCGTCTCCAACTGTCTCTTTCCTGACGTTTTGTTTCCACACATTGCTGTCACGTGATAGGATATCACATATCTGATTGGTTGGTTTTCCTACTTATTCTCATTGTATAACATTTGCTTTCGAGAGTATGGTGCAGTAAAACGAAAATTATGCGTATTTTATTTATTTTTATCATTAGTTTATTTCTATTACTTATCCTCTGCATTTGTGGTGTATGGTAACTAATTAAAATGAAACAAATAAGGACACTAGACAATTAAGCGATGTGACAACCGCTACGGCAACTCAAACCGGAGCATCCGAAGGGCGCCATTGCCTCGCTGCGAGTGAACTGTGTTAGGGAAACGACCAGTTAAGCACTAAAAGCAGTTCTTCTTCTTCTTCTTCCTCGTTCGTCCTGAAAAGGGCGGTGGTTGCGTTGTGTCTGTTTACGCCTAAGCTGTGATATCTGCACCTTTCGGTCGACACATCCGACTTCTGCACGGCATTTTTTAGAACCGGGTTTGCCTTCCCATTGCGATCCACACTCGCTCAGCCAGACTGCACTGCTGCAGACTGTTTCAAGGACCACCACGTGGAGGTGGAGTGCGGTCTTGACCAGCTCTGATTCGCTGGTCCTGACGCAGGCAGTCAAGCTATGAGTAGCTGACTGCGTTCTCTATTGCTGCGTCTTCGGGTCCCATAAAGCAGTTCATCACTGCGGGTAGTCACTGTCACGATACTACATGCAACTATGGAATATAGGACTCGGAACGGCCCAGACTTTTATAGAATCCCGTCACCACATAACGTTCCCATTCACAGGTGTAGGCCAAATACCAGACAAGATAAATGACGTCATAGTGCCGGTTCAATGACGCGAACAAAATGATACATTTGGCTTTTTATATCACATTTCATCCTCACTCTCAAAATTAATATTTTCTTTCTTATATTTGTTTTTCCCCTCTCCGTCTCCAACTTGACTGATTGATTTCAATCACTGATTGATTTACATTTGACGATATTACAAAAGACAGTCTTAGATGTAGCATTTAGATGTGAGATACTCTATAATATGAAATACTGCTTCACAGCGCTCCCTACCTACAACTGCACTTTAAAAAATAATAATAATAAACCTTTTACATTAAAGCAATTGCTTTTTGTCTTAAAATAAAAAGAAGATAAAACTCTTAACATAGAAGCTGGTTTCCCTTGTCAGACAAAGTTGAGCGGAACATTGGCACACCTTTATTTAACATTTCTGTCAACAACTACGTCAGACAAGCTTATTATTTCCTGGTTTTTAACACTTGCGTTTTCTTCGGGAACATTTATAATAACACCAGCCTGCATGATGTATTTTTCTGTGTCTGATTCTGTGTTTCTTGCTGCGATGTTCAAATAACGCTGTGAACCATTCTCTTTCACTTCAACAAACCATCCGTTTAGATTTGTTGCTGCCCACAGAGTTTACTTAAACTTTTCTCTGTTCATTATTCATTTTCAAATTTAGTTCTTTTTGTGATCAAGTTTTCCCATCCTCCGATAAAGTTGATTATACTACGCCCTGGTGTCATATTTTCTGAATGATTAGTATCTGATGTGCATATATTCTTCTTGTTTGCTACCAGTGGCGTTGCTAGGCATGTGCGGGGACCGAGGCTTTCTCCGTTGGCAGTGCAGTTCAGGGGGCAACAAATTGGCCCTTGTTATTTTCGCTCATGGCATGCAAGGCCGACTGGGAATAACTATGGCGATTATGTACCAAAGTTTCCTACGATATCCAATACTAGAATCAGCCGTACTTTTCATCTTCTCATTCCACATGATCAGTTTATCAATGTACTTCTTTTTGCACTTCACGTCTCTTTAGTTAAATTTGCTTGTTGTTAACAAATTTGCTAATGTTTTTTCTCTTCTCATAACGTATCCAAATAACTGTCAGTGCCTTATCTTACTGGTTAATTGACAACTTTCTTTTGGTTCTCTGAGACCTTGCTTATTAAATTTTCTGAAATGGTCACCAGGAAAACAAATACAAGGTTGTTATAAAGTCATTGTAATACTTTAAACTTAATAACTTTGGACATAGATATGATAAGAGCATACTGTAAAAGGCATAAGAAAGCGTTATTTATTAAATTTCATTTCAACACATTTCAAATGTTTAGCTTCAATATAACTGTAATATTTTGTGGCACATAGTTCAATCCGATTTTGTGACACGTTTAAAACCTTCTCCAATTGCTGCTTAGTAAATGGCATTTGTTAAACTGTCCTTAAGTTCATCCACAAAATGTGGTTTTTAATGAGTAGACAGCAGTTTGAATATACATTATGTATTTATATCTGCCGTTCACAGTGTACAAAGTTATTAAAGTTTGAAGTTGCATAATGACTTTATAAACACACTGTATAATTTACAATTTAAAATCAATTCTGTTTACCAACTAGCCTGAAACCATTTAAGTAATTCTGCAATATTTACTCTATTTGTACAGCAAGGGAGGGGTGACAAGCATATTGGAAATAATATGATCATGAAGCTGATTGGTTGACAGGATTAAAGCTCTGATACAAAAATGAGCATATAGCGTGGCGTTATCAAGGTTAGAATAAATTACTGGCAATTGCCATCAATATTATTGTATCTGCATTGTACTGGTGATATCCCTTGAACTTTCATTTAGCAAGTGGTGATTTATTGGGTCATACCCTGGAGCTACAATGTACCAAGCTGTCACACCACCTGGTATATTCCTTTTTCATCTTACGTCTTTTCTCACTCTATTATTTTCAATTATTTCGGATTTTTTAGTCGCATTATATACAGTTGTTTTACAATATCACGATTTAGAGGAAAAACATGAATGCAGGACAAGCTTATCAGATGACGTAAATTAAAGTCGAGCCTACACTTCTTGTGGGCTGATTTTAAAGGAATTTATTACAGCTCTTCCAACCACAGGACAAAAGTGTTGTGATTACTAACTGGTCCAGCTGTAGGGGTGGCTCCATGATCATTAATGAGCGAAACGGAAAAGAAGAACAGGATCTGTTCGTGATGGTGCAGACGATGGTGAAATGGCAGTAGACCTATATGGGAGAGGGAAATACCCGAAATCATTTGGAAATCTCCATGACGACCAGATAGAGCTATACATTCAGAGTCGTCACTCAAGACAAAATTGTGCTTATTGTGTCATATGAATCCAGATTATGTGAGCAGCACGCTTTCAAAATTGTTTAATATAACGATTTGGACACGAATTTGAGACAGGAAGGGTTTACAGCAAAATTCATCACTGTAAGAAGAAGAAGCAGGAGGTGTAGTGGTCGTCTAAGTTTATGATTCACTGAATAATTTTACCTGCAGGGACATCCAACAACAAAGACACTTAAGACATAGCAAAAAGGCATCGTGCTGGCTGTGGAACAATAGCATTGGTTTATGACATTCAAGACAGTTATTTATATATAACAAAATTGGTTCTTTCGCAACTGCTTCATGTTGGCAGAATGGATAAAATCAGGAATGAAACTGGAAATTACAACCAAAGTGTTGTGACTTTAATTCCAAGCGCAGTCAGAAAATCAACAAGTGTAGCGCTAATGAGTCATGACCCAACTGGGTCATCCTCTTCCTCTTAGAGTGTCAAGGATGTAAACGGTTCAAAACTCGTGTCTGACAGGGGAACCATTTTTGATGATCAGATTGCCTCTTGCTGTAATGTTCCGTACAGAGTTTCCTATCATTATTAGTCATAATCTGTGTAGTCCATTCAGTCCTTGGTGTATTCTTGATTTCCGCTCTGCAGTGATGTTGCAAACAAATTGATTGAGAGGCTTTCGCAATATTGAAAAAACGAAAGCAAGAAAGATAAGTTATTGGAAAGATGGAAGTTGAGGTTTTTTCTTAAATAGAAAAATTGTTTTAGCTTTCAAAGATCAAGGTTTTCTTATCTTATGTTGCCCTATTTGTTTTCTCCCTTACAAACTACCTTGATCGCTTTGTTTGTGCAAAGCGAAGTTGCTACATTGACTTTTCACTTATCGCCGCTCCACACGGAGTAAGAGTCTACACTGAACGACCTTCCTATTGTTAATCCAGACTTCTTGTCTGGGAAGATACAAGAAACATGTTGTTCACAGTGGTTCAATATGGAAGGACAGACGTTATTTGGAGACAAGGCGGCAGTCAGCAAATATGCAGTACCCAAAAACACGGTAGATGGCAATGTTGGTGAAAGTTAAGACACAGGCAGTAAGATAAAAAAGGTGATGTTGGAGCACGGAACGCAACGGAATACGTTCGGTTAGTGGATTCCATACAGCCCTTGTTGTAATGGATAATTAC
Organism: Oreohelix idahoensis; assembly: GCA_024509875.1. NCBI lineage: Eukaryota > Metazoa > Mollusca > Gastropoda > Stylommatophora > Oreohelicidae > Oreohelix > Oreohelix idahoensis. Next base: position 683,857 of record JAMPIV010014984.1, read on the forward strand.
GAGAAATGACATGTTGTAGGAGATAATCATTAATAGATGAAGTAGTGAGTTGTAAACATGATATATACCCACGAAAGTAGCAAGCCTTTATAAAGCATTGGAGTTTGAAAACAATATCGTATGTCACGTAGAATGTTTTACATGAGAGATGCGGGTGGGAGAGAAATCCCTACCAATATTACACTCATTGATGATGATTCGTTTGGCATTTTAGATGCAACGATAGACTGCTCTAGATTGGACTTCTCCTCCACGAAGCAATATGGATATGTGAGCGAAAATATTCGTTTTAACCTAGCGCACAATATTAGGACCCAAATATATATATATTTATATATATATACATAGATAGTTATACCCTGCTTTACGACGATTAGCTTTCCAATGCCTTGCTCATTCGATGGTTTTCAATTAACACCCATTTCCATGATACAACGGCTTGACTTTTCGACATTACACGTTTTTTTCGAAACCGCGTGGGCGCTGAGTCACAGAGTCGCTTCCCTTTGCTCTCTCTCTCTCTCTCTCTCTCTCTCTCTCTCTCTCTGCTACGCTTTATACTTTGAGACTCGTGTGTTTTTATCGCACTTCACGCGCATCATTGTGATTTAGCTCTGCTATTTTGTGATCAAAAATGTGTTCCAAAGTGATTTCACTATAGGTATATATGTATATATATATATATATATATATATATATATATATATATATATATATATATATATATATATATATATATATATATATATATATATATATATATATATATATATTTTTTTTTTTTTTTTTTGTTACAAGAAGTACAACAGAATCTCCATCAAGGAAGCGCTGTGAAGAATGGACTGCCTTTCTATAAGATGTGGCCTCTCCTTCAGACTTCCTTCAATAATTCGACAGTCGCAGCTACCAACAGAAGAATACTACGGATATTAAAGATAAATAAAATAATGTTTGACTTTGTTTGTTCAAATTATAAGTTGATTAGTTCGGTTAGTAATATACATATATGACCATTCCAGTAGTGTACTTGCTGTCGTGGAATATTCTAATCCACATATATAAATTAAAAGGTAAATGTAAAGCCTAACAAATAAATTCTATAAAAGGAAGAAGAATGGTAAAGAACAGTGCTGTCACAATGACAGTACTCGAAATCCCCTTTGTTTTATGCTTCGTCTGCAAATTGTAGCGTTTCCACAACACATTAAAACGGGTATTGCATTTCTAAGAAAAACGTTGAGAGGCACACTGCGTAATGACCTAAATTAATCCTAACATTAATTATACTACGTTACCAAAACGAACGAACAGATGGACTCAGATAGAAAGAAGGGAGGGCTGAAAATCAGGAACGCATGCAACACTAAACACGCGTCTCGCTATTAATGCCACCCCCAACAAGCGTAACGCGATATACAATTACTACTATCACGCGTGTAAGGCCACATGCACTAACTTTTTTTCAGACGGACAGTGATAAAAACACTAACCTTCCCAGAGTTAGGTTTTAAAATCCTGAAAAACGCTTATTAGAAAAGATAACATTAGATGGGTTTACGTTTGAAAACATTACAGTACCCAGACAGCACATCTTCGAAACAGGAGGTAGAAGAAATTGCATAATTTGAACGCAGCCACTTAGCTCTTTTAAATTTGTATATTTGGGTTCCTTAGGGCTTGCTGACAAAGAATATGTAAAACGTTACGCAAATAGTCTAGGAATTACCAAATTATAACCAAAATAAAATAGTGGGGATGCCTGACAGCATGAAATCATTTCTGCTCATAAAATTTTTTTATAACGTGTTTGAAAAAACCTTACGTTACGGAAATAGCCTACCATGTTAACTCCTAATTGATTGGAGCGCCACAAATGTAAGACTAAACACGATTGGTCGGGCTATAAATACTATCTTGTGTTGTCAGGGGAAACGTGAAAAAGGAGTACTTTTTTGAAAAGATGTGTAGACATGGTTTCATTGGGTAGAGCTGCGAATATACTCGATTCAGAGCGTCTGTTCATTGCCACATCTTGTAATAAACCTACTAAGAAGCAGTGCGTTGAGCACCAGTGTATATTTTATATAAAATAAAGCCTGGGACATCGGCAGATCGGAGTTGTGCTATATCCATTGCCAGTCAACGAAACTGTTTATTATTCTATGAATTGTGGTAAGCTTGAAATATTCAATATCTTTTAATGAAAATTGAATGTAAATTGTTAATTTATGCCTGTATATATGTGTAGTTCAGTAGCAAACATGATGTAAAGCCTATAATGCTCCAGCCTGAACAGAAGGTGTCGGAGGAAAGTAAAACTGCATGGAATGGCCAAACAGTACACTGACACCTAGATGATTGACTAGAAAGAAATAATGCTGGAATTGCAGAGGCGTAGTAACCATTAGGGAGGGAAATACTGGTATAAGGTCTTTCAGATGAAGCTGACAGTTGGCCTAACGCTCTGAACTCAATGTTTGTGATGTATTGTGCTCAGTGTAGAACTAGAGTATCAATTAGTTATGAAGTAGAAGGTACATCCTTCTTGTTTCAGGGACCGTGGTCTTAACGTTATTGGGCAGCACCTGGTCAGAGCTTTGCTGAAGCCAGAGGTGGACAGCATACTCCTTGGTCCATATAGCAACCAGTGGGGTGGCTCCAGAACTCATTAAAGTAATCGAGCAGAGGAGCCTTTTTCTGCAGTCATCACGAAAGATAAGAGAGTGTGGCCATGGAGCTCAACATTATGTACCCCCATCTTAAAATGACAGTGTAAAATACAATTAAGAGGGGAATTTAATTGTTTTAATATCAGGAACTGAGAACATCTCCAATACTAGTTCCAATAAAGACAAACTATTGAAGTCATGATGACACATACCAACAGAGCTTGAACAAAACAAAACCAGTATTACCTCATATTACTACTACACAACTGACACACATATGATACTATTAAAAAATATATGTCACTACAAGATTCATATTAATAAATTATGTACATATAACTTGTAATTAAAATTGATTGTGATTCCTGGTTCCCTTTGTATTTGAATCAGGACACATATACCTTCATGACAGCACTGAATACATATTGTTATTTGAAAAGTTATCAGTGACTCCTTTAAGATATCCTCGTAGAGTGTTTTATGTATGTGAGTGTCACAGTGTTGTCAAGTGTGGTGGAATAAATTAAATTGTTTATCTGTTTGTTGTTGTTATGACTTACACTTCATCATACACATACCCTAGACATATAACGTAGTCATCACACTATTCCAGAATAATTCTGACTGAGGTATACATATGTGGCAGCAAGTAAGGTTATATATAATACACTACTCTTATTAGATATATATACCTTCACAGCTGATCTCAGTCAGTACACTAAGTCCCCTATAAATATTTATAACATCCCACGTCACCACATATATTGGGGTCTCGCTCACGGGATTTTGAATCTTTACCTATTACAAATATTGGGGGAAATTCACTTCAGGGAATAATAAGAATTAAAAGGTATCCTTGGGTGGAATTAAATAAGGTTGAGCTCTCGGTGCCTGTGTTGTCCATTAGATATATATTTAGAGATTGAATTGTTAGTTAGACATTGTATAAACTTACCTGATAGACAATGGCGGACCTAGCCAAATTTCGATCTGCTGCTGTTCAGACTGCAAAAGAGTTAGGATTAGATGGGCAAGTTATGGTTGCCTATGTCACTACTGAATGTGACAAATTTATTGAACGCGAAAAAAGAAGGTTTGAAGCCGAAAGAAAGTTAGAGGCTGAAAGGGAAATTAAGAAGTTACAATTTGAGGCTGAGGCTGAGACTAAGAGGTTGCAGATTGAGGCTGAGGCTAAGAAATTGGAAGCAGAAGAAAGAAGATTGACTGCAGAAAGAGAAGACAAGAAATTAGCTGCAGAAAGAGAAGACAAGAAATTAGCTGCAGAAAGAGAAGAGAAGAAATTAGCTGCAGAAAGGGAAGAGAAGAAATTAGCTGCAGAAAGGGAAGCAGAAGATAAAAGATTACAAAGGGAACATGAGTTACGACTAAGGGAGTTTGAGTTTCAAGGCCATGCTCCTGAAAATGGTGCCAGTCCCTTTGCCTCTGATGCCACTGCTAGCCAAGGAGCCTCAACCTCAGCTATGAATTTTCATTTAGATCATTTTGTTGAGAAAGACGATGATATAGAGAGCTATCTAAATAGGTATGAACTATTAGCTACCACATATGGGTTAGAGAGAGAAAGGTGGAGCTTAAAGTTATCTCAAGGACTTCGTGGGGCAGCTTATGAAGTTTTTGCAAAAATGAGCAGAAGTGATCAGGAAAATTATGACATGCTAAAGCAGGCTCTTTTGTTAAGATATGAAAAGAATGCAGAATTTTATAGGAAAAAATTTAGGAATGCTAAACTACTGTCAGGTGAAACCTATCACCAGTTCTCTGCACGAATAGAGACATACTTGGAGAAATGGACTTCTCTGGGGAAAACCCAAGATCTTAAGGAAATGGTCCTTATAGAGCAATTAAGAGAGTCCATGGCTCCAGACCTGAGAAAGTTTCTCATGGAACAAGGTGCAGAGAGGCTGGGTGAGTTGCTAAATGTTGCTGAAAGGTATCAAGCAGCTCAAGCAGAGGTAACAGGTAATAAAAAGAAACAAGTGGATAACTTTAGGGCACCACAGAACTTTAATAAATTTGATCCTAGGGATCAAAACAAAGGTAAGCACCAGTTTGATAGGCCACGGTATGAAAATAAAAATAAATTCCCACAATTCGATGAAAGGAAATATGATGAAAGAAAATCTTTCAACCAAGGAAAAAGGTGGTGTAAAAATTGTCAGATGGACAATCATGACACTGACCGTTGCAGAAGGAAACCTGTGTATATGGCCACCCTTCAGGTCAGGTCGACCTCAAGACAGGAGGAGGATATTATGTTGGATACCACTCCAGAAGAGATGAGGAAGGCACAGGCTGGGGATAAAACACTCAAGCCTTGTTTCAGAAAATTGTCAACTTGTCATACAACTCCAGGCAAGGGAGATTTTTACATGAAAAACAAGTTGATGTATAGGAAGACTGGAGCTAGATCCAAAGGTCAAGGACAGCTGGTACTTCCTAAAAGATATAGGGCAGACTTAATAAGGAGCCTACATGTGAAACCAGATGGGGACCATGAGAAGATAGGTACCATCATTCAAAAGGTGGCTCACAATTATTATTGGCCCAAAGTAAGATGGGACATTGAGAATTTTGTAGAAAGGTGTAGCATAGCGCATGAGGGAACACCCACAAGTGGGAACATTGATCAGGACCTGGACACGCCACGGGGCAAAATTAGGCCTGATAATAAAAAGAAAAATAGATTTGATAAAGTGGACCAAATGGAATGGGAAGCCCCTTTTCACGAAAAAGCTTCACTTAACTGTTTTACAATGGCCACTATGTGGAGAGTGCAAAAAGATGTCTTACCCCAGGATAAGCCGAACATCCCTCAATCGGACTTAAACAAACTGGAGGAAGAGGATGTAGAGAGGAAATCTCTCATCAAGAATTTTAAGTGGGGAGAAAGCCCCAAAAGAAAAATTGGTAGCGGTCGTTTTATGCATGATAATTCTGGGAAGAAAAATCATCACTATAGAGCTTCGAGTGGAAGAGACCATACCGGTGCATGGACAAATAGGTCCACAAAACTAAAGGTCCATATGTAGCTTTGTTAAGAACGTGGACTGATGAAAAGGCAGAGGAAAACATTACATCTTCATACCAATATGTGAATGAGCTGACTGGCTGGAAACTTGCCAATGAAAATTTGAAACAAGCCAGGAAGAAACATGCTGCCTATTATAACAGGAAGGCGAAAGAAAGAGATTTGGCTGTGGGAGAGAAGGTACTGCTTCTTCTCCCCGGGAGTCAGAATAAGTTACAAATTGGATGGCAGGGTCCATATACAGTTTTAGAGAAGGTGTCTAGAACAAATTATAAGATAAATAAGAAGGGGAAAGAAAAAATCTATCATGTGAATCTCCTGAAGAAATATTTGGAAAGAGAACATCAGGAAGAGACACACTTGTTGACCTTGTCCATCGCCATGGAGATGAAAAAGGAACCACTTTCATCATTTGAATATCCACTACACCCCTGTGAGACAGCAGCACAGGTGAAAATCAGTACACATTTAACGAAAACTCAGAAAGAGAGAGTGCAACAGGTTCTAAATAATCATGCAGAGGTGTTAACAGACCGACCAGGGCATACAAACCTATTGGAATATGATATGAAACTGATAGACCCCACACCTGTCTGTATGAAACCATATTCGATTCCGTTTGCTAAGGAGAAAGCTTTGAAGGAAGAGATAGACTATCTATTGAAGGAAGGAATTATTTCACACAGTGAATCTTCGTATAGTTCCAGTGTTGTGCTCTTACGGAAGCCCTCTGGAGAACATAGACTCTGTATAGATTACAGGAGACTGAATGCCATTACAGAAGGACAGGTGGATCCATTGCCGGATACAAATCAGCTGTTTGCCAGACTAAATAAAGCTAAATATTTCTCAAAAGTGGATCTGAGTAAAGGATACTATCAGATTCCAGTAAAGCCTGAGGTTAGACCATACCTAGCTTTTAGTACCTCAGAAGGACACTATGAGTTTAATAGATTGCCATTTGGATTGAAGAATGCGCCTAGTGTCTTCTCTAGAATGATGAGAAAATTGTTGGATGTAAACATTTCGGAGGAACGTAATGAATCCCTGAGTTGCCTCTTTGATTGAGGATATTCCGAATGTTTCATACAGGATCCACTACGAAAACTCTGCTATCACCAGGTATATGTTATCTCCTCATAACGTACATTTTGAGGGAAATATAATGTTCTCTGGACATGTCATTGCGCAGACTCAGAGAAGAGAAATGGTGAATACGGGTTGCGAAGCAGCATTAAGACAAGCACTCACACTTGCGGCTGTTCAGTAACATAACCGAAATATATTATTGGTTGTAGAAGTCTGAGGCAGATTTCATGAGTAGTGCCTACTCTGAATGGACCCAACTACATAAAACCATGATAGCACCACAGCAGAGTAAAGTCAAGTTGACTTACATTTATCTATGTGTATATAGAATAAAGGACTGACATATAATGTCTGTTTTAAGAGGGGAGATGTCGTGGAATATTCTAATCCACATATATAAATTAAAAGGTAAATATAAAGCCTAACAAATACATTTAATAAAGAAAAGAAAAATGGTAAATGAACAGTGCTGTCACAATGACAGTACTCGAAATCCCCTTTGTTTTATGCTTCGTCTGCAAATTGTAGCGTTTCCACAACACATTAAAACGGGTATTGCATTTCTAAGAAAAACATTGAGAGGCACACTGCGTAATGACCTAAATTAATCCTAACATTAATTATACTACGTTACCAAAACGAACGAACAGATGGACTCAGATAGAAAGAAGGGAGGGCTGAAAATCAGGAACGCATGCAACACTAAACACGCGTCTCGCTATTAATGCCACCCCCAACAAGCGTAACGCGATATACAATTACTACTATCACGCGTGTAAGGCCACATGCACTAACTTTTTTTCAGACGGACAGTGATAAAAACACTAACCTTCCCAGAGTTAGGTTTTAAAATCCTGAAAAACGCTTATTAGAAAAGATAACATTAGATGGGTTTACGTTTGAAAACATTACAGTACCCAGACAGCACATCTTCGAAACAGGAGGTAGAAGAAATTGCATATTTTGAACGCAGCCACTTAGCTCTTTTAAATTTGTATATTTGGGTTCCTTAGGGCTTGCTGACAAAGAATATGTAAAACGTTACGCAAATAGTCTAGGAATTACCAAATTATAACCAAAATAAAATAGTGGGGATGCCTGACAGCATGAAATCATTTCTGCTCATAAAATTTTTTTATAACGTGTTTGAAAAAACCTTACGTTACGGAAATAGCCTACCATGTTAACTCCTAATTGATTGGAGCGCCACAAATGTAAGACTAAACACGATTGGTCGGGCTATAAATACTATCTTGTGTTGTCAGGGGAAACGTGAAAAAGGAGTACTTTTTTGAAAAGATGTGTAGACATGGTTTCATTGGGTAGAGCTGCGAATATACTCGATTCAGAGCGTCTGTTCATTGCCACATCTTGTAATAATCCTACTAAGAAGCAGTGCGTTGAGCACCAGTGTATATTTTATATAAAATAAAGCCTGGGACATCGGCAGATCGGAGTTGTGCTATATCCATTGCCAGTCAACGAAACTGTTTATTATTCTATGAATTGTGGTAAGCTTGAAATATTCAATATCTTTTAATGAAAATTGAATGTAAATTGTTAATTTATGCCTGTATATATGTGTAGTTCAGTAGCAAACATGATGTAAAGCCTATAATGCTCCAGCCTGAACAGAAGGTGTCGGAGGAAAGTAAAACTGCATGGAATGGCCAAACAGTACACTGACACCTAGATGATTGACTAGAAAGAAATAATGCTGGAATTGCAGAGGCGTAGTAACCATTAGGGAGGGAAATACTGGTATAAAGTATTTCAGATGAAGCTGACAGTTGGCCTAACGCTCTGAACTCAATGTTTGTGATGTATTGTGCTCAGTGTAGAACTAGAGTATCAATTAGTTATGAAGTAGAAGGTACATCCTTCTTGTTTCAGGGACCGTGGTCTTAACGTTATTGAGCAGCACCTGGTCAGAGCTTTGCTGAAGCCAGAGGTGGACAGCATACTCCTTGGTCCATATAGCAACCAGTGGGGTGGCTCCAGAACTCATTAAAGTAATCGAGCAGAGGAGCCTTTTCTGCAGTCATCACGAAAGATAAGAGAGTGTGGCCATGGAGCTCAACATTATGTACCCCATCTTAAAATGACAGTGTAAAATACAATTAAGAGGGGAATTTAATTGTTTTAATATCAGGAACTGAGAACATCTCCAATACTAGTTCCAATAAAGACAAACTATTGAAGTCATGATGACACATACCAACAGAGCTTGAACAAAACAAAACCAGTATTACCTCATATTACTACTACACAACTGACACACATATGATACTATTAAAAATATATGTCACTACAAGATTCATATTAATAAATTATGTACATATAACTTGTAATTAAAATTGATTGTGATTCCTGGTTCCCTTTGTATTTGAATCAGGACACATATACCTTCATGACAGCACTGAATACATATTGTTATTTGAAAAGTTATCAGTGACTCCTTTAAGATATCCTCGTAGAGTGTTTTATGTATGTGAGTGTCACAGTGTTGTCAAGTGTGGTGGAATAAATTAAATTGTTTATCTGTCTGTTGTTGTTATGACTTACACTTCATCATACACATACCCTAGACATATAACGTAGTCATCACACTATTCCAGAATAATTCTGACTGAGGTATACATATGTGGCAGCAAGTAAGGTTATATATAATACACTACTCTTATTAGATATATATACCTTCACAGCTGATCTCAGTCAGTACACTAAGTCCCCTATAAATATTTATAACATCCCACTTCACCACACTTGCTTCAGCAGTGAAAAAAAGGTAATGTTTTGCTTTACGACAGTGGCCTGGAACCTAACATGTCGTATGAGCGAGGTATGCTTGTATGAGTGTGTGTGTGTGTATATATATATATACACACACATTTATATCATGCAATTAGTCATCTCTATCCAAAAGCACTTTCGTCCGACTCATTAGGGTTAAACTTAAGCGTTCAAGGAGAGTAAAATATTCTGAGAAAGATGGAAGTGGTGTGTTGAAAAGGAGGGCGCCTGATGCTAATATCAGGGACCCAACACTTACAAGAGGCATTTGTTTTCCTCTTAGTTTGTCGTACGTGTGTGATACAAGTTGCCAACATTTGACGGGTCTTGAAGACGCTTGACTTGACAACCTAAGCAATTACCTCGGCCGTGTGCAAGAGACGTGCTGCTGCTACAATATTTGAATATTGACAAAAAGTACAGTCCACAGCTCCAGTGGGAACCAACAGCAGCTGAAACAGACGCCAACCAAACGTCTACCCGAAGCTAAGTACCATAACAGCTCAACCAAAGGACATTCCAAATCTGTTCACAAAGTCGGCTACAGTTTAAACTATGATGATGATCAATATCATCGTTTCTAACCAAAGGTATTTATTTAAATCTTGTTAAACTTTAAGTGATTTTTAAAACATGTTTATCTGTAACTTTAAAGCTATAGTTGAATTAATCACTATTGAGTATGTCTGCACCCGTATGACTCATATTGTGTTACATACATAAACATATAGAGCTAAAAAATTAATAGTTGCTGAATCATCTTCATCGGGGAGGGGGGGGAGAGGGGGGAGGGGGCTCAAAAACCCCGAATAAAAAATTACCTCATAGAAGCGGCGGGTGTCGTGAGTTGGGTATTTTAGAAGTATTTTGTTGAGTAAATGTGAGTGAGCTGCAACAACGTGAGTGAACTGCAAGAATTATAGAGAAAACACAGATAATGTGCGAAGTTAGGAAGAAACTTAAGACAGTCTGGAAGAAGATCTATTAAAGCTATCTCTCTTTCCAAGCCCCTTAACTCACTTATGTATTCCTAAGTATCACCCGTGTCGCGAGAGGGTGTAATATTTGTTGAAATATAAAGATATCCTGGACACAAAGTTATATCAGGTGATACCAGGATAGTGCCAGAAAAGGGACTGGTCTTATAAGCAATACCCCCTTCTCTGATGTGGCAGAGATATTATGATTAATAGATTTTATATATCTTTTCTTTATTCTACACTTGTCTTTTACCTTTCTTTCGCATACGCTAGATTGTTAGCAATTCAAACCTTTGTCATTTCCTTTCTAATTTAGCAACGCATTTCATTGCGGTTAGCTAAGTTCTTTGATGAGAGATCGAATCGTGTTAATTCGTTCTCGACAGGGATAATAAGGAAGACCATTGTCTATCACTTTTCCCTGATCTGTTCGCCTATAAGTTAATTATTCACGGTGAAAGATTTGAGATCAAAGACGAGCTCGCTCATATTGCGTTTATGACCATAGTCTGCAGGCAGTAATAAGGTGATCTGGTAAGACGAGGAAATCTCGCACGAGTCGGGTCTATTACGTTACGACGGATCTCAAATGAGTCCGTTCGCAACAGAGAAAGGTGGCGTTAAGTTTGATAACGTATTTTTCGATAGAGAGCGATCAAGGGGAGATAAAATTTGGGAAACAAGATGAGCAATTGTATTGCCTCCCTTTATTAACCAACTCGCTAGAAAGTAATTAAAACATGGTGAGCATAGCCAGATCAAAGACTTTGCTAGCCCGATTTTAAGCAGTCTGTACGCTGCCAGATGGCGAGACAGAGCGGCAAACTGGTGCGAAGAAATCGTTTGATTCGCAGAATGAGCAAGGAAATATGTAAATCTGGACGTAAGTGCTAAATGTATTAAGTCTGGGCTAATTTCTTCCTTTCCTATATTTAAACCCCAGCAGTTTAGACTTCATTCATTCAGTACTCCTCAGTTTCAGAAGACAGATTGCTTCGTTCTAGAATACCTTGTAGAGTGTAGTTCTTAGTTTCTCGACATCTAGCCGAGTTCTAGAACACCTGTATAAGTGAAGTTCTAAGTTTCGTGGAGATAGCCTGTAGTTCTGTTTTGGAGGTAATAATATAGTGACTAGTATTGTCGAGTGATTAATTGTTAGTTCGAATTATATCTTCACTAGATTTTTGATAAAAGTGTTCTGCCAGTTAGGCCAGTCATTCTAAATTCTGTAAGTTTTACTGTGTTACAGTGGATAGCAGAATAAATAATAATTTCTAGCTAAACTATAATATAAATTTTATTCACTGCTAGTAATCAATCAGAGAATAAATTTAACTAACTAAGTAAATGCACTGATTCATCACTTGAGTATTGACGGAATATGTACGTATTTCTAATTCATGATGATTGATTTCTTTTTCATGACTAGAATTTATTTCACGGGAGTTTTAAACGATGAGACAAGCCCTAATCTTATAGTTTCTGATTTAAGTTAAATAACAGAAGTGAAAATTATATTTTACGCGAGGGTAGGATAGGAGGTGTGTATAATATTATGATTAAGTTTCTGTATGTTTCTTTTTCTTTTATACAGGATATGGGTCAAGCCCAAAATCTACCAGCAGTTTCAGTATATATATGAGAGTAACCTAGAAGAAACATTTTGTACTTAAATACGTGGGTGTCCACGTTATAACCTGTCTGGCATTGTGTTTGCATCCAGAAAAGAGACAGAGTACCCATCTCACGAACTTTAAGACTAAATGATGTAACTGGGCCTATTGAGCCAGATTATGTTTCTTCCCTAAATCTCATGTACATTCTGCTTCTGTGGCGAAATTACAAACAGTAACATTTCCGACGTTTGACCAATTGTGGTGTGACCAATAATTTTATATTGAGAGAAGTTACCAACCTGTCATTTCCTAAGTACTGGAAACCTCGAGATTCTGACATTGTGAGCCCATTTAAAATTTCTTACCTGAACTGATTCAAGTGACATAAACAGTAATCCTAAAATATAGTTGTAAAGTGAACGCTCCCCGGAACATTGGATGAAATCTGTATCTGCAGAGCTGGGGTTCTCTTTATCAAAAGAACACGGATTCACTGAGGGTGTGTGTGTCCTAAAGTTTGCGCCTGAAGGTGCAAGACATCAAGTTTGTAGGTAAGAAAGAATGTCAGTGGCCACTGGTGAATGAACAGAGAGAAAGCAGGACTGAGTGATTCCCTTATGGTATAATTTATGCACCCACTTCGTGTTTTCTTTATGCAAGTTTGTTGCTAATGATGTTTTCCTCTTAGAATAGATTAATATATCAACTCTGTTCTTAACTGTAGAGGGAAATCCTAGACTATAGCGTAAAAATGTGTGACTCTTTGGGGATATAACTTTTCTGCTAACGGGATCGTGGGCTCAACAGAGGGGGAAAGGATTACACCTATGGGTCTATTCTTTTAGTAGTTCTTTAACCTATGCGTATTTATATGGGATTGATATTCGAAATTTTGGTTGTGGTGAAATTCTTATGATAAATAAATTTTACATAAACTTATTCAAGTGTGTCGGTCAGCTCGTCCCAAAATATCTATATTCCATTGTTATAGTTTTCACGTCTGTGCGTCTAACTGTCGTCACTTGTGTGTGTGTGTGTGTGTGTGTGTGTGAGTGGTATATATATTACTATATATATTCTAGTAGACTGTCTGACTAATCTAGATCTGTTGTAGAGATAGGCTGACCGAGAGAAGCTTCTCGAGTGTCAGGGACAGACTCTATTATTTTCCACCATCTCACTCGTGAAAAATCTATTTCTTATATTATCTCCCACTGAGCTATCACCTATTCTATTTCTATTCAGAAGGGACCAACCCAAGTCTTAATTCCCTTATCACAAATCTACGACATCTGAAAAGAGTAAGGGTGTATAGACATCAAAGGTAAGATCAAGCTGTATAAGTTCCTAGGTATGATGATAGTGTATTATCCTAAGTTTCTAAATGCTCCTCTCTAGATCCTCCTCTGTTTATAAGGTTAAGCTCTGCTAGGGGTATTTACCAACAAGAACTATAACTTAACTTAAATAATTCAAGTACGTCTGTTGGTAAATATTTACAATTTATTTTATACAAGTTATTTTCTTTTCTTTGTGAAAATCTTTCACTGAACTCAAAATTTGATTACAACATAAAATGACTAAAATCACTTGTAAAATGTTCAAAATTATCTACAGTCTTTAAATTTGTAGGAAAGTTCTTCTCTCTTTACTGAACTCACTCTGGTTGTAGACTGTCTAAATTTTAGAATCAATAAAAGTTCCTCAGTTACTGGATTTCTGTCAATTACTGATCAGGAATTAGCCTATCTAATTGCACTGAGTTTTCCTCATTAACTACTGTCTTAGATGGCTTAGTATTTGTGGTCTATCTGGTTCTACACTGAACAGTAGCCTTGTTTGGCCACTTATCTCCTTTTCTTGTTTTGAAGCCTGTCCCACTTCGGTTCTGGAAAGAAAGATCAACTGAGATTCTTCCAGGCCTTGGGTACTGGGTGGCTTTCCTTCTAGACAAAAAGGGCGCTTGCACCACTAGCTCCTTTAGTTTTGGGCTGGCTCTTTACAAGTATACGTGTGGTACAGGATGTAACCTGAAATACAATTGTTAACCACTGTATTGTCTATCTCTATTTCCCTAACACAGATGTAGGGGATGAGAGACAGTTTCATTCAGAGTGCAAGTAGACACACAGGGCATAACAAATCAGTATTAACACAATCCAGTTCACTGTGAAGATAATCTTTCTCCAATTCCTTGGTCACAACTAGCTGTCCAAGATTAGCCTCCATACAGTTATTAGGTTTTGTTGACCATACTATGTGATATCTTAAACAATGCAGTAATACAATTCCTTTCATCCTTTCCTTTGTTCCTGGTGTGTGTCCCATTCCTTCAAGAAATAATTCTTTAAATGCTTTACTAAAACTATGAACACACTTCTCGCTGCCATTCTCAAACTATTTGAATATACACAGGCTAGGTTTTGCCTCCAGAAATTACACAGTATTTTTATAAGACATTTTTACACACTTCCTAATGCACCATTTAATTAATTAATTAGGACTATATATATATATATATATATATATATATATATATATATATATATATATATATATATATATATATATATATATATATATATATATATATTCTTTCTTACCCTCAAGTACATACAGTCGAGCTATTAATGGTCACGCAGTCTGCTCTCAGATGCAGAAGGCAAAGGAAGTCTTCACTGACAGAACTGGCGCTCTCGCTGTATTTTCAAAATATTTTGGCCTGCTTTCGCAAGAGGGCAAGTCCTTACATAGGTCAGGGCCGGCCGACACGGGAAGCAGAACTGCTGCCGTGTGTTGCAGATGCAAATATCGGCATACATTTGACCAGATGTGCAAATATGGAAAACCAGGAATTTTAATATCTTCCTTATTCCTGGAGCGATTTCCTTCATCTTAGGTTTAAAATACGCCCTTGATTAGTTTTTATCTTTCTATATAATTGTCTTTTTCATTCATACTTCCATCTTTTCCTAGGCGCAGCCTAAACAGCAAGATTTTTGACTAGCCTAATGTCTCGATGCATTCTATTTCACTTTCTCTGTTATTATAATAATTTTTATGGAAGTCCTTACACCTACCTATACAGTAACATTCCTATTATTAAATTACTGACCTCTTCCAGGCGGTACGTCGCTCATAATGCTGTAGTTTAATTCCATTTCCGATAAGGTTACACAGATTTGACTGGCCATGTTGAATGCCTAATACTAGTGTAAACAAACGAAGAAGGAGGCCATTCCATTGGTCCGTCTACGATACACTATTATAAAGTATGGCGTACCGTTGTGGTAAGAATGACGTGTTGTGAATCCGACTTCACGACAACCCGCTCTCTCTCTCTCTCTCTCTCTCTCTCTCTCTCTCTCTCTCTCTTCTTTCTCACAGATAGATAGAGAAATAGTAAGAGCTTACACAGTTACTTAGTAATATGTAGAGATAAAGGTCGTGAACAGCGCATTAACAAAATGTTAAAATTTATTAAAGTTTTCTTAAGCTTGTATAGAAGAAAAGAATAAGAATCTCAGCAAATAATAACTGATAAAATTACAAAGTTAACAATTACATCAATTCATACATCAATGAAATCAAAACCGACTAGTAGACCACCGACAGGAAAAATAAACTGAGAGTTAACAATCCTTAGCTGCTTGTGAAAAATATAAAAACAAACTTAAGTCACTATCTTTATGTCTCTGCCCATAAAATGATGGGGAAAATTTATAAATCCATTAAAGACACTATCCTTTGTGCCGTTTTCACAAAACAAACTAATCTCACCTAAACCAAGATAGGCGGTCGGTTAACTCGTCTTTCCTCTGACAGCTAGTACACGCAGGTGTCGTACTGACCAGACGGCATTACTAGTCGTGGTCAGCGCATGGCAACCGTCTGTATTGGCGCTCTTATCCAGACGCTACGAATTATAAACAAACGTGCCCGATATCTAATACTCGATCCGTAATCTTGTTGGGTCTGGTTTGAGACCTCTTTTTGTGACTGAGCACTCCGTTTAACACACAGTAAAATACTTTCAATTAGGCTGGCGAGGCTGTGTTGATTGATATGCTGGATGCCACTATGATCTGACTTTTAATAAATAGGTGAGTAAGAAACCACTACTGCACAATACGTGACGTCAGGCTGAGGTCGCTGATTCTACACTGCAATGAAATCGATATTCACGTGATCTTCCACCCGTTTAAAAGGGTTATGCGAAGTGGGTATAGTTGCCATGCAATTTGACACTCGTCTTGCTGCAAACTGTTAGACAATAGGGAGAATGTGTGCGTTCCCTCAGCTTGTGTTTGTAGTCAGCTGTTTTTAGCAGTGGGGGTACCTGGAACTAAAGACCAAACATACACCCATTACCTCAAGCAAAATAAAATCATAACTTTAATGTTATGCTACAGTATTTGTTTTATTATTGCTAGGTAAGTCTCTGTGTTGTCTCTTTCCACATGAGTTGTCCTCCTGTTACTTCCACAATATCAATTGTCAACATGCATCCCACATAAGCTAATATATTTTGTACATACATGTACATCTGAGCATTTGCTCTGTCCGTAAAATTGACGGGGTGTTCCCACCATGTAGTTCTCATTGTGAGAATGTACCATTCATAATATATCATTACTTGAATTTACATAAAATATTAGCATTAAATACATTACACAACCAATTTGTATGCGCCGCGTGGGGTCGATAGAAAAAGGAATAAAATAATAATCTCCAAAATGGAATACAAATATAGGAGTTGTTTATGCTGCTATGATACATTGTGACTTTACATTGGATATAATTCTTTCACTGGTTGGTGGTTAATACTATAGGCTGCCTTGTAATTTATATCTGAACTACACAATAGACATACCATATTTCAATTTCCTGCCATGAAACGTTTCTCCCAGAATAAAATATCTGCCTCCCACAAATTCAGTCGTTATAGCAAACACCCGTCACTAGTAAGATTTATATATAATAATTTACACAACTGTAATTCCCTAAATTTAATGTCCGCTTAAGCTTACAGTTAACCCATTGTAAACACTAACAAAACTATGAAGCTCTTAGCAGATTAAGTATCTGTTAGCTTATGGTGTAACGGAGCTACATTGGCACATTTAACACGACAATGAATCAATTACTGATTAAAGGAGTAGTTACAGAAAAAAATTGCAAGTCACTGCAATCAGTTTTTATATACACTAATGACTAAGAACTTATTATTTTACAAAGTCTCAACTCACCCCGAGATACCAAGAATCTTAAGCGACACTGATCAAATTATATGCCCACAATTGCCGGTGTCTCATTCGGTTTATTCTCGGGCCCAGTTTGTTAACGAAGTGTAAAGACATAACCAACTATCAGGCATATATAGTCATGGAACGAACGCTGACCTAACCAACTGCGATCGCGTGCTGTGTGCACATATCTAGGCCACCCCGTTTTAACGTAACCCCGAGTAACATAAACATTAGTCTAGAATCTACATCAGAGACACTAAGTTCCCTGTAATTACCTAACGTTATACATTGCTCTGCAGCGTTCGACAACTTCGGCTCTCAACCCATCCCCCCCTCCCCCCGCGACAAAGGCACAGAACAAATGCGAGTTTCTCTCCCCTGGTCGTCGACGTAAGGAAATTACCCAGCTTTCAAAGGGTTGGCCACTCTGCACCGCTGAACTAAAATAGATCTTAAGTAAGGCTACCGCCCGTTCATCGGCTAGTGTAGTAAAAACACTTTTACGTATGAGGAACGTCCCTCTGGGCTGGCGTACCACTGGTGCATCTTATGCAATGCTATTTTAAGCTGCCGATCGCGTCCACAGCACGGAATCTACAATAAAGGGTCGACACGCAATACAAAAGCTAGATCGGTGCAAACAGGAGCAGAAAAATTTAAAGAAAAGTGCCAGGATAGGGCAGGGACAGATTGGAAAATTCAAATTTACTGCTAATTTGCGACAGCGGGAGAATACTAAAAGTTCATGACAGCTTAGATGATCTTGCTTTTCTTTAACATCCTTTGTCGCTCCCTTAAATAGAAGCATCATTCTTCTGTTTATATCTCTGCCAAGAGTAATCTTGGACAAAGGTTGATACCTTTGAAGACCCTCATCATTATAGTCTAAAGTTGGCCATTGTTTGACCACTACTGCGGAGCAGGGGAGACGATTACGCCACAGTGACCAATAAAATTCAATGATTACGACTGTAGCTGGAGTATCATTTATATGTAACACTCGTATCTGCTCAAGGTTATTGAACTTCATAATCCGTTGAATTTGTACTGAAATATTTTGAACTCATAATGAGTAATCGATTCATAAGAGCAATATTTACTTACTTACTCGTTCCTCTTCTACCGTGAGGTGTAGAGGTTTGGAAGCAAGAGCCCCATACTATTCTATTGGCTGTCTTCCTCCTGGCCTGGGTCCATTCTAGTCCTTGGTCGTTCAGAGTATGAGCAATATTTTCAGGTAAATTATCTTCTTTGTAGCAGTTTGTGTAGTTTTTCTTTAGCAGTGAGAGAATCGTCGATCAAGTCTATTTTAATGTTTTGATCTTTTTTTTTTTGGTTCTATTATTTAAAACGATAACGATGTTCTAATGTGTTTGTAAAACTAAGATAAAACCATTTGGTTTTAGTCTCTGCTGTCATTAACCATCCATAGCCCTTCATTAACCATCCATAGCCCTTCATTAACCATCCATAGCCCTTCATTAACCATCCATAGCCCTTCATTAACCATCCATAGCCCTTCATTAACCATCCATAGCCCTTCATTAACCATCCATAACCCTTCATTAACCATCCATAGCCCTTCAGTTGCCAATGAGGCACAGACCGTCAACAAATTAAACACCAAGCTGTCACGTGCTTTGGGTGACTTGTTTATCTTCTTGAAGCTTATATGAAGGTTCTACCGAATAGGTCCCCATGCACAACCCTGTTTGGTCGTATTGTTAAAAGACATTCTATAGCCTACATACGATTATTTGGGCCGAAGGGCGAGAGCCCAAGTGCCGCTGGATCAATAACATACATACGATTACGAGTGGTCTCTGAGGAGAAAAATGAAGAATAGAACCGATTCCCGTGCACGTGATTCGTGAGTGACGACTAATTTAAGGCAGTGCCTGGGGCTGGCAACCTCATCATGTTAAACCATCATTATTTTACTTGTGCGCTCCATATAGAG
The DNA here is from genome assembly GCA_024509875.1 of Oreohelix idahoensis. Lineage (NCBI taxonomy): Eukaryota > Metazoa > Mollusca > Gastropoda > Stylommatophora > Oreohelicidae > Oreohelix > Oreohelix idahoensis. The sequence continues at coordinate 703,262 of JAMPIV010014984.1, forward strand.
CATGGCGTTACTGCTGCAGAGGGTCCCCTTGTAGGATACCTGCATCAAGCAGTCACATGATCTTGTAGCTGTGGTTTGTGTGACAATGTGTTTTACAAGATGTGGTTGCCAGCACAACCTCGTATTAGTTGCCTTGTACGACATGCATGAGAGTACAGTAGTCCTATTCCTTCTTTGTATCTTCAGGCACCCCCCCCCCCCCCCCACACCCAGGAAACACAGCAGAGGAAGCACTTTGGCACAGGATATCTGTAAAGAGGCCAACTACAAGTGTGGCCTGACGTTGCTTATGACAGGAAATTTAGTAAAAAAAAATGAACTTTCTCGAAAGCCAGATGAAAACAAAGTTGTCAAACATTTTTATTATTTTTGTAAAGATTTAACGCTATATTTTTTCTTAGCGTCAAGAGAACGCAGATTCCAGAAATGTTAAATTACTACCCATCAACCACGCAATAGACTTCGTGACAAATGTGAAGAACGTCAGAAGGGTATAACTTAATCTGTGCTTGTAATCCCGCTCAGGTCCTAACAATATTTTCATTTGATGACTCAAGTTTGAAACAACATAAGACCGCTAGGTGGCGCTTCCACCTGTTACTTGCGTGTTTATGGCGCGGTTATTGTTAACAAAAAACGGAGACAGTTTCCGTGTGTTTGTGCCAGGTAGCAAAATTTGTTTCACCTGTTTCTAACTCTTCTTTTCAACTCGCCTTTGGCACCGTTTATCTGCAACTCTGTGCAAAGAAGTATTTTAGTAGAAGAATTGAGGAGGCGCGGGAGATATAGTTACGGAGAGGTCCTGAAAATGAAGACACACTGAAAGAGGTTACAAGATTTTAAAAATGATGCAAAAGTCTATGTGTGAGGTATAGCCTTAGTGTAAATATACGATTAATAGTTTAAATATTGTTAAAAATTCTTCAACCGTGAATACACCAAACCCAAACATTAATCAATAAAAATACGCATATGACAAAGCAGTATTATACAGACAACACCAAGCAAAGAAAAGTCAAGAATTGTTTTCCGAAAAGAGATAGCAAGTTGTCTACGGATTCATCTGAAGACAATAGTAAATAGATTGTACAGCAACTGCGCACAGAGAAAAGACAGAAGATGTGAATGGATGAATTGAAATGAAATGATGACGGAAAATTGAAAATGTTGACAGGGTAGATAATCAAATAATAAGACCACAAAAAAGGGGAGGATATAAATATATTAAGCGAGAGTAAAAGGAATGAACAGCAGATGAGATCGAAAATGTGCCAGTTAATTAATACCTGAAAGTATGTACACTGTAGGCAAGGCTAAAGTGTGGTCCACGAAAATAGGGGATACGTCTTGTTAGGAACAAAAGATAAAGAAAATTGCCAACATTACGAGCACAAGCTCTTCTCAGTGACAAACAAATAAAACCAGAGAAGAAAGAAAGCGCACACAAAAAATAAATCAAATAACGGAAACGTGCCGTAAATTGAAGTACCTGTAAACACGTACCAACGTTTAAAAAAATAATACTTTTAAAAACGGTATAAAAATTTAAAAACGGTATAAAAATTTAAAAACAAAAGAAGGAGGAGTGACTAGTGAGGGGGGAGGCTTGGGCTTTTAAGCCGTCGGGCTTAAGACATCCTATATGGTAGATGACAAGTTTTTTTTCAAGATAAAACCAGCTTTTGTCATCCACAGAACTGGATATGATTGTACTGACCTGGATGTACCTACATGGTCGGGTCTATTAAAATTGGTGGCTACAGGTGAGCGACCGATTAGCACAGGGGTTAGAGCGCTGGTCTCTCGCGGCAAAAGTGCTGGGATCGAAACTCGGTGGCTTCAAGTCTACCCAGCTGTAATAGATACCTGACTCTGCTCTGGAGTTAAAGAAGGAAAATGCAGCGAGGATGAATGTGGCGAGAGGTTTTATTTGGCTCTTGGATCAGTATAGTACTGACAATTACAGAAATAGAATTTCTGCAGAAAATGGTGAAGTCCCAGTGTCTGAGAGGACTACTGGTATCACAAATTAGTTACGGCTGTGAATGATCTGATCTCGAAACAATAGTATAGAGGAGACCGACATAAAGCGCCACCTCTGCTGTGTAACTAATTGTGATATTAAACAAAGCAAGGAAACAGATTTTTACTTAACAATGATAAAATTGACAAGTCGTTCAAAATACAATTTCCTTATATTTTATTTAGTATATATACACTATCTACTCTTGTGCTGAAAGGTGAATGTTGCAAAAAAAATGGAATGAAATGAATTGGTAAGTTTACATATGATTTACAAATATTTATATTTATAAATATTACAACACGTTTTCCAATTATAGGAACAAAAATTATATCAGCTGTGCTGTTAATTAAGGATATAACGTTTATCAGCTATGCTGTTATTTACGTATAATTTATCCACTATGATCTTATTATTGTCTCTTGCTACGCTAATTCACGTTTTCTTCATTGACAGTTCTATGCTCACAATGCCGACAGAAATGGTACTAATGTGTACTCATCTCTCTTAAGTCTGTTCTTCTTTGTTTGGTTCACACCACCGGCAGAGTATCGTTCCTTTAGCCCACCCAAGACTGAGGGGGACCAAAGATGTAGAGTCTGGTCAACCTCTATGCTCCTGCGGAGTTCCAGGCAGCGGGATTGACTCGAACATACGACCTCAGGTTTTTAGGACACAATTAAACCTGTAACAAAGCAAAAATAGGGGCTAATTTATGTCCTCAAGCCCACCTATTTCTAGTGTGAGTGAAATGAGCGTGTCTCCGATGTATGCATGTGGGATGAATGACAACATGGCTCAGTATGATTTAGCAATAGCGAGACAAGACAGGTGTCTACTTGCAAAACATTCTTTCTGATAAACTAATACATGGATACATTCAATAATATAGATTCAATACATGAATACATTTTATACATGAATACATCCCAAAATATAAATCAATACATGAATAAATCCAATAATATGTACACCTAGGTGTGATACAACAATGTCCTTCCCCCTATACTATATCACGCCCTCTCTGACAATAGCTGGTAACATATATCCTAACAATATTGTTATGTTCTTATGATAGGAGTATATGAGACGAGGACTGGTTGGTGATATATCAGGTTGGAGTTATAGGAGACAATAGATTGGAGTTAGATGCGACAATAGATTGAGTTATAGAAGACAATAGATTGAGTTAGATGCGACAATAGATTGAGTCCTGACAAGGACTGTTTTGGTTATATTGCAGTTGGTCTTATCTGAGACAATAGATTGAGTTATAGGAGACAATAGATTGAGTCCTAACAAGGACTGTTTTGGTTATATTTACAGTTTGGAATTATCAGAGACAATAGACTGAAGTTATATACTGACAATAGATTGAAGTATAGGAGACAATAGGTTGAAGTATGAGTCCTATTAGTCTTCGTCTATTCAATCATAATAGGAAATACAATCATTATACTTAATTCCCCCCCAAGATACAATCAGTAACCTGATAGGTAGTATAAATGACACACAACAAATACCAACGGTTATCGTAAAAATATTTACCCTCCTAAGATTTTAAACTGGCCAGGTTTTGACGCGACTTAGTGAAGTAGGTTGCAGGTCGATGCCCTCAGGTAAGTTACCATAAATCAAGGTGACAGCTTCTCCCTCTTCAGTCTGTATCTCTGGCGTCAAGTTCGGGGTTGCGTGGTTAGCATAAAATCCGCCCGATTATATAGTCAAGTAAACTACTTGAGGAAAGCTTTCGGTTGGTTCCTGGCGGAGCAAGTTGATTGGTTTCCTCCGGTTTTGTACCTGGTCTCATACAGCCTAATTTTATTCAGTTTTTCATCGGCCATCTTGCGTGAACAAGATGGCCGTTAATTTATTCTGTCTCAGAGACTGGTGAACGTTGATCGTTGATTGGTTGAAGCAAATCTGTATCTCGACATAGTGATTAACAAAGTAGTGGGTTACACTTCGTTTCACGACATAGCCCCCTCCTTTCCTAGCTGTGACTTGTCATAGCTGACGTGTAAACCCCTGCTGTGGTTAATCCTTTTGCGTCTGTCCTTCCAGAGTACTAGGGTGTCGACTTAAAAAATCAGCTCCTACATTGTCTCTTCCCGGAATGTAATTCACGGTAAAGGAATAAGGCGCAAGAAGCAGACTCCACCTTAACAATCTCGAATTTAGTTTTTTAGATGCAGCCAAGAATGTTAAAGGTTGGTGATCGCTTTGGACAATGAAGTGTGTCCCATACAGATAAGGTGAAAATTTGTTGATGGACCAAATTAGAGCTAAACATTCCTTCTCTATGGTCGAGTAGTTCAACTCAGCTGCATTCAGCTTCCTACTGGCGTAGGCGACTGGTAAAAGTTTCCTCCGGCTGGGCTTTTGATTTCTGCAAGAGAGTTGCACCAATACCTATACTGCTAGCGTCCGTTCTTAATACAAATTCCTGTGTGATATCGGGTAGTGTAAGGATGGGTTTGCTGGTGAGTTTTGCTTTTAGCTCTGTGTAAGCTTTTTCACAATCAGCATTCCATTGGATTTTGTCAGGCTGTCCTTTCTTCGTTAAGTTAGTTAATGGTGCACACAGAGAGTTAAAATGGGGTATGTACTTCTGATAGAACCCACATAAAGACACGAATGATCTCACATCTTTCTTCGTTTGAGGTCTGGGTGCCTTCTTTAGCTTCTCTATATTCTTTGGGTCAGGAGACATATGACCTGTAGAAATAGTGTGACCTAAGAATTCCAACTCCTTACAACCGATATAGCACTTGGTTGGACGTGCAGTCAATCCAGTTTCTCTCAGTCTGTCAAACAACATGGAGAGCGCTACTATATGCTCTTCAAATGTGTTTGTAGCAACAAGAATGTCATCCATAAAGTTAGTGATATGGGGATTTTGTAGAGGTTCCAATAATTTCCTCATCATTCTTGAAAAGATACTTGGAGCATTTTTCAGCCCAAAGGGTAGTACATTAAACTCGTAGTGTCCGTCTGATGTACTGAATGCCAGCATTTTCCTAACTTCTGGTTTCACTGGTATTTGGTAGTATCCCTTGCTTAGATCTACCTTCGATAAATACCTAGCCTTACTCAGTGTAGAGAACAGCTGGTTGGTGTCAGGTAATGGGTCCACCTGAGATTCTGTGATCGCATTAAGCTTCCGGTAGTCAATACATAACCTGTGTTCACCACTCGGTTTTCTCAATAGCACCACACTTGAGCTATAGGGAGATTCAGACTTTGACATAATTTTCTCTTTTAAGAGATAGTCAATCTCATCCTTGAGTGTTTGTGCTTGCTATTGTTCAGTCCATGTCCGCAGCAATGCTTCCAGTGGACTGTGTATGGGGACGGCAATACAACAACGTTGCCGGACCCACACCTATTTCTATTGTAAGGGGCAGTATACCGAAGTGGGGCCTGTCCCTCAACTGTTTGGTACAGCCCTGGTTCCTACCTCCTTTGGTTCGGGTTTGTTTCTGCAGCTTTTTTAATACTGGTTGCTGACTAACCAAATTTTCCAAATGATCCAGGCCATGGTGTTCCGACAAATATCTAGTCGGGGTGGGATGTCTCTCGTCCCCTCTCTGTACAATACGGAGAGTTGCCATGGTTACTGGTGTAACAGTAGACTTGTTGTGATTTCGTTTTCTCGTTATCACTGCTTCTACCTGTTGTTTTCTCTTGTGTATCTTCTTTGTGGGCCTACGTCCGCAACAATGCTTCCCTAGGTCCTGTAACTGGTCTACGCTTCTGAATGAGGTTACCTGGTTACATTCTGAACAGGATTTCATATACCGACTTATGTCTTCAATTATTCCTGGCCAGTAATATCGCAATGCTATATTTTGACCAGTGGCCCTTTTCCTCTGTGGCCACTGCCTGATGTAGCATGCTCTTGCTCCATAATTTCCTCCCTATAGAATTTTGGCACTACCAGCTGTCCATGCCCTTTAGGTCCTTTTCCAGCTTGTCTGTAGAGTAGGCCATTTTCCATATAGTAGTCTCCTTTCTCTGGAGGGTTATGGGCCTTTGGCAATTTGCCAAAACAAGGCTTCAATGTGCTGTCTGCTGTTTGAGCCTTTTTCATCTTTGTACGATGAATGTTTATTGGATCTCCCTCCTCCTTTTTGGTGCTCGACCTGGTATGGTTTGCTGCCATGACAACAGGTTTTATTGGGTCACCCAAAAAGACATATTTACATCCTATTACCAGCGGGTATATAGGATCATCACTTACTGCTGCTCTTATCACTCCTTCCACATAGCGAGTTCTCACATTGATCCTTGCTATGGGAAGTGTCATGGTGCCGGTTCCCTGCATTGCCCCTTGTATGTCCACTGTTTCTGTGGTAAGTTGATCAGGGTGCACTAGGGTTGCACTCACGACTGAGTCGAATTCCAAACCTGAATCATATAAGCACTGAATTTTAGTGCCATTACATGTCACTTCCTCACAGACAGGGGGATGATGGAGGTCATTCTGACTAACTGCCAGTTCCTTCCTTCCCTTGTTCCCTGTTGTGAGACACGCAGCGTAATAAGGAGGGTTGTTCCTTCTGCAGTCTGCAGTATTGTGGTTACTCATTAGACAAGTTTTACACCACTTTCCTTCCTTCCGGTAAGGTGTCTTATCCGATCTTAGAGGGGTTTTTGTCCTTTTGGTCAAATCTTTGTTTGTTCCTTGTGGTATGGTCTTTTTGTTCATATTTGGTATAGTTTTGTGATGATGTGAAGTTTTCATCCTGCTTTTTTCCTATTTCCTAATACTTCTGCCTGAGCTGCTTGATATCTCTCAGCAACAGTTACAATATCTCCCAATCTCTCTGCTCCTTGTTCCATGATAAACTTCCTCATTTCTTGAGGCATGGACTCTTTCACTTGCTCCATCATTATCATTTCTTTCAGGTCCTGACACTTTCCTAAACTACTCCATTTTTCCAAATAGGTTTCCAATCTAGCAGAGAACTGGTGATAGTTTTCTCCTGGAAGAAGTTTAGCTGTTCGGAATTTCTTTCTATATGATTCTGAGTTCTTTTCATATCTCACAAGCAGTGCCTGTTTCAGGATTTCATAATCTTCCTGGTCATCTCTTGAGAGCTTCAAATATACATCGTAGGCAACACCTCTCAATCCCTGAGATAGTTTAAGACTCCACTTTTCTTTCACTAAGCCATAGGTAGTGGCTAGTCTTTCGTATCTATCCAGGTACGACTCAATGGCGTCTTCTTTCTCAACAAATGGGTCCAGATGAAAATTCATGGCCCCACTTGAGGTGCTCTGGCTGGAGCTACTCTCAGAGTGAGGTGAGCTACCACCATTATTGCCAGTATTTGCCTGAATTTCAAGCTCTTTTAATCTCAACTGATGGTCTCTCTCTGCTTGTAATTTCCTTTCCTCAGCTTCAATTTTCTTTGCCTCATTTTCAGCCTCCCATTTCTTGGCTTCAATTTCCAGTCTTTTGTCTTCTCTCTGAGCTTCCAGTCTTTTGTCTTCTCTCTCAGCTTCCAGTCTTTTGGCTTTCAGCTTCTTCAGTCTAATTTTTTGGCTTCTCTTTCAGCTTCCAGTCTTTTGGCTTCAGCCTCTAATTGCAACTTTCTTTCTTCCCTATCCATGTGTTTGTCCACTTCTGTTGTGACATACTGAGTGAGAGCATCACCTGTCAAATTTAATTCCTTACCCATCTGCATGATCGCAGTCCTGAACTTCACTAGATCAGCCATGGCGTTACTTAGAGAGGGTATGTATAGTTACTATAACCAAATTATTGTAATTAAGCTTAATTAATTTAAATGAACAAAAAATTTCCGTGCAACTTTGCGAGCATCAACTATTTACTGAGTACTAAATGGTACTCCTCCTAAGAAAATAATTTTTAAAAATCCTATAATAGAGAATTTTTTTTGAAAAAAAAATTTATTTTCTTATGTTACCTATGGGTGGCACAAGATAGAGTGTAGATAGATGAATAGACTAAGTATGGCTCAAGATATACAGAAATATCCCAGGAACGAGCCCCCAGTGTGGCGAGAGGTTTTATTTGGCTCTTGGATCAGTATAGTACTGACAATTACAGAAATAGAATTTCTGCAGAAAATGGTGAAGTCCCAGTGTCTGAGAGGACTACTGGTATCACAAATTAGTTACGGCTGTGAATGATCTGATCTCGAAACAATAGTATAGAGGAGACCGACATAAAGCGCCACCTCTGCTGTGTAACTAATTGTGATATTAAACAAAGCAAGGAAACAGATTTTTACTTAACAATGATAAAATTGACAAGTCGTTCAAAATACAATTTCCTTATATTTTATTTAGTATATATACACTATCTACTCTTGTGCTGAAAGGTGAATGTTGCAAAAAAAAAAATGGAATGAAATGAATTGGTAAGTTTACATATGATTTACAAATATTTATATTTATAAATATTACAACACGTTTTCCAATTATAGGAACAAAAATTATATCAGCTGTGCTGTTAATTAAGGATATAACGTTTATCAGCTATGCTGTTATTTACGTATAATTTATCCACTATGATCTTATTATTGTCTCTTGCTACGCTAATTCACGTTTTCTTCATTGACAGTTCTATGCTCACAATGCCGACAGAAATGGTACTAATGTGTACTCATCTCTCTTAAGTCTGTTCTTCTTTGTTTGGTTCACACCACCGGCAGAGTATCGTTCCTTTAGCCCACCCAAGACTGAGGGGGACCAAAGATGTAGAGTCTGGTCAACCTCTATGCTCCTGCGGAGTTCCAGGCAGCGGGATTGACTCGAACATACGACCTCAGGTTTTTTAGGACACAATTAAACCTGTAACAAAGCAAAAATAGGGGCTAATTTCTGTCCTCAAGCCCACCTATTTCTAGTGTGAGTGAAATGAGCGTGTCTCCGATGTATGCATGTGGGATGAATGACAACATGGCTCAGTATGATTTAGCAATAGCGAGACAAGACAGGTGTCTACTTGCAAAACATTCTTTCTGATAAACTAATACATGGATACATTCAATAATATAGATTCAATACATGAATACATTTTATACATGAATACATCCCATAATATAAATCAATACATGAATAAATCCAATAATATGTACACCTAGGTGTGATACAACAATGTCCTTCCCCCTATACTATATCACGCCCTCTCTGACAATAGCTGGTAACATATATCCTAACAATATTGTTATGTTCTTATGATAGGAGTATATGAGACGAGGACTGGTTGGTGATATATCAGGTTGGAGTTATAGGAGACAATAGATTGGAGTTAGATGCGACAATAGATTGAGTCCTGACAAGGACTGTTTTGGTTATTTTGGAGTTGGTCTTATCTGAGACAATAGATTGAGTTATAGAAGACAATAGATTGAGTCCTGACAAGGACTGTTTTGGTTATATTGCAGTTGGTCTTATCTGAGACAATAGATTGAGTTATAGGAGACAATAGATTGAGTCCTAACAAGGACTGTTTTGGTTATATTTACAGTTTGGAATTGGCTTCAGGAGACAATAGACTGAAGGTTATAGACTGAGACAATAGACTGAAGTTATTGACAATAGATTGAAGTATAGGAGACAATAGGTTGAAGTATGAGTCCTATTAGTCTTCGTCTATTCAATCATAATAGGAAATACAATCATTATACTTAATTCCCCCCAAGATACAATCAGTAACCTGATAGGTAGTATAAATGACACACAACAAATACCAACGGTTATCGTAAAAATATTTACCCTCCTAAGATTTTAAACTGGCCAGGTTTTGACGCGACTTAGTGAAGTAGGTTGCAGGTCGATGCCCTCAGGTAAGTTACCATAAATCAAGGTGACAGCTTCTCCTGTGCAATTAATTGAATCGTTTATTTGGCGGAAGCTGTTTATAACAGCTTGCTGCATGTTGTTTTCGCTACTAATCGCAGTATAGTCATTTTGTTGTTTGGGAGTTTCTAATATTTTATATGTTGATATCAGTTTCTCTTTTCCTTTCTTTGCTTTTGTTTTCATGATTAGTCATCATCATCGTTATGACTTCTTATTATGATATATGGTGCTACTACTGCAGTTGTTTCTCTTGCAGGAAGATGGCGGCAAAGAATTAATGTCTTCTGTCAGTGGTGGTTTCTGTAACAAATTTTTGTATATGAGGTTGCCAATCCATCGCATGGGGGGGTTGAGTGGCTAAGAGGTATGGCGTCCGCCTCTAATTCTAAAGGTACCGTGTTCGCTTCCACTACAGGGAATATAGTTGATGGACATGTTTTTCAGAACGTGGTTCATAATGATGTCATTCTCCCCTTGATCTCCTAGGTAGTGAGGTAGGATACCTAGCCTTCTCGGATAAAGGCAAAAAAAATAGGAGGTCCAGTGTGCACGTTAAAAATCCTTCAGCAGTTGGAAATCGTAACGAATAGGCCGTACGGCCGCTGCCCTGGCAAAATTTAAAAATTAGGAAACCTACCCACCACAAAAATATTAATTTGAATGTGTGATTCCTGTATATACATGTTGGGATCCTCGCTGGTGCTACGGAGTTCGTGCACGGTGCTGAGATCCTCCTTGTGTGATCTAAGGAAGGAGATCGGAGCACTAATGGAGTTGTCCGTGTGCAATGAAGATAGTCCTTAAAACCAAACCAAACTTTCTTTTTAACTTTAAAATCGTCTACCTTGTCATCATTAAGTGTCATTTACCTTGTCATCATTAAGTTTCATTTACCTTGTCATCATTATGAACATTTACCTTGTCATCATTAAGTATCATTTACATCATCACTTCTTGTATACTATATCCGCCCTCTCTCACATACACAGGATGTTACAAATATTAATACGTAGGAAAATACTATCAAGCATAATGGAAATGGTTACATAATTTGTAAAATTTGTAGACAGATTTAGAATAATGTAGACATTTTATGTAAACTAATCTCACGCGTTTTATTCGCATCTTTAACATTTAATTCGTATGACCACTATCTTTTATGAAACAAGCAAATTATGTATATGATCTTACAGAACCTTGAAAAATACAACAATCAACAAAGTGCCAATGACTTTATAGAATCAACAAGCTGACAACAGTGTTATAAATACCAACTAAGAAAAGAAGAAAAAAATTGGCAGAGGCGTTATAAAAACAGCATACTTGCGCAGGTTAAATATAGGCAACAAATTGGCTGCATTTTATACTTGCAAAAAAAAAAAATGTTGCCACATACCACGTGCGGTTCTAGCAGAGAAGTCTGTTGTGCAAACATTCGCACTCCTTTCGTGCGTTTTCTATTTTTGGGAACTATAAAAATTCTTTTTTTAAAAGGGTTACTAATAGGGACTGACGACCTCATAATGTTAAACACATTGACACAGGAACTATCGCTGCAGGAAAATGTGACTGCTTGATGTAGGCTTCCAGCAAAGGGAAAATCTGCAGTTGTGACTTCATGCTTCATAAGGATCGTAAAGGAAAATGATGATGATAATGGAGATGAAGAAGAAGAAGAAGATGGTGATGATTATGGTGGTGATGATGTTGGTGGTGATGAAAATGCTGATGTTGGTGGTGGTGCTGATGATGATGGTGGTGATGGTGATGGTAGTGGTGGTGATGATTATCATGATGATGGTGGTGATAATGATGGTGGTGTGGGTTATGATGATGATGGCGGTGGTGGTGATGATAATGATGGTGGTGGGGGTTATGATGATGATTGTGGTGGTGATGATGATGATGGTGGTGGTGGTGGTGATGATGGTGATGATGATAATAATTGACGATGATGATTATGAAGATGATGATGATGACAAGCAATATGAGGTTAGACATAGTTCTAGCTCGCAGCAATGAAAGCTGGTTACAACTCTCACTAGACAGGTAGACATTTCCAGTCATTTCCACATTAAGTAACATTCTCCTTGACTGAAATAATACAGGTTTTATGATCTCACTGTCTATCTATATAGACGTTAAGTCTGTTTCTAGTAATTGGGGCAGGAATGAAGCGAGGAAAATCTACAAGAAGATTGACAGAACGAGGAACAGGGATTAATCAAAAAAAGAAGAATGGCGATGGAGAAGAACTCAAGGAAGAAGAAGATGTGGGGAAAAAGAGAACTTGAAGATGCAAAAATAGAAGTAGAAGACAAAAGCAAAGAAGGTAGGAGAAGGAAGAAGATGAGGAAGCAGGATAAGAAGAAACAACTGGTTCATTCCCTTCATTCATACATTACCTGTTACCTTAATGTGGATGATAGGCCTTTAAAAAATTGACGCCAAGTTTTCCTGTTGTGTGACACTCTTTTAAAATCTTGTTTTCTCTCCTTTATCTCTTTAATATATCTCCTGTTCCCTTCTCCGTCTGACTCCAGTTCCCTTATCCATCTGTCTCCAGTTCCCTTATCCATCTGTCTCCAGTTCCCTAATTGATCTGTCTCCAGCTCCCTTCTCCGTCGCGTCTCCAGTTCCCTTATCGATCTGTCTCCAGCTCCCTTCTCCGTCGCGTCTCCAGTTCCCTAATTGATCTGTCTCCAGCTCCCTTCTCCGTCGCGTCTCCAGTTCCCTTATCGATCTGTCTCCAGCTCCCTTCTCCGTCGCGTCTCCAGTTCCCTAATTGATCTGTCTCCAGCTCCCTTCTCCGTCGCGTCTCCAGTTCCCTTATCGATCTGTCTCCAGCTCCCTTCTCCGTCGCGTCTCCAGTTCACTTATAGATCTGTCTCCAGTTCCCTTATCCGTCTATCTGCAGTTCCCTTATCCATTTGTCTCCAGTTCAATTATCCGTCTGTCTCCAGTTCCCTTATCATCTGCCTCCAGTTCCCTTATTCATATGTCTCCAGTTCCCTTCTCCGTCCGTCTCCAGTTCCCTTCTCCGTTAATTGTTGGGACTCCCTCTATTTCTCTGACAAAACAAGGGCTGCCTTTTACTACTATCAGTAGGTTTCCTCATTCCGTGTGCGATCCGACGCCAGCGTCTTTTCCTCACTCCTAATTCATTAGTATTGGTCTGGCTCTTGCCATCTGTTCCACATTAGTGTTCTTGTCATACCATTTCTCTCTTTCTAATCTACCTAAACACCTATTTATAAAAGTATGTAACTCTTTGTTGTTCTGTTCTTTTCCCTCCATGTTTCAGAACCATAAGATTCGACTACCATGGAATTTGAAACTAAATCGTATATTTGTGCTAGATTCGATTTCTTCCGATTTTCATATATTTCTCAGTGCAATGAAATATCCACTTTCCATTTGTATTCTTATTTTGATCCCAGTGTCTGTTGCTCCAGCTTTGTCTATATTGCTGTCAAGATATTTGTATAATTCCACATCTTGCAGGATTGTTTCCAAATGCAGTGTTTGGCCACAATTTACCGCATTTATTGTCATAATCTTTGTCTATTCTCTGTGTGTTTTCAGTTCCTATTGCTGTGACATCTTATCATTAGCCGTCCATGTGCTCTACAATCCTTAGTCGCCACCCATGACATACCTGTTAGGATACAGTGTTACTATTAGTAGCACGGAATTTCGAATTTCGAGCGCTGAACGCGCAAAAACAGCAAGAGTAGTTGGGGGGGGGGGGGGGGGGGGGGGGGGGGGAGAGAGAGAGAGAGAGAGAGAGAGAGAGAGAGAGAGAGAGAGAGAGAGAGAGAGAGAGAGAATAGAGAATTATAACAGAATGACGCGCACAAATAAGACAATCATATCGCAGAAGACAAAAAGAAGAGAAAAGGGAGGTAGAAGAAGAAAAAAGAGGCAGGCTATGAAAATCGCAACCTAAAGAAAATGTGTTGTTGTGACCTCTATATTTTGAATATAAAGGGGGGAGTAAGGGTTGCTATAGGTCTCATCCAAAAAATGAGAAATGCCTGTAACCATGCTAACCGTACCTTCACGCGTGCTCCAATTCTTGGACCCGGTGCTCACTGTTTCTACCAACACGGTTATGGCGAATGGCGAGTATCTGGCGCCAACAAACCAGACCTCCAGAATCTACTGGAGTAAAACTAGACTATGGGGGAGGTAACCCTACAGCAACCTCTGGCAGAGCAAGTCCTCCATCAGATGCGGCCGATGCTGGGCCCACCGGCGCGTGGACACGTACCGATCCCCATCGAGACTTGCCCGGGGGAGCACACCACGGCTGAAAAAGCGGAGAAGGCTACTCTCCAAACCTCCGATGTCTTGCGGGCAGTGTTAGGATGTACAAGAACATGGACAGGAAGACTCCACAACTTTCCCCACCGAAGACGGAACATGTCAGCCTAATAGCAATGGAAATGAGATATGGAAGCATTATACAATTAATGACTATGCTCTGCTTTATTACACGACGAAATGGGGATGCCACTGTGGATCATCATCAGGCAGGCGCAGCCTCAGACCCTCAGCCTCGAAAGGGTCCACCAAAGACTACTGATGATGACTCTGCGTATCGGGGACCCGGGATTAAGCAGAGTACAGCTACCGGCCAAACCAAAAATAACACAATTAAAATTATGCAGTGGAACAGTGAGGGTGTAATGAAGAAAAAACTTGAATTGCAGAACTTACTCCAGAAAGAAAAGATAGATGTTCTGTGCATCCAGGAAACTCACTTGAACGAAAGCTGCAGATTCTCTATCAGAGGCTTTGAATGTTTCCGACAAAACAGACTAAGCCACAAAGATGGGATCATCACTATGGTCAGAAACAATATCCCCACTACAGAAATCGCTTTGAACCTAGAGGATTCAGAACATCTCACCGTCAAACTACACACAACACCAGAACCTCTGTTTGTTACAAACTTCTACTGCCCTAACAATAAAAAACTAAACCTTAAGAAAATTCCCCTTTCAGAATTAAACCACATCATAGTGGGAGACTTCAACAGCCACTCACCCAGTTGGGGATACCCAGCCATGGAATCATGAGGAGAAGAAGTAGAAGGCTGGATGATAGAAAACCGACTAGTCCTCATAAACAAGCCACAAGCAGAGCCAACCTACTCCAGGCGATGGAAATCTCAGAGCACCCCAGATCTTGCTGTTGCAACATAGAATATCCAGCGTGTGACAAAAAGAGCAGTAACCAAACAACTTAGAGGGAGTGACCATAAACCTATCATCCTCACAATAAAAGGGACCTGTAGCACAGAAAAAAGACAAGAAATTGCCAGTTGGAACTACAAAAGGGCAAACTGGAATACCTTCCAAACACCCACAGAAGAAAAACTGGAAGCACACTTTGAAACAATAAATGTGAGGGAAAATACAAAGACACTAACAAACGTAGTCTTGGAAGCTGCCAACAAGAATATACCCAGAGGCAGAAGGCATAATTACAAACCCTTCTGGAACAGAAATCTGCAAGAGATTCATGATCAAGCATCTGCTGCAAGATCCAAAATGGAAAATAATCCAACAGAAACCAACATCATTGAACACAACAGACAACAAGCTATATTCAGAAGAGAAAAACTGAACTGCATCAGATCCAGCTGGAGAGAAAAAACTGCATCACTTAACATGGAAAAAGACACAACAAAAATATGGCAACTGGTCAAATGTCTCAATGAAGAGAACAAACCCCAAGGAAGCATCATTATTGAAGAAAATGGAAAATCCTACACTGGCTCACAGGCTGCAAACGTTCTAGCAAACTTCTACGCGAAGTACTGAAGTAAGACAAGAGACAAAAAAATCTCCGAATTCAGCAGCCATGCCCAGACTCAATGACCTCGCTCTTTCAAATAACAGAACTGAATATAGCAATCCAGAACCTTAAAAAGAAGATGGCCCCAGGGCCAGACGGAATCACAAATGAAATGATACAGCATCTAGGACCTCTCGGAAGGGCCAGAATATTAGAACTCTTCAATGAGTCATGAACACACGGGATCTTCCCAGAAGAATGGAAAGAGACAGAAATAATACCAGCTGCAAAGAAAGGGAAATAAAAACTAACAAATCAAGCTACCGCCCCATCAGCCTATAAGCTGCCTAGGAAAAGTAATGGAAAGGAAGGTCAACAACAGGCTTCTGAATTACCTTAAAAAAACAAGCTACTAGATGACTGTCAATCAGGCTTCAGAAAACACAGAAGCACTGACGATCAAACAGCATTCCTCGCACAGGAAATTGAAGATGCTTTCCAGAAAAAGCCCAAACTCCTAGCTACTTTCTTTGATCTCACAAAGGCATTTGATAAAGTCTGGAAAGAGGGACTGCTGCTAAAACTAGTCCAGAAAGGAATCGGAAGCAGAATGCTACAGTGGATTAAGAACTTCCTAAGTGGAAGACATGCAAGAGTTAAACTCCAGGGAAAGAAAGCTGGACCAAAACTTGGGGTGTCCAAATAAACAAGAATAAGACTGTCACTACACTCTTCTCCCTCTCCACCAAACCTGAAAACTACACTCTCACACTGGACAACACCCCACTACCAAAAGAGGATAACCCTGTATACCTGGGACTAAAATTTGACAAAACACTGACGTGGGGACCAAATATCGAAGAAACAAATAAAAGCCACACGCAAACTGCAGGTAATGAAAAAACTATCTGGGACCAGCTCGCGGGAGCAGATATACAAATCACGAAGTAAGTATACGTAGGACATATCCACCCAACTTTGGAATTTGGAAAGAGCACATATGCAACAGTAGCAAATACAAATCTCCAGAAGCTGGGAGACAAAATACAGAATGCAGGACTCAGAATCATTACGGGAGGACTAATGAGTACACCAATAACAGCAATGGAAGCAACAGCAGGACTGCAAAATCTAAGAGAACGCAGAGATGAGAAAATCACCATCATGACAGAAAAATTCAGACGCCTGAAACAGCACCCCATGCACGAGAAAATAAAAAAACTAACCAAAAACCGATTGAAAAGATCAAGCTTCAACCACCTATCAAGACAGCTGATGGTTGCCAATGGAAAAGTAACCTCAGAAAACCCAGAGGAATGGGAGCAGCTGGTAGCATTCTTCTTCTTCTTCGATCCTTAACCACCGACCGTCAAAGCAGTCAGTGGCCATCACGCCTAGTGGCGTCTTGTAGGGCAACAACAAATTGATTCCACTTTGCACGGTCGGTGGCCATCCTTCGTACAGTGCCCCAACTCTGGTTCATTCTTTGCATCTCAGCCTCCACGGTCCTCCGCCAAGTTGTTTTTGGTCGGCCTCTCTTTCGCTTTCCTTCAGGGGTCCAAAGCATAGCTGTTCTTGTGATGGCATCGGGGTTCTTCTGAGGACATGGCCAACCCAGCTCCAGCGTCTGCCAGCTATGATGGTGTGCATGTCCTCTTGCTTGCTACGAGTAAGCAGATCTTGGTTGGTGATGGTATTCGGCCAAAAGATGCGGTGGATTTTTCTTAGGCATGTTGTGTGAAAAGAGGACAATTTTGACATTTCCTTCTCTGTGACTCTCCAGCATTCCGCACCATAGAGAAGCACAGAAAGCACGCAGCTCTGATATAATCTTAATTTTGTGCTTGTGCTGTATTGGGAGGACTTCCAGATGTTATTTAGGCTAAAGAAGGCTGTTCTTGCCTTATTCATTCTGATGTTGATGTCTTTGCCTGCCCACCGTCTGGTGTTACTATGCTTCCTAGGTATGTGAAGGTATCTGTCTGTACGAATTGATGATTCCTTACTGATATGGGCTAAGGGTTGCTCACATTGAGCGTGATGACCTCAGACTTCTGTGAATTGATGTTAGAGCCAACCTGGTGGGGAAATTTATTAAGTCTATCCGTTTTTTTTCTGGATGTGTTGATGTGAATGTGCCAGCATGCAATGTCATCTGCATATTCCAGATCTTCCATGTAGAAAATGTAGTCCATCTTATTCCTCTTGGCTACTTGTTCTTTCCTCAGTTTGTAGTCTACTGCCTTTGAAATTCTTTGTATAATTATCCTGCCTAGTATTTTGCTGGGAACTGAGAGAAGAGTGATTCCTCTCCAATTATTGCAGTCTGCAAGATCTCCCTTTTTGGGCAATTTGACAATTATTCCTTTGTTCAACTCTGATGGTGTTGTCGCCGTTTTCCACACTTGTGCAAATAGTGGTTCTAATAGTTCTGCTGCTAGCTCAGGGTCTGTCTTAAATAGCTCTGCATTTAAGTTATCATGGCTGGTGCTTTACCGTTCTTTAACCCTTTGATTGGTAGCATTCTACAACATCTCAAACACCATACCCACGTACACTGTACACCTTATAATACCAGGCATTGAGAATAGAACTGCGGAGACTCCCACTATTCTGAAAACGAAAACACTGGATCACCTCAACAACCAATGCCCCAGTCCACAGTGGATTCATGTCTTCACCGACGGATCTTCAGAAGAAGCAGTAAGAAAAGGAGGAGAAGGGATCCAAATACTAATGCCAAACGCTCCAAAAATAGAACAGTCAATTGCTACTGCAGAACTCTCACCAAACTACAGGGCAGAGCTACAGGCAATCCTAGAGGCTACAAAGATACTGGAGGAACAAAGACTTAAAGGATCAAATATAGTCTTCTTATGCGACTGCATGTCAATTCTTCAGACAATTCAAAATGAACCTGAAGATCTCTTAACAAGAACAGCCATAGAATACCTGAATCAGCTGTCCGTCAACAACAAAGTATCACTGCAGTAGATTCCTGCACACTGTGGTATTGCAGGAAATGAGGCAGCCGACAGACTGGCTAAAGCAGGCACCCAGAAGGAACAGTTTCGCCACAGTCTCACAGAAGGAAGCAAAGATACTTATCAAAAGAAAGTACACAAATGCACGGAGCCAGAGAACAAGCAGCAATTACCCACTAGACCCCATCCTAAAGCTAGACAGAAGACAGCAAACCACCATTTTTAGGCTCCGCACAGGACACTGTAGACTACAAGCCCATCTCCACAAAATTAAAGCTGCCCCAACTGACCAGTGCACATGCCATAGTAGCCCCCAGACTCCGGAACACACTCTACAAACGTGCCCTCTCTTTGGTGACTTGAGAGCTCAAACCTGGCCCCAGGAGACGAAAGTGGAAGAGAAACTGTGGACACCCGCGAGGACCTCCTGCTGACGATTGGATTCATGGAGGCAACTCATCTCCTTGTTTAGACTGCCGAGCATAGGAAACTGATCGCAGCAGAAGAAGAATTTCAAGGGAATAAAAGAGGAAGGCGACGGAAAAAAACAAAACTAATTCATTTGATTTACTCATTACACTTCAACAAAGTCCTCTTCTCAGTTATCGTAGTATAAATCTGCTAACGTAACACGGCTTAGTTCATTTGAGGAATTGCCCTTTGACTCTCCTGCGTTACGCACAATATTCACTATATAGAAACGTCAATATAACAGGCCTAGCCTTGGCCTTCTCTGTCATAAGAGATCATGGTCAGCCACAAAAGTTCGATAAACGAAAACTGTTCTCCGTCACTTTCGTTTCACAACACTATTATTATTTTGATAGTTATTTAACTATCCCTTAACTACACATGCCCATCATTCAGTTGTTCTGTTACACGCTCCCGTCTTCCATTTCTTCCACTACTCACTCCCATCTTCCATTTCTTCCACTACTCACTCCCATCTTCCATTTCTTCCACTACTCACTCCCATCCGTCAATTCTCTCTTCATCGTAAGATCACATAAACAAGTGCCTCTCTTCCCTAGTGGCTGCTTGTGAGTTTTAGCAATGCTGGCGTAAAATTTGGGGGCCGCGGGGGAGTAATGGAATAATTACACAACGTATGAAAATTGAATAAGCAGCATACATGAGCTTCCTGTTCCTGCGAAAAACGAATGCCTGTCTCATTACAATGCAGAATCACTAATCACACATCATTCGGTTAAAACATGTGTTATCAAACAAGACGCTCTGTGCTTACGAATGTAATGAGACATTTTATACAGTACTTGCACAAGTTTACTACTGATCCAGCAGCACATATATTCTACATTAAAACTGACTGTTTTTCAAGTAATGTCTTCATATAAGCCCACATCATATTTTCGCATAACCACTGAGTTATCTGCAAACTCTGCAGCAGGGATAGTGACGTAGTAATCTGATATTTCTCTTTCATTGTCCTAATTTCTAAGCGGACGAAACACATAGTTCTGCGGTCAGTGCAGCCGTCCAGGAATGGAGAAAATATGTAAATAGGGAAGTGATTTAACATCGCCATACAGAACAAAATTAAGTTATATTCATTCATGCATGCATACATTAATTCATGCATACATTAATTCACGAATACATTAATTCATGCTAACACTCATTCATGAATACATTAATTCATCTATACATTAATTCATGCATACACTCATTCATGCATACACTCATTCATGCATACACTAATTCATGCATACATTAATTCTTGCATACATTCATTCATTCTTCCAATTATTCATTCATGCATACATTCATTCAGAAATCCAATCATTCATGCATACATTCATTCACGCATACATTTACTCATGCATACACTCATTCATGCACACATTCAGCCATGCATGCTTTCATTCATGCATACACTCATTCATGCATCCATTCATTCATGCACACACTCATTCATGCATACACTCATTCATCCATACACTCATTCATGCATCCATTCATTCATGCACACACTCATTCATGCATACACTCATTCATGCATACACTCATTCATGCATACACTCATTCATGCATACACTCATTCATGCATACACTCATTCATGAATCCATTCATTCATGCACACACTCATTCATGCATACACTCATTCATGCATACACTCATTCATGCATACACTCATTCATGCATACACTCATTCATGCACACACTCATTCATGCACACACTCATTCATGCATACACTCATTCATGCATACACTCATTCATGCATACACTCATTCATGCATCCATTCATTCATGCACACACTCATTCATGCATACACTCATTCATGCATACACTCATTCATGCATACACTCATTCATGCATACACTCATTCATGCATACACTCATTCATGCATCCATTCATTCATGCATCCATTCATTCATGCATACACTCATTCATGCATACACTCATTCATGCATACATTCAATCATGCATACACTCATTCATGCATCCATTCATTCATGCATCCATTCATTCATGCATACACTCATTCATGCATACACTCATTCATGCATACATTCATTCATGCATACACTCATTCATGCACACATTCATTCATGCATACACTCATTCATGCACAAATTCATTCATGCATACACTCATTCATGCATACTCATTCATGCATACACTCATTCATGCATACACTCATTCATGCATCCATTCATTCAAGCATACACTCATTCATGCGTACACTCATTCATGCATACACTCATTCATGCATACACTCATTCATGCATACATTCATTCATGCATCCATTCATTTATGCATACACTCATTCATGCATCCATTCATTCATCCATTCATTCATGCATACACTCATTCATGCATACACTCATTCATGCATACACTCATTCATGCATACACTCATTCATGCATACACTCATTCATGCATACACTCATTCATGCATACACTCATTCATGCATACACTCATTCATGCATCCATTCATTCATGCATACACTCATTCATGCATACACTCATTCATGCATCCATTCATTCATGCATACACTCATTCATGCATCCATTCATGCATACACTCATTCATGCATTTATTCATTCATGCATACACTCATTCATGCATACACTCATTCATGCATACATTCATTCATGCATACACTCATTCATGCATACACTCATTCATGCATCCATTCATGCATACACTCATTCATGCATACACTCATTCATGCATACACTCATTCATGCATACACTCATTCATGCATACACTCATGCATACACTCATTCATGCATACACTCATTCATGCATCCATTCATGCATACACTCATTCATGCATCCATTCATTCATGCATACACTCATTCATGCATACACTCATTCATGCATACACTCATTCATGCATCCATTCATGCATACACTCATTCAAGCATACACTCATTCATGCATGCACTCATTCAAGCATACACTCATTCATGCATACACTCATTCATGCATCCATTTATGCATACACTCATTCATGCATCCATTCATGCATTCACTCATTCAAGCATACACTCATTCATGCATCCATTCATGCGTACACTCATTCATGCATACACTCATTCATGCATCCATTCATGCATACACTCATTCATGCATACATTTATTCATGCATCAATTCATGCATACACTCATTCATTCATGCATCAATTCATGCATACACTCATTCATGCATACACTCATTCATGCATCCATTCATGCATACACTCATTCATGCATCCATTCATGCATACACTCATTCATGCATACACTCATTCATGCATCCATTCATACATACACTCATTCATGCATACACTCATTCATGCATCCATTCATGCATACACTCATTCATGCATACATTCATTCATGCATCAATTCATGCATACACTCATTCATGCATCCATTCATGCATACACTCATTCATGCATACACTCATTCATGCATCCATTCATGCATCCATTCATGCATACACTCATTAATGCATCCATTCATTCATTACCTTTAGCTCCCCCAGGAGTATGACCTTAAACAAACATATGCTACGTCCTCCTGTCATGTTCCATCAGCTCAAGGTCTCTCCATGCCTTCCTCATCAATTTCAGTTATGTCTCCTGTTCTCTTCCCTATCAGATTTTCATTCTACCTCTACATCTCGTACCCTGAGGATCCCAGGATTGCCTTGTAATGCTATCAACAAGTTTCCTCAGTGTATCCTTATCTATCTTCAGCGTCTTCTTCAAATCTCTTATTCCATTGGCACTTGTCTGGTTCTTTTCTTTCTTTTTTTTTTTTTAGATACAATTTTGCCTCGTTTTGGCGAGGCGCAACCCGTTCAACCTAGTCGGTTATATTACAGTGCTTGTCCAAATATTAAAAATAAACCTTTAGGTTTGATTGTCCTTGTCTGGTTTTTGTCATCAGTTCTGTTCTAATAAAGTGGTATAGACAGCATAAAGGAAAGCACATATTTGTCAACCACAAAAACAAACAAATGGCTCTTATGTCTGAAATGAACGAAATCAACATTATGCAATGACTTTTTATTTATTTATTATTTATTTCATTTCTTTTTATTTATTTATTTTTAATCCAGGGGGAGGGGGTTATATGTCTTCGTTAGAGCTCCTCCGCCTTGAAATAAAAAATTCATGAGATCTGAAACTGAAACACCAGAACCTCAAGAGAGTTTCAGTAATCATAAAGAACGATCCTAGATGGGTAAATCGGAAGATCTGTGGGGAGTTAATGTAATCCTAACCAGTAGTTATTTGAGGCACAATATAGGATCAATTCCAACAAAAAAATATACAAAATTTATACTGTTCTTCCGGTTGAAGTTCGCAAGTTGTCAAAAGGCTTCTAAAACAAAATTATAGAATAACTGTACAAATTATATTTTGTATAATTCAACCCTCACGTCAGACGGATCTTATTTCAATATTTCTTCATTGGTTCCGACATTTCTATCTCGTGTTGAGTCCTATTTAAAAAAAAAAAAAAAAGTTTTATTCTCCTGCCGTGATTTATGAACTGTTTTGGCAGTACTTTTATGGATTGAAATTTTTTCTCCGTGTCTCTGCCTGTTCCAATACAACTTATGAACTCATTTTGCGTGAAATAATTTGAACAAATTGCTCTGCTTCCTCACTGAAAACAATCTCTGACTATTGTATTCCCTAGTGGTTGACCAGACATCCTTCTCTGTGTGTACTATCACGTCGGTTCCGTTTCTCATTTTTCTGGGAGAATTTCTAAAGAACTGTGTAAATGTTTATGTATGGTGTATGTATGTATATATGTGTGTATGTATGTATGTATGGTTGTGTGTATATATGTATGCAAGTGTATGTATGCAGATTGGAATACCATCTATTCAATAAGCTAAAGATAGGAACTACCGATGAGTTTAACTGTGGCACTGATAAATTGACTGCTGAACATCTGCTTCAAAAATGCCTAAAATATGAGTAACAGAGAAAGTACTTTCGGCCGTCACCAGTACTATTCCTGGTGTCATAACTTGGGCAAGACACTCTGGAATTGCCACGTAAACTAGTGTATTTATGATAAATTATGAATTGTGCAACAGAAATTCCGCTATAACTTTGTGGTTAATGCCTAGAACAGGATTTTTCTTTTGAGATTTGAACTACAACCACAAATACATGTAATTATGGCAGTAAATAATCATTATCTTTGGTATTTGACGACGACATTATGATTGTTTCGGTAAATTCGCTCAACAGCATTGAAATCCCACGAACGTTTACAAGAGTAAAAGTGAACTCAGGAGCGGACCTCTGAGAAAGCAAGGGTTAGACCTGAGATTAGGTATATAAGCCCGCCTTAGACACAGTCTCTGACTTCCCGAATCCACTTCAAGATCTGACAGAAGGAAAAAAAAGGGTAAAGGAACCCGTTACACGCCCATTGAGGCATATTGGGAATATGGTATTAGGCCCATATTATTTTGACCGTCGGCACACGAGGGGTGATGTGGTCGGCATCACGCCGGCCGCCTTAACCTTCCCAGAGTTGCTCTGGTACCCATTTGGGGCTGGGTCGACCCAGGAGCCGTTTATAGCCTAAAGATTTCCCGCCTCATCTGGGGATCGAACCATAGACCACTGCGCTAGGAAGCCAGTGCACTAACCACTATGCTACCGCGGCTCCAAGATCTGACAGAGCTGAGAAGATATTCAGAGGGCTCACTCTTATAGTTAGTAGTCTTAACCCACAACACAACAAGATAACTGGGAAGATGCCACAATTTACCGCTATTGTGAGCGAACTGTAGATCAAAGCTTCTAACAGCTGCAGACATTGAAATACCACTGTGCTTGGGGTATGTCTATAAACTTACAAAATAGCTTAGTGAATTAATGTCCATTTAAAATTGATGAACATTTAAAATTAATTATATGCTTAACATAATTCCTCATGTCTATATCTTGCCTTGTGCCCGAAGGAAAATGGCTTCAACAGCTATATAACCTCCACAAGGGTCTTTTATATTTGGACATGCGCCCTAATATAACCGACTTGGTTGAACGGGACGCGCCTCGCTAAAACGAGGCAAAACTTTATTTTTTTTTTTTTTTTAAATGGTCAGCATTGGCTCAGCTGGAAGCCCTTATTAGGACTGACCATTGCTAGCACTAAAAGCTTACAATCGTTTTTCAGGGCTTTGCTTTTTGGTGCCGTGCTCAAAGAGTTCGTCTTTTCGTTTTCTTTCTTGTCTTATATCGGGACATTTTGTCGATTATTGTAAAAGAAACAATTTTGCTAACTTTGGCATAACGTTAAGCCAACGGGGAATAATCATGACTGTGTTTGGAAAATGTCTTTAACGGGACGCCTAAATTCTTAAATGTATTGTATGGTTGGTTGTACGATATACTTTCCTCTGACTTAACCACAGCCTCAAGGCAGTGTTGTCGAAATGAATAATCTGATCAACAGTAGTCAGTGTGACGGTATTGCTTCAACTGCTTTGCAGTAGTGGTCCAACAGTGGCCAAAACTCAAGAGTATCTATTATAGGCTTCAATTGAGTCTATCTTTACACAAGATTACTCTTGGCAGAAATGTCGATAGAAGAGTAGTAAAGCTTCTATCACATGGGAGTCTTCATAAGATATTCAGATAAGCAAAAACAATGCTGGCTGTCGCTAAGCACGTTAATTCCGACGCCTTTCATGAAGAATTTAAGCAATGATTTATTCTAGCTCGTTAAGCCCCAAACGCTGAGTTAATCAGTGGAATAATTATTATTATTATAATATACATAGCTCTGTTTAGAGTGTGTGTTTAGTAACTTTGACTGAGACAAACATGTAGTACATTTAAAAGAATTGAATCGAAGTTAAATTTGTAACTTTACAAATAACAAAATTTAATAATCACTTTTTTAACAGTTGGAAAATAATTTGAATATTTATGAAAAGAATTTCATCACTTGGATGGGATTTAACTGAATAAAGGAGGTCACTTTTGGCAGCGGATATTTTCACTTAGCTGCCAATGGTAGCTTCTTCTCCCACTGGGTTAATTCCTTCCACTGTACTCTCGCTCGTCTCTGGTCAAAGTTCAGGCGCCGCACGTTCCAAGAACGTCAAGGAGTAACGGCTAAGTTGGTTCTGCGTCTGTCTATAAGACCCTCTTATGATGGAGTCTCGCAAAGCGTCAGTCCACTTCTACCTTCACTTGGTTTCAGAGATAGTACTTTCTGCTGGTACCACCAATAACTGGCAATAGAAATAGAAACAAAACGCTCTTCTGAGTATGGCGTTTTCCGACACAGTTATGTGCCCCCCCCCCCCCTCTTCTATTCTACCATCCCATGTCAGAATTTACCCTCGATGAGAATTAAATTTAATCCCTCGGGATAAAACTTCCTTTACATTTATACTGAATAGCTCTAGCTTTACATTAAATATAAATGATAAGGTTAAACGTACAGATATAATATGTTTTACATTTACATCTCCACTGTTTGAAAAGTGTTCACAATATAAATTCATTTATGTTTCATTTATATTTACACTTATGGGAAAGTTTGAAACTTCTATTAATTTAAAATGAATATTTTCACATAGCCATTTACACTGCTTTAAAGCTTGAAAACTTACATTAATTTTAAAGTGAATATGTGGCGTCTGTGGCCTAATGGATATGAACGCAGTTTCATAATCCAGATATACCAGGTTCGAAACCTGCTGCAGGCGGTTTGGTAGCAGATCGCTTTGTGTGGATTTTTAACAATGGTATAAGCGCCGTACCGTTCAGAAAGCAATGGCAAACTACTGAATGAAAAAAATTGCCTAGAAAAATCACAAACAGCCAATAAAAGCTGGGGTTGATTGCCACGTCCTGTAAAGGATAAGCAACTAACTTTATACACCTTTGAAAATGTAATTATTATTCTTAGAATGTACATCATTTCTTTTCATCTTTCCCTCCCTGCTCCATAGGGAACCTGGAACTACTTTACGCTTTTAGTTCTCTTTACGAACTATCAATAAAGCAATCACCAGCCAGTGCAGTGGTGGTTCATGAATCATCATTCTAGATACTGAGGTTGCCAGCCTCAAATGCCTTTGACATCCAATAGCAGTTTTCACACATTAAAATTCACATGGTAATATATATATATATATATATATATATATATATATATATATATATATATATATATATATATATATATATATATGTGTGTTTGTTGACATGTTAGTAACAAAACAGAATGAAAATGCACTACTTACGCCAATCTTGGCTACAGACTTTTTTGCTCAGAGGAATAAAAGAGACGAATCGTTCTCTTACACGCGTCTGGGATGTCATTAATTTTGACCATAGATTCCTCCTCTGACTCCGTGCTTCTTCAGTTTCCTAGTCCCAGGATTCCTTATTAAAATGTAAAGATTTCCTGTGCTTTATAAGTCTTATTTGGTTCTCCAATAAAGGTCCGGTTATCAAAAAGGAATTATGAAGCTAGTCTTCACTCTGGCGAGGTCTAAGGTTGTCTCGGCGAGCTTGAAATTCACAGTGAGATAAAACTGCGAAAATGGTCAGGTTATATTCCCCTCAATGTTGTTATGAATCTAATCAGAAAGATCCAATCATTTCAAACAGGTCTGGTGTGGCACTTTCAAAATATTTCCTACATGGAAAAATTTTGCAAAAAGTCACGTCTCCCATATTTGGTAATATGATGTCTTGCATACTCTCTCACCAACACATTTGTAGACTCATATTGTCTAAAATGTAATAAATCCATGATTACTTTTAACTAAGTGACCGGAAGCGATTATATCACACATGTCTACCCACATGTGTCACACAGACAGCAATCTCGTTATCTGTCGTATGAGGCGCAAACTCCGTGTCTTATCGGTTATTTAAGCCGATAGCGCTGGCAGATGTACGTGTTAATCTGCCGCGCCTACAACCAACAAATCTGGGTAGCGCCAAGCAAATGTGATGTATCATATCAGCCGCTCCTGCAAATGTGATATTTATCACGTTCAGGGTGATTTGATTAAAATCAAATATCTGCTACTTAGCAGAGAAATAAAGAAAGAGAGAAAGAAAGACAGAAAAGTGCGATAATTGGCAGCACAAAATAACAAATGTACCGATACTGCCGGAGAGCACCAAAGATCGATAGAGGTCGTCCATTTCGTCTCAGTCAGTCAGCATCAGAGGCGAGTCTTAGTTATAAACCATAAATACCATAACCTGGTAATTTTGTGTAGGTTCAACTAGTGGTGAAAAACATGACACAGTGTTTTGCAAATTGTGAACTGGTTAACTGTGGACTAACACTGTTCCAGGCATAAGCATAGCGTCTTCAATGTCCAGATGTTTTAACGACCGAGGGAAGTCAGCCACTACAACGTGTCAAGCATGTTAAGTACAACTTAACGTGAAAACAAAAACCAAGACACCCAAGCCAACAAGATGATGAAAATGACCAAACAGTGTCAATATACTTTTCCTAAATTGTGTAAAATCTTGTAAGATATTGTTATACTAAGGTGCTAATTTTTACTATATACAGTAGAACTCCATTTATCCGAACCCCAATTATCCGAACATCCAATTATCCGAACACTTTTTCCAGAAAAAAAAAATCAGGCGCCACCAGTCACGTTAGACTACATTTCTGAATCTTTTGATGCGGTAAGCTTCAAATGTATGCGAACAATTTGTAGAGAATGGGATGGGCTAATGGTCGGTCACTTACGTACAGGAAGTCAGTTAGATCATAAAGTCAGTTAATATCTGGTTTACCAATCCAATGTACGTGTGCGTTCTAGGCAGAACACTGGCTAAACAGACAGTTCAACTTAAAATAATTGTGTCTGCTACTACAGCAGAATAATTTTGGTGTACAAGTATTTCTCTGTGCGATATGGCATCTTCCAGTAGGCCTAAAGCATATGAAAGGAACCGCAATCTTTTGTCAATTGAAACGAAAACAGAAATTATCAAGAGACTAGGAAAAGGTGAAACTGTGTCTTCACTTGCGAGGATTTTCAATGTTGGGAAAGTTACCGTCTCTGACATCAAAAGTAACAAGGATAAAATTAAGAGTTTTGCATCGACATTGGATAGTGAAAATGGGTCGAAGAAACGTAAAACCATGAGAAATGCGAAAGATTTGAAATTGGGAGAGGCTTTGTGTATATGGTTTGTGCAAAGAAGAAGCAAAGGAACCTATCTCTGGCTCTCTATTGTGTGAAAAGGCACTTCAGTTCAACAATCAACTTGACGGTCCTCCTGACTTTAAGGCTAGCCAGGGATGGTTAAGAAACTTTAAATCTCGTCATGGCATACGAGAATTGGAGATTCAAGGGGAATCTTTATCTAGCGATGCAACTGCCGCTGAAAATTTTAAAGAAACATTCTTGGCTTTTTTTGGAATAAGGCGGCTATTCACTTGATGATGTGTATAATGCCGATGAGACTGACTTATACTGGAAATCATTGCCTCAAAAATCACTTGCATCTCAGCGCGAAGCAGCTGCCCCTGGGTTTAGAAAGTGCAAAGAGAGAGTAACAATTTTGGTAGCCGCGAATGCCAGTGGAAGTCATCGTTTACCGGTGCTAATGATCGGCAAAGCCAAAAAACCACGTTGTTTAAAGAATGTGACATGTCTCCCATTGTGCTACAAAGCACAGAAGAGTGCTTGGATGAATAGTGAAATATTTCTTGATTGATATACAAATCAGTTCATCCCAAATGTGAAGAGGTTGAGAGAACAAGAAAAGAAAACTGGAAAAGTAATTCTTCTACTGGACAATGCATCATCTCATCCAGAGACGGATACATTGAATGCAGTTGATGCAAATTTTAAAGTAATTTTTTTCTGCCTCCCAATGTAACAGCACTGATTCAATCAATGGATCAGGGTGTTATAGCAAAGCTTAAAAAGATGTACAAGAAGAAAGTCCTGCGTCGTTTATTGTTGGCTGAAGATGAAGAAAGTGTGGTGGCGTTTTCCAAAAAGCTTAATCTCAAAGACTGCTGCTATATGTTAGCTGATGCTTGGACCACCCTGTCACAAGATAATCTCAACAAGGCTTGGAATAGATTGCTTGGGAAAGAAGGAGGAAATGAAACTACTGCAGTGGACACAAATGATGATTGCATAAATGAAGTTGTGGAACTGTTTCAAGCAATGCCCGGATTTTTGGACTGTAACAAAGATGATGCACACATGTGGCTAGAAGATGATAATGATTCTTGTTTTCAGTTTTTGAATGACGAAGAAATTTTGTCTTTTGTGCAAGAAGAAAAACAAATACATGTAGTGACCGATGATGAAGACTCCTCAGAAGTACATGATGTACTTGTAGATTATGAAGAAAACCCAAAACGTCGACCAAATCCTGAAGAGGCTTTTATAGCACTAGAAACAGCGATGGCTTGGTACGAGCAAGAAGATGACAGCTGTCCTACACAGCTTCTGCTGTTGAAGAGAATGCGGGACTTAGCAGCCAAAAGGAGACTATCCAGTTTGGTGCAAAAGAGGATTCCTCATTATTTTAAATAGTGGGCTACATCTGTGCAAGTACATGTACACGTAAGTTGCGCCTGGTTTTGAATCGTTTGTAATGTTATTTTGAAAACATTTCTCTTTCTTAAAAAAAATAATTAATACAAGTAGTACATGCACTGCAGTGTAATGAAAAATTTTGGTGATACAGTGATCTAATACAGTGTGGGTATTATTATTACAGTACAGGTAAATATGTTTTATAGTGTATTTTTCTTGTGATGGTTAATTATTGTTAGACATATGTGTACATGTACTCGATACATTATGTAATCCAATTATCCGAACATTTGATTATCCGAACGATGCTCGGTCCCATGGGGTTCGGATAAATGGAGTTCTACTGTATCATCATTTATGTAAAATGCCAGCTTTTTCTGTCGGACGTCTTCGTAACGCTAAGGGATGCGACAAGTTTATTTGGTTGAAAGCTGGACGTTTGATTATACTGTATGGAAAGAAGTCAACAACACAACTGATAAACAGTACATGAACTGGAGACAGGAAGATGCGGAGATGCATGATTTAAGTTGTACGTCGCATTGTCTCGATCAAGAAATCACAACAATTTAAAAGTTCAGATTAAAACAACAGAAAATCAAGAAGCTCTTCTGTCATGTTCAGTCTTTTAACATCAGATATAAAAAAAATATTTTGAGGTTTTTTAAAAATACTTTTGACTAAGTAAAACCGTTAGGTATTGGTGCTTTTAAATTTAATTCCCGTCATGACGGGCTTTTACACTAGTTAATAAATAAAGTGCAATCATTTTTTTTATAACTGTACTTATTGTAGTCTTTAAATTTCCTGTTATAATGTTGGTGTGTTGTCAAAGAAATATTTAAAATTTTAAATTGGTAGGGAATAAATACGAACTACACTCACATTTTTATATATCACCCCTGGAGCATAGGATAGGTCAAGCGAAAAGTGACTTACCTATCAGTTCTCTTCTTCAGCTATCGTCGAGAACTGTGAAGTTAACTACCTGACTTGTCTTGTGTTATCCCTACCTCTGGTTCACCAGTTCACTTCTCTGTTTCTGGGAACTACTTTCTAAATTTCTATCCAACATTCATATCTTTATTGAGATATAAATAGCACCAAGCTGACCACTGCCTTCTGTGAAAATATTCAAGTAGACCTCTGATTGTGACGTCTGATTGTGACGTCTGATTGTGACGTCTGATTGTGTACGAAGAAGTATGCTAAGTTTGTGTTTTGTGGATGTATGTTATTATTGTGTGTAAGTGTGTGACTCAACATCACCATTACCGATACTTGCTCATTGCGACATTATTGTCGTAGAGGGCTTGACAGATAATACTCTTCTTTAATGATGTTTGTTTGTTTAATTCCCCGTCAAGAATGTCTTTTCATATTTGCTGCATATCCAGTTTTAATTTGGCTGACACTGCACCTTGCAGATAGACATTGATAGTATATCTGATCTTGTTATGTGGCCATACCGTGTCAGCTTTCTTCTCTTCTCTTGTGATGTCTTCGTGTAGTCATGCGGTTTTTGAATAACTTATTTGTTACCTAATGATACACATAGGATAATCTGAGGATCTTTATCTAGAGTCTCATTCCGAGTGTCTGTATCCTTCTTTCTAAATATGATGTCCACATAAAAACTCACTACACTTATGTAGAAGTGGACATAACAAGGCAGTGCATAAGTTTAAGTTTAATCGAAGGAGAGATTGACGGGGAAAAAATCAACAAATTGTAAAAACAGACAAGAACGAAGAAAAAAAATACGAAGTACTTGTAAAAACATAAACAACAAAAAAAGGAAGAAAAAAACAAAAAAAAAAAAACTTGTAAAACCAAAAATGTAACAAAAACAAGAAAGTACAGCTGCGCACGCTGTGGTAGAGCAATGAAGTGAAAATTTGCTCCAGACGAGACAAAAGTAAACCACGATCCGCCAGCGAAAGATAAGACAAGACAAAATATCAGCTCTGAAGAGAACCAACGTGCTATATAGATGGAATATCAGCTTTATTTTATAATGTCTTTTGAAGCTGCTCATAGAATGTTTCCGTTTCTTCATTTTCATAACTTTTAGTTGATGCATGCGCCTTATCACTGTTATGATGTGTGGTGCACTTTCATACGCATACAGATGATTCTCTGATACATCACAACACAGTTCTTGAATGTTCGTTTGAGTAAGACATTCTTTCATTACACTTCAGCTCCTTAAAAAGTATAACCTTGGAACAAATTCATGGCAAGCATTCTTGTCCTGTGCCATCCGTTTAAGGTCGTTCTTTGTTTTCTTTATCTCTTTCATCTCTGAGTTCACTTCTGTTGTACACGTGTTTGCCAGTCTCCCTTAACCTTTCTTAGCTTGGGGATTCCAGAACAAGACATACAGAATTATACACCGTTAATATGTCGATTGTCTATGTCCCCATAGACTAATATGTCGATTGTCTATGTCCCCATAGACTAATATGTCGATTGTCTATGTCCCCGTAGACTAATATGTCGATTGTCTATGTCCCCGTAGACTAATATGTCGATTGTCTATGTCCCCGTAGACTAATATGTCGATTGTCTATGTCCCCGTAGACTAATATGTCGATTGTCTATGTCCCCGTAGACTAATATGTCGATTGTCTGTGTCCCCGTAGACTAATATGTCGATTGTTTGTGTCCCCGTAGACTAATAATGTCGATTGTCTATGTCACCGTAGACTATTATGTCGATTGTCTGTGTCC